>CM071567.1:144355306-144609872 GCA_036426205.1 Ascaphus truei | reverse complement strand
CCTCTTTCTTGATTTTTGGCAAGGCCCCAGCCGTCAGCATGGCTGTATCTCTTCCAGCCTCCGCGTTCCCAGGCACGAACGGCTCCACGGCCCACAAGTAGTGGATGCCGCATTGAGGGCATCTCGCCGTCGTACTGGCTTCTTCGCCCGGTAGTCTACACTGCATACATAGACACCGAAGAATCTCTCGATCACCCGTCTTCACTACCAGTAAGCCTCCTGGAAGTTGGTAGGGGTGTATGTCAAAGTCCACCATGGCACAGCTAGTAGTTGCACTGGTTAAGGGAGACACGACACAACAGTCTCTCTTGCTTACCAGCTCTTCGCAACTGAGAAACAGGAAGCGCACATCCAGCTCCTCCCTCAATCAGTTCAGACTTCCATTGGCAGATGCAGGGACCCCTCCCCCTAGTGGAGATTAAAGGAGGGACCCACAGCTTCACGTCATGACCCAGAATCGGCTCTGAGCATATCACATCCCATGAGGGCGCGGCCATGGCTTTTGCGCCACTTCCCTGATCAGGGTGGGGTTCTCTTTTCCGCGCCACTCCCGGCCAGGTTCTTGCAAAATTATTTTCTGTACACAGCCCACATGGTCTCCCAGGGAAGCAGGAGCCGCCATTTTGGATCGCTCTGCAATCCCTACTAACAGCAGTTGTGACTTGAGTAGTAACCACCGTCTGGCAATCAGATACTCCATCCGCCTTCTCACACATAATTGCAATGTCCTCACAGCTATCCTCCTGGGTTGCACCCCAGGAATTCAGGCAGGACAATAAAGGCGCGGCCACGGCTTTCGCGCCGCTCCACAGCCTACTCAGTATAGGCGTCTCCACACACAGTTTTTCAGCTGTCAGCACAGCATGTGTGCTTCCCATCTCTGGCACGAACCGCCATTTCGGGCTCTCCGCATCGCGCGGGACCTCATCACCTATAGTCGCCATCTTTACTTTTTCTCGGCAATCGCACATGGTGCTCCTATGCTGGGCAGTCGCCATGTTGATGCAATAAAGTATGCCAGTTCACATCCACATGTATCGCAAGTGTGTCTTACTCAGTTATGAAGGACACCGTATTTTTCAAATTAGAATCACTCCTATATTTTTTGTATTCCAGAAGGGTAGCTCTTTCGGTTTCCTGCACCTCTAGCAGGGTCCTGGAGAGCAACTCCTCAGGGTATTGCCTATTCAAAAATGTATTGAGCGAACTTAAAAATAAATTTTTGAATAGGCAATACCCTGAGGAGTTGCTCTTCAGGACCCTGTTAGAGGTGCAGGAAACCGAAAGAGCTACCCTTCTGGAATACAAAAAAGATAGGAGTGATTCTAATTTGAAAAATACGGTGTCCTTCATCACCCAATACAATTCCATGGCACCTGATATCAGGCGGGTTTTGCATAAACATTGGCCAATCCTACTGAGAGATCCAGCTTTGGCCCAAATCCTTCCCTCCAAACCTTCAATTGTCTTCAAGAAGGCCTCTAATTGACAATCCAGGCTGGCCCCCAGTTGCCCAAATTTAAGTAAGACATCAGGTGTAGAACCTTGTCAAAAAGTTTTTTTTATTTGTACAAATTGTACAGCTTGTAAATACAGTTCAAATCAAGTCACTTTTAATTCTAATGTTACCGGTCGAGTATACAATATCCGTTCTTATATTGACTGTCACTTTGTGTTTGTCATTTATCTATTACAATGCCCCTGTGGGCTACAATATGTTGGCCGCACAGGGAGGGCCTATCAGAGACGCATTTGCGAACATGTGTATAATATAAGGAAAGGGCTAACCACACATAGCGTGTCACATCATTTCCTTATTTACCATCAGCAAAATCCAAAGGGCCTTAAAAGCCAAGCGATAGAAATGTACCCAGGTAATTGGAGGGGAGGAGATAAAATTAATGGCATCAGTAAACGCGAGTCATATTGGATATATGAACTTAAAACGTTATCTCCCAATGGTCTTAATATTGAATTTGACCTTTCAGCCTTCCTGGCAAAGTAAACGTCAATTATATATATTCTTGACTGATATTTGCTTTGTAATAAGTATGTAATTTCTTTTGCTGCTTGTTGGTACTGGCCGTCTTGATAGTTTGTGCTATTTAGTAGTGATTTCATTATGCTCAGGCAGTTGTATCTATATATGTACATTAATACTGTGCCTTTAGATAGGGGTATTGAGCCCTGGTTGGCTCCATGAGGTCTCAATTTTATTTTTTTTTATTATCATGTCTTAATATTATTTTTCTTGTGTTTGTATTTTTATTTATGTTATCATGTTTCGATTGATTCTCATTGATTTTGCATTATTATGTCATTGTATTGACAATTGCTTTATGGTGGTGTTTGGGAAATATGCCCACACTTCCTATTCCCATCATGCCTGATGAAGTGACTGATGTCACGAAAACATGTAGGGTGTTTTTTTATCTGGCTGAGATTTGTATCATCCCCCCCCCCCCCGTGTGCGCACTGTCCTCTCAGACTTTGCCTTCAGCTCCTCTGGCTTTTCTGCCTTCCTGGGTGTTCCCCCTGCTCTCGCGCTGAGGTGTGACGTCAACCACAAACTGCGTGAACTGATGGTCTGGTGCTTGGTGCAGGCGATCCTCCACAGCGTGCAGCTCCGGTTCCCCTCTGCGATACATCCCACTCACTCCAAGGTCTGTGTGTGGTTTAGCAGCGGGTTTGTTCCAGCGGTGTGGATCCCTGAAGGCTGCAGTTTCCACCTTGCAGAGGATTTGGTCCGAATTTAAAGACAAGTGCTCTACAGGTTTTACTTTTCAGCTTGCTGTAAGTAGGTTTCCAATTTACCCCTACGGATGTTACAGCCTATTAGTGTCCCTAGCCTAAATACATGTGTATGTTGTTCATTTATTTTACATTGTATTAAATTTGTAATAATCCTTTATCAATCCTTTCAGTGCTTTTTGTTTGTTTTATAAGTTACCACTATGATCTTTTTTCTTTTGTCTTTTTTATCTTGTCTTATATTTGTCTGTCCCGATTGAGACTTCGTTGAAGATTCCTCCCAGGACTCCTCTTCATTCTTGTGGACTTTATATTTGTTCAGATGCAATATCCCTCCCATAACATGGAAAATCCATACCCATGAAACATGGGGTCCACCACGGCAATACTTTCCTCACATTTGCATTAAACATAGATACAGCAGACTCGGAAGTGCCCTAGAGGGTGTTCCTGACCTTTTGCCTTCTAAAATACCACATATTCTGATCCCACCCCCAGCAGGATCATCATCAAACCCAGCCCAGTTTCTCCAGTCCTGGGAAGTTTTTGTTACCCTTTGTTTCTTGGGCATGTCTGGGAAGCCTTAGGCAAAGCAGGTGTCAGAGGTGCCAAGCACATTATGCCTACCATGGCTGTTACGGCCAACACTTATGCTGGTCAGGGTTCATAAGGGCCTAACGTCCTCGGCCCTTGGCTCGGTCATGGAGCCGCTGCAAGAATAAGTTAGTCAGGGCCTTACTCACCGGTACGGGTGTATCGAGGTCCTCAGCCGGCGGTCGCCCCTGTGGTGACCACATCTGTTCGCACTGGAGAGTGTTGATGTTGCGGTGCCGGAAGAAGTACGCCGGGGTACCTCTCCGATGGAACCTGGGAAGGAAAACAATCCTCCCACATCCGACGGTCAAAGGCATCTGCATGGGTCTTTCGGACGGGAGCAGGCACATCTGATGCTGCCTCACGAGGAACCTCCAAGGCCTTGGTGCTCTCGCTCAGGGTGCGCCGTCGCCACCATTGACATCACAGATATGGGACTCAGCTCCGTTCGCCCTTGGGGGTTGGCATCTCCAAAGCAGCTGAACAAAGAAAAAACCTGGCGCCAAATAGTCAGTGGAATGTCCTGTACTCTCATGGGATCCGCACACTTGCTGACAGACCATTGTAAAGAGAAAAACACAAACAAACAAAGATCATAGCGCAACATGTAGGGTAAGCAGTATTGACACTATTAGGGCAAAACAATCAGTCTCCAATGGATCTGACACAGGAAAGCAAGAAGCCTGCACACAGACACTGTCTTGAGCACAAAGGGGTGCTGAGATAAAGACCCCCAGAGACCTATATTCTTGGACACAGGGGGGACCCAGGAACCTACCAGAGACTGATATGAAGGACCCCTGCTTTAAGCCCCTGAGGAAGTGAGAGTGACATCTACGAAACGCGTTAGGGCGAGTGGCATAGCCACTGTGTATGGCATTGGACGTTTAGGACATTTGGCGGTGGAGCCCTGTTTTTCACTGGCAACTGGCATTCAGCTCACCAGCTGTCCCTTAAGGCCACGGGTACTATCGCGCGCGGCGCGCGAAGGATTTCCCGTTTGTGCCGGAGGGAGGAAGTGAGGCGTGTGTCTACACGCGGTGCAGAGCTGTGGACCGCACACCAGCCTCCACCGGCCAGAGCTGTTGGTACCATCGTAGGGGCGGTTTGGAGTGAAGTCGCAACGGAGCAGAGGCATCACCCGGGAGGGAGACCATCTGTGCTTAGGACATTGAGCCTACCAATGCGATTCTAAGCCTGTGTCTGTAAGTAGGGCTCCAATTTTTGTATCCCAGATGACCTGCGGTTCTTGTATTTGCCACTGCCTGTCTTGGCATAGTTCCTTTATTAAATAGTATTTTAATTGTCGCTAGGACTTTGAATGTTTGTGCCTAATAGTGTCAATACTGCTTACCCTACAGTGTTGCGCTATGATCTTTGTTTTGTTTGTGTTTTCTTCTTTACATGGTGCTTCGAGCAAGTGTGCGGATCCCATGAGGAGTACAGGACATTCCACTGACTATTTGCGCCAGGTTTTTCTTTGTTCTTGTGTTTTTGTTAGTACTGGCAGTATCACCGGCAGCCAACCTTTATTAGAAGTTATTATTGTATAAATCACACTGTGTTTTACACTTTAGCGCTAGATCACATTTTTCTTTCACTATCTCACAGCAGCTGCACTGGGTGACTCTGCGGCGGAGCATCATGATGGAGCGCCCCCTTCACTTTCTTCCGACGTTGTAAGGAATCATGTCCGTTGAGCGTGTTCCCTCCTTATCTGCTGCACCTCGTCCCGCGTTCTGTTTACAGAGCGCACGCGCACACGCACGCTCTTCTATCTGTACCACTGAGCTTGGCTCCACCCCGGTCGCGTGGCATCTCTCGTGGGCGTTACGCACACGTGAGTTGTGCACCGCTCCCAGCTGCAAGCAAGTACACAAACCGTTCTCCTGTGCCTTGCAGCCAATCTCTGCCACACAGAGGCCGCACCTCTGCTCTGCCTCTCAATCCCAGTCATGAATCTCTCCTATTTAAACCCTGCTCTTTCACTTCCTATTGCTGAGCATAACCTGTGTAGACCTGTGTTCCTGCATTCTGTTTTGCCTTGCCTAGTGCCTTGCTGCTTTCTCTGCAGTTGCTTTCATGTGTTACCAACCCGGCTGACTATTGGACCTCTCTGAGACGACCCCGGCCTGCCTCTGACTACCCGCACCTCTCCATCCCTGGCCACGGTTTTGGACACGCTACTACTCTCCGGCTCCAACCCAGACCACGGCACAACGGACATCGACCATTTACTGGTGCCCCGGACCCGGCGCAGTATCTGAACTAACCGATCTCTCAACCCAGACCCGGTTACGCTGACTATCCACCTCCAGGCGTGCCTCCGGTGTGTGGGTGCACAGTTTGTACTTTCCCACTTCAGCACAGGGGTCCAGCCTTGTTCGTGGTGAGTGTAAGCGTTACAGACATAGTGTTGGACACGCCCCCTGGGGGAAAAGGAAGGGACACCTCGCTATCTTGCAAACAGCGGTCCCCTTTGCACCACCAGCGGAAGTGCCTCAGCCTCCCTCGTTGCATCTCACCAGGTAAATTTCTAGAATAACGCGGGGCATAGACACACGGTTTTTTGGAGCGTCCTCTCCCGAGCCGAGTCCATGCCTCGTGCGGTTGTAGGTAGGAGCGCCATCTCTGTGGGGCTCGGTGCGAGTGGTAGCCACCTTGGGTGAAGATGGGGAGTCCCGCACCTCTTACACCGTAACTTCAGGCTCACCTCTCCCCCAAGAAAATCACAGATGGAAGAGATGCACTGTAGGAAGTCTTCCCCTTTAGTCTCTCAATCAGGAAGCCTCCTAAACAGGGTATATTGTGAGGTTTATATATATATATATATAGGGATGGTTCAAACAGGAGCAGTTCGTAGTTAGCTCTGCTCTGACTGACCACACGTGCAAACTGCGGGTGCAGTAGCTCACGTCCGGCTATGCCCCTAATATTGACACAACATTACTTTCTCCTCCCCTAGTGGATCCAGGAGCACAGGCACATTATAGATAGGCGCGGCTTCACATCCGCCGCAAGCTACTACAGAGGTGGGCGCGGCTTTACTTTCTGCCGAACCCAGACCTTATTGTGGGCGGGAGCTAGTTTTTCGCCGAAACCAAGCACAATTTGAAAAAGAAAGCTTGCAAACTTTGCAAACCTCCCGATGCGGTCCTCCGATTTTGGCGTAACCACTCTTTCACTGCTGTTATTGCTGTAGCTCTTTAAAATGGAGGTTCTGGACTCCGATCTTTGAACCCCCCTCCTCCTGGGACAGCTACAGATACGTGGACAGTTCAGATAAGCACACTGCGACTCCCTGTGCTTGGGACCACTTAAGTTTCGCTTCAGTTCCTCAAACGGAAACTTCTTGGCTGGCTGAAGTCTAGCGCCCCTCCACCGACACTACCCGCCATACTGTGAACAGAATTACTAGTTGTGGACCTGTGATGCCATAGTCTCTTCTGAAGTTTCTGTTTCCCCAAGGATCCAACAATGCCAGGAGCCCAAACATCAGTCCTATGATAACGGCCTTGATACAGTGGTTTCAAGGACCCCTCAATTTGGCTGAACTAGAACATATTACGGAGCAGCACAGGCTGCAGTTCCACTGACGGGAAGTTGGTCCCTTGCTGGGCAAGAATCCCTGGGGCACTACACCTGCCCCCCCCCCCCTCATACATAACAGGAGCAGTACCGCCTTTCTCTTACTGTAAAAGCGTGTCCTGATTGTGATCTCTATTGAACCAAAAACACTGGATTGAGCTCAAAACATTATAAGGTACATCGAAAGAGAAGATAATTAAGACCAAGACTTTCTTTAAAAAAATTGATGGAACAGTTATCTATTGCCCTCCAGTTGCCACCATCCAAGTGGACAAAAAATATGCCATGGCCAACCTGAGGAGGGTAAAAAGAACGCAGTGACCTGAATGTTTTGAGGAACAAGCATCCTTTTTACAAGAAAAGTTTTAGATAGGAACTACAATGCAGATGTAGTTCAAAACGCTTAAAGAAATAGTAATGAATTTAGAGGAAGCAGATTTTGGGGACAAATAAACAAAAAAGGGACTCTAACAATGATTTTAACTTTGCGTTTTTTAACCAAATATATTGACAAGCCAACAAATTTCGGCAAAATGTTCAAGAGGCATTGGCATATTGTAAAAAGTGATGTCATTTTAGGAGAAATAGTTCCTGAAACTCCAAAAAATCATCTTCAAAAGGGCCAACATTTTAAAAAAATAAGTTGACACCAAGTGCATTGCCAAAATCTAAGAAAGCCACAAACATCTGGCTTCCACAGGTAAAAGGCTTTTATGGCTGCACAACCTGTAAAGCCTGTAGCTTTAGAGCTAAAGATAAATTACATTTTGTCTCCAATGTAACAAAAAATAATTTTCAGATCTCTTCCCATGTAACTTGCCGGACAGATTATGTTATTTACTTAATCGAATGTCCGTGCAAGTTACAATATGTTGGTAAAACCTCCAGATCCATTAAAACAAGGATCTTAGAACATGTGGGCAATATAAGGAGAAAAGTCACAACACATTTTCTTTCAAAACACTTTTTTGAACACCACCAAGGAGATCCTTTAGGACTTAAATTTGTGTCTATAGAACATGTAATGTCACACTAGAGAGGAGGAGACAGGGATATAGAACTCACCAAACGTGAATCATTTTGGATTCATAAATTAAAAACCCTGGTACCAAAAGGAATGAACGTAGATATCGATCTGGGAGTTTACTTTTGATATTTCCTCTTTTGATATTTCCTCTTCATATATTGCATGTCCCTTTTTAATTGTGCATGCCTCCTATATTCTAAGGATTTATTGTACTAATTATTATGTTTTCATTTTATGAGCTTTTCCATATGTTTATATTAATCATACCTATTCTCTATTTTATTGCATAAATACCTCATGGCTCCATACATGGAAACAACACTAACCGCAATCGTCTTAATGATAACCACAATCGATAATCGATAAAAAGTTTTAATGTAGTAGTCTAGAACATCTGTAATCGGGGAACATATGTACAGTTTAGTTTACATTTTTATTTTATATATTTTATTATGTGTATAAAATTGTATATATGATCGCGCACTAAAACGCTTTATTTGGGCTGTAATAATTGACATACCAGCTAGTGAGAGATCCCATTAAGATCAGCCAATCATACTGTATCTTGGCTAAGGACATCGGTATATAACCCAGTAGTGATGCACAAGATGGCCACTCCTGATAAAGCTGCCAATCAAGCGCAGCGAAACGCATTGAGTTTTGGACTATCCTGCGACCCAGAGAGGAGAGAGAACCCGGAAGCAGCGTGCGTGTCAGCGTGGATGTCCAACCCGGGAAGGGGAAGTGATGTCAATCGAAGCCGCGGACGCAGGGAACAGCTGCAGTGAGGTCGCGACGAACTGCAGGCTGTGTTGCCTTGCCTATCCAATGCCCGATATGTGCTGATACCATGTAAGCCTCCATTTGTATTTGTGTGCTGATAAATTTATTGTCTGCACTATTGTTCTCTTCTGTTTGAGCTTCTGAAAGATCCTGTGCATTACACCTGAAAGAATCTGCCACTGTGTTGGAATTTTGCCTATCATTCTGCTCCACTTGTGAGTAGATTACATATAGATCACTTATTTTCTATTATCACATTTTATTGCAATATTGCACCATGTGATTTTTCTCTTTATTTCATGGCTCCCCTATTGTTTTGAGAAAACTGATTATGATCTCAGCAGTACGTCCAAATCTGGACCAGAACGAGAGATGCATGGATCAACTCAAGGCCATGGTACAGGCTGCACCATCTCAGGTACTGTTACGGTTGGTTATGAAATCTGGGTTATGAAGTCTGGGTTATGAAGTCTGGGTTATGAAATCACAGACCTTAGACCGCGCAAACTGGTCCGGAGTGCGAAGTTCATAGTCAAACAGGCCAGGTTCAGGACTGGAGAGAACAGTGTAGTCATTGGACGAGCCAGAGTCGGGATAGGAGATGTCCGGGTAGTCGTAGTCCAAGCAGGGAGTCGGCAACAGGAAATCAAGCAGGTCCTCCTGCTTCAGCGTAATCGCTGCAGGTCGGGAACGGGGTTTGTGCGAGTGGTGTCCACGGCCCATGACACCGGTCTAGGAGAGGGAAGACAGACCGGAGTGGGCACACCGCCAGGCAGCACTGGCAAACCAGTGCTTCAGCACAAGAGTTCAATCTGACCTCTGCGAAGGGAGAAAGAGCAGCAGGCCACGGGGTCCAAACAGCAATCTCTGCTAAGGGTAGAAGCAGCAGGTTGCGGGCTCCAGGGAGACAGCACACAGCAGGTCTCCGGGGTACTTCAGTGCGGGAGTTTAAGCTGGCCTCTGCGAAGGGAGAAAGAGCAGCAGGCCACGGGGACAAAACAGCAACCTCTGCAAGGTGTGTATGCAGCAGGTTGCTGAGTCCAGGTAGGTGACACAGGCCTCTGTGAAGAGAGGAACAGCAGACTTCCGGAAACCAGGAACACAGGCCTCAGCGAAGAAGCTGCAGGCTATGAGGGAACAGGAACAATGTACTGGAACAATAATCAACAGATATTAGTAACGAGAGATAAGCCAGGAGGCTTGTGGCAAAACACAGGTAACATCCAAGAAGGATTATGCTCGGCAGAGAAGCATTGTGGGAATGCAGTATTTAAAGGTCAGCGAACCAAAAGCAGAAGGGGCGTGTGACAGCATTGCTCTAAGGACTGATCCCACGCTGGGGCTGCAGTCATAGCTTCCACAGCTGCTGTAGATACCAGAGGGAGTGTTCCAGGACTGCACAGGTCTGCAAGGCAAGGTAAGCAGTAAACTGAGGTGTGGATTCCTTACTTTACCCCCCCCCCTTCAGGTGAGACCTCCAGATGAACATAACCACTCCTAGAGTTGGGGCACCTGGAATTGTTCCGGAATTGTCTAGCATGAAGAGTAGAGTTATGGTCCAGAGACTCGTGGGCACTCATTGGTCTTATTCCTAAACTGTTTAAGGGCATCTGTAAACCAGCAGTTCATTGGCGAGTACATAGATAGACAATGTATTGGTGCATCACCATGAGTGGCTCATTAATTATAAAATGATTCCATTTTCCATAGTAGATCCAAATTCAAGGACATAGAGTATAATGCATAACATCCCAGGGTGAGAAACTAGAGGCCTGGTGGTCCCCACGCGGGTACCCCAAAATAGGTCTCCTGATAGTAGTATACTCAACCCTGGGGAATAACTCAAGTCAGTCCAGCAATGGATGGTAAAAGTATGATGGGCTATAGCCCTTAACTTCCTTTATGGTGTCCTCGGTTGATGGATCAATTCCAGCGTGCTGTCCTCTGGAGGTAAACACAAACAGCAAGGGATGAAGAGGAGCACAGCAGCGTTTCCCAGCAGCTTCCAGCTAGTAGATCGCCAAAAAATGAGGGTAACTCCAAACAGGGATAAGTATTAAAATAGAAGTTTAATGGTCAGTTACAAAGAAAGAACAATGGTAGGAACGCACCTACGCGTTTCGTCCGCAAAGGACTTTCTCAAGGTGTAGTGAGAAGTTCAGAGATGCATCCTTTTATCCACATAGAATTCGCGCCAAAATCACGGTATTTATGACGTCATCTCCATGCGACTGTTAACCTCGTCGCTGCTATGACGCGCGGTACACTCCTTACTCGCGCTCATAATGGAGAGAGTACATGAAGCGCCGTGATTGGCTGTAGAATACAAAATATTGAATACGAAAACTTTAATAAAAAAATTGGTTAAAAATACACATTTAAACAAGAAGAACTCTTGCAGACAAAATTAATGGATATAAGATTAGACTCATCCCCTTAGGAGAAAGAAAAAAAAGAAGAGAAAAAAAAGCAAAAGTAATCAATAACCAGAGATAGAAAATTATTAAAACTTATACTTAATATGTAAACCATGGTAGGAATGCCCACATGTGATAGTTAAACTTTACACATCCAATACTAGGTATATAAAAGTACAGGTTGAAAATCCTCATCCATGGCAACATAGAAAATATAAAAAGAAATATATATATATAAAAGATATATACATAAGAAATACTAAGGGAACAGGGAACTCTTATTCCCAATCTCAATATATTGCTGTTGCAGGAATCATATGCTAAGAATACTAAAGATAAAGTTTGTGCAGCATATACTATATCATATTAGTAATTAATCATTGTATATCTGCAATGTTTCAAACAGTCAATATAAAAAATGCACAGGAATAACCATAATAAAATCATTGAAAATATCTGGTACTTGCGAATCAGGCAGTGCAGGGGAAGCGGAATTGGGGGGGGGAGCTAGTGTCTGAAGCTGGAGGCTCAAAATCTGTAACAAGGACGTCCGGCACTGCAGGAACACTGGTAGGAGGAGAACTAGTGCCTGGAGCTGGTGCCTGGGAATCAGTGACAGGGACTGGGGGAGTAATGGTAGGAGTTAGAGAGTCAATAAGCGGTACCTTGGAACCGGGGAAACTCTTAATAGCAGAAACCTTAGAAGAAAAAAAGTCTTATCCAAAACTGCAAGGGCCCTAACAGGGTTACTTGTCATGACAAAATCAGAAATAGGTATGTTTACTAGTGCAAAAATTCTGATAACGGAACTGCTAGTCAGTGGTGTGGGTGTCAGGGTTTGACTAGTGAGAAAATCAGATATAGTGGTAAGTGACTTCGAATCAGTCACGAAAGTTCTAGGTTTGCTGGTCATGTGTGAGAAGGAACCCTTTAACACAGGAGTTTTAATTTTAGCCCCGAATAACCCAACGGTTGCTGGAGCATATTTAGATACAGTGCTAAAGACTGAGGTTTAGCAAGGGAAGGAAGACAAAATAGCTCAGAGTTAAACACCTGAATTTGTAATGTAGGCAGGGTGGTCTCTGACTGTACTAAGGGGGTGACGACAGATGCTGATCTCTGGAGGGGTTGCTTGGGCAGAGGCATCAGGGGGACTGTAACTTGGGACTTACCCTGTTCAGAAAACTTGCCTCTAATCCAGCAGTGTGCTGGTTAATTGACCAGCACCTGGCTGATTAGAGGTGTTAGAAAAAGCCTGCCTCTGAGACAGGAAGTGAGACTCCTTAGCACACCTGTGAGCTGAACAAGGAGACAGACGTCTTGAGCCTGCTGCACGCTGCAGCAAGACACAGGGGAAGAAAGTACTTTAAACCGGAGAACAAAGAAGCCTTCCCTCAAGAGACAGATAAGACTTTCCTTTCTAAGACTTTTTGTATATCTGCACATATCAAGATATATGTTTGGGGCGGGGGAGACATGCTAATCTAAAGGGAGTTGTGGACTGCATAGGTTTCACTAGAAATATTCCTAAGTGGAACAGAAGCTCTGTTTGACCCCTTATTTGCATACGTTTGGATGATTTTCTTGTGTTAAAGAAACAGGCGCAATAAAAGCCTTATTTAATTTCACCTTAAAAAAGTCTCCATTGCATACCTCTGCACATGTCCTCTTACATATGGTTGTCAGAAGTTGGGACTGAGGTGGCCCTTGAAGTTAAAAGGGGCCCCGGAGATTGCCTGTGAATTTTTTTTTGTGCTTTTTGCCTACAAACAGCCTGAGCAACATAAACAAACGATCACATGCAGCAGAGACCAGAATTAAAGGGATACACATCCAGGCAGGAAATCTACACTGCACTGAAGAAAGCCACAAAACCACAGATGGACTCTTTTCCCTGATTTCAAGAGAAGAGAGATAGACTGTGCTGAGCAGGTAAACCTTACTTGCCTATCACAATAAAGTGTAATATGGTCGTTGAAATACGGGTTTTGCCTTCCAGCCGTAGTCAGGGTTCAAGAAGTAAGTTAGCCCTTAAAAGGGATAGGCGTTTGTTGTTTTCAAAAGTTTCGCTGAAGCAGTGAATACAGATGGTGATCCACGAGCGGTACTGATTCTGCAAGTAAAGGCTGCCACATTGCATAGAACTATCAGCTGTGAATGGAGTATATGCAGAAAAGTTTGAAAATTGATGCAAGACTGTGCTGAAGCAGGGGAATTTTCAGCAAACAAGTGCTGTGTGTAAAATTGCCATGCCGGGTAAAAAGGGATTGCTGAACTGTGTAATGGGTAACCCAAAGCCAATTGCTGAGTGTTAAGTCGCCCTTCCCGGAATGAAAGAAAGTGGAAAAAAAAAAAAGAGAATATTTTTTCTGCAAGTAAAGTCTGTATGTATCTTGAGAGTACAACATGTACCCAAAGTAGGAAGAGTGAATGCCATATTACCCAAAGATTTGACTGAAAATTACTGAACTCAAGCAGAAAACCAAATGCCTTTGCTGAAGCCAGAAAATGGGCAGCTAGCAAGCATTGTGTTTAAAGAAATAGAACCCTGGGAATTTAAAATGGCCACCCAGCTGAAGTCAAATACAGACTCTGCAAAAATAGGGAAGATAATTTGTTCCTGGTGTAAAGAACCCCACCACACGGAACAGTGTCCCTTCAAGCCTTATTCAGACGATGAGAGGGAATGCATGCACAGGAATGCTAATATTGTAAAATTTCCCCAAGGGAAGAAAAAGTCTACAGAGAGGCCTATGAGAGCTACGACCTCTACAAGCAAAATATGCCCACCTGTAGGACTACCACCATTTGGGGTTCTAGCAAATACAGTGGCAACAGCTGCAATAGTGCCTCCTGAGGTCAGGAAGAAAAATACACCTGATAGCCCCAAAATGGAGGACAAGATGCAGCATTCCTGTAATGAACCCTACCCCACGGAAGAGTGGCCCGTCCAGTCCGATGAGGAGGAAGACATCTCTTACGGGGAACCCAAACCGAGTCACACCCACAAAACACCCCAAGAATGGTGGGGGCGCCTGAACTCGGTACGAACCGAAAAGACCGCTCCCTATGATGACGAATATGATCGGCAGGAGAAAGAGCGGGAGCAGCGGATCACCGAATATTTCCGTCAGCTATTACAGTTGCAAGAAAAGCATGGTGGATCCAGTGATGCTGCCAAAATTTCAAATGAAGATGGAGACCCCAGTCATCCAAAACAAAAAGGCGAAAAAAGAAAAGCGGTTCTTCACGTACCGTGGAAGGAACAGACACGTCCGCAGATCCCGCTGAGAAAAAGGGGAACCGAGATGCCCTGCAGCCTAGAGAAAATGGAAAATTCGGCATGCGGATGACCGAATATCCAGAGGGCCCAAGGCAGAAGTCAGGTAACCCAAAGAAGTGTCTGTCTGGTGCCAACAGTGATGAACCCTCAATCAACCATCCCAGGGAAGCGGAGCCGGAACCAGTGAGGGACGATCCCTTGACCAGCCCTGAAGATGCCCTGAAAATTGCCAGGCGTGACTGTGATCTGCTCCGGGAACAATTGAAACGAGAGGAAAGATAATACTGAGCTACAGAAAACAATGCTCGCAATGTACTCTGAATCTGGAACAGAATTGGACGATCTCAAGTCCGAGCTAAATGCTGCAAACACTAATAATGCCACCATGGCGGAAAAGCTTAGCCAATCCGATAAAATGATGGCTAAGCTGAAGCGGAAGTATGAGGAGGCACTGAAGGAGATTACAGTCTTTCAGCAAGAGGTTCACGGTCTTCACCTAGAACTGAATGCCTCACAACAAGAGGTCAACAGTGTCCGGACAGAGGTGGACGTATCCCAGAAGGAGGTTCATACACTCTGCGCAGCACTGGATGCCTCACAGCATGAGATCAACAGCGGCCACACAAAACTGGAAGTCTCCAGAAAGGAACTACACAGTCTCGCTGAGGAGCTGGACAATTCTAAAGAAACTATTGTTAATCTTAATACAGATCTCAAGTCTCTCAGAAGGAGCTTCAGACCCTCTACCTAGAGAAGGGAATCTCACGCCAGGAGATTGTTATTCTCAAAGCAGATGTGCGTAAATGGAAGGAGGACTACATGGAGGCCCTAATAATTACAGAGACTGCAAAAAGAGAACATTTAAGACTGAAAGAAGAGAATACTCAGTTGACAGACCACGTCAATGGAAAGAATGAAAAGCTGCACGAGCTTGAAAAAATAAAGAAACGGTTGGAAGATGAAAAATTTGAAGCAGAGCACCGACTGCAGAACCAACTGCAAGGTCTGCGTACACACCTCCAGAATGTCGAGGAGAAGCAGCGAACTCTGCAGGAAGAAAATCTGCAGGCTGCAAAGGAAAAACAAGTGCTGCAGGAACGTCTGATTACCCAGTGCGTCCTCGCAAAGCAGCAGGATAAACTGAAGGCTACCCTGACCATCACCAAAGCATCACTAGAAGCTAAGCTTAGAGGGCAGGTGACTCGGTACAAGAGGGAGCACAAAAAGGTCCAGAAACTGAGACGAGTACCTGCGGCCCAAGCGAAGAAGTTCACAGTGCTCCACAAAATAATGAATGATAGGTGGAAGCAAGCTCAGAGAAAGCACAGGGAAGAAAGAAAGACCCTGAAAGGAGAATGGCAGGAAACACTCAAGAAACAGAGCGAGACTCTGCAGCCCAGTAACTTACAGATGCCTCCAATACGGGAAAAGGTATTGGCTCTGTCCAAGCATCGGTATCCCACAGTAACTAAGGCCCATGAGGGCAAGGGTACAGTGAGAGCTGGGGACACCACTCACCTTCAAAACAAGATTACGAAGTTTGAGCCACCTAAGAAAGCACTAGCCAAACCTGCAACCGCCCAACAGGCAACCAACAGAGGTAGGAGTGCAGAATCAAAGCCAGAGGAATCCTTAGCTGAGGAAGCTGAAAAGATAGAACATTCTCTGAAAATGGAGCTGGAATCGCAACTCAATCCCCAAAGAGCTGACTGGCGACTACATTGAATGGGAAAAGTGCAGGAAGACAGCTTCAAGAACTGAGGGCTCAAGTGGCTGTTCTTGGGCGCTCTTCTGATACCAGGAAGTGAACATTTGGTGCTAAAGTGGAGCACATGGGAAGGATGGTGAGAGAGAGCGATTTGCATAGGCGCTCTGCGACTGTCGCCATACAGTCTGCCTACAAAAAGAGGAGTGCTCGACACAGGGGAAAGCTCAAGACCACATGGTCAGTAGAAAGACTGTACTTGGAAAAAGTTCTCCTTGAGCGACTGAGGACTGCTGATCTCAAGCACCTCCTGGAGGAGACACTACTAAACTGGAGGAAGGGCTCCAATCCCAGCAGGACTGAGGGTTCTCCTCCATCCACTCTCATTCAAGTCACAGAGATATCTCGAATGAGAGTGGAAGGATGGGCTTTGGCCGTGGCAAGCTCGAGCTTCCCACAAACAGGGGAGGTATGTAACAGGGGACTTACCCTGTTCAGAAAACTTGCCTCTAATCCAGCAGTGTGCTGGTTAATTGACCAGCACCTAGCTGATTAGAGGTGTTAGAAAAAGCCTGCATCTGAGACAGGAAGTGAGAATCCTAAGCACACCTGTGAGCTGAACAAGGAGACAGACGTCTTGAGCCTGCCACTGCACGCTCTGCCAGCAATGAACACAGGGGGAAAGTACTTCTAAACCTGAGAACAAAGAAGCCTTCCCCTACAAGAACAGATAAGACTTTCCTTTCTAAGACTTTTTGTATATCTGCACATAGATATATGTTTGGGGCTGGGAGACATGCTAATCTAAAGGGAGTTGTGAACAGCATAGGTTTCACTAGAATTACTCCCAAGTGGAACAGAAGCTTTGTTTGACCCCTTATTTGCATACGTTTGGATGATTTTCTTGTGTTAAAGAAACAGGCGCAATAAAAGCCTTATTTAATTTCACCTTAAAAAAGTCTCCATTGCATACCTCTGCACATGTCCTCTTACAGAGACCAAAAGCAAGGACGGCCTCTATGGAAAGAGATTCCAAATCTGAAGGAAGGATTTTACCTTTCTGAGTAGCGGGACCGACAAGGAAAATTTCAGAGAGGGGGGAAACTGTGTACTGGCTTCTATCTAGCACATATGAAAAAGCATCACTTTTGAGTGGGAGCAGTGTGTCAGCAAAAATTCCTGGGAACTCAACAACTTGAGCCTCAGGAGGGGCATAATGACCACTGTTCTCTTTTAACCCTAGGGTTTGAGAAGAGGAGAACACAGACAGTACAAGGGGGGCAACCACAACTGTGCTGGTCTCTGAAGTGGGTACATGGGAATGAGTGTCTGGGAAATCAGAAACGACTACAGATTCCATGACAAGGGGTCTACGCACTGAAGCAGGATCTCAGCTCACTGAGTTACAGATTGGGTCAGCGAAATACCTGGGAGTGGGGATTCTGCGAACAGGCTTAGGGAAAGAAACGGTTCCTGAATACTTTTAACTGGAACTAGTATTTTAGCAGAAGTTTCAGGGGGCACGGCAGCAGAAACTTGAGCTGAACCAGGGGGATTATAGCAATGAATAACCAAGGACTCCGCAGCCTTAGGGGAGTCATTCAGTGCAACCTCTGCTGTCAGACTTGGGCATTAATTCTCTGATGCTAGAAAGGACGCATTAGCCTGGGGGCAGCAAGGATTTACAGGGGCCACACAGGTATTACCTGAGAGTCAAAAAGAGGGAGATTTGCCTCTGAAATTGGGGACACAAGGAGTTCCTCATCTGAGCCAAGGACGTGTACTTGGCTGGCGAACAACAGGGAATTACCAAAGGAGGCTCATAGGACTGACCCGCAGGGGTTAATATAGGAAAAACTTCAAGGGTTAAGTCAGGCTGTGCCTGAGAATCAGAAAAAGAGGAGCTAGCCTCCGAAAGTGGGGTCATAGGGGGTTCAGCCTCTGGCCCTAGGGACCTAACATTAGTCTGCGGAATACAAGGGTTAACAATGGGGACCTCACAGAGCAGACTAGCAGGGGTTAAAACAGAAATAACCTTGGGGACAGAGCTTAGAAATTCTGAGTTAGAAAGTGAGGACAAACAGGGTTCATTCTCTGGTGCTAGGAGAGACACACTGACCTGGGGAATGCAGGGATTTACAGTGGGGAATTTAACCAGTTTTTAATCCAGGTGCATATATATTGACTGAGTCCAATTTGCTTTATTTTGTACACTAACCTCTTGTGTGGAACTGTATTAAAAGCCTTTGCAAAATCTAAGTAGACCGCATCAACTGCATTACCCTGGTCTAAATTCCTACTTACCTCCTCAAAGAAACAAATAAGGTTAGTTTTACATGATCTATCCTTCATAAATCCATGCTGACTATTACTAATAATTTTGTTTCCCATTAGGTATTTCTGAATATTATCCCATATTAAACCTTCAAGTAGCTTCCCCACTAAGTCAGGCTTTCAGGTCTGTAATTCCCCGGTTGTGATCGAGCTCCCTTTTAAATATATTGTAGGCACCACATCTTCTTACGCCAATCTTTTGGTACTGAGCCTGTGGAAATGGAGTCCTTGAATATGAAATGTAATGGTTTGGCTATTACTGAACTTAACTCCTTAAGAATAGTTGGATGTATGCCATCTGGGCCAGGTGCCTTATTTACGTTAATTTTATCAAGCTGCCTATGAACTTTTTCCTCAGTTAACAAATTGTTAGTTAATATAGAGGTTGGGGCTTCCTCCTGCGCCCCTCCTATTGAAATTGATTCTTCCCTGTTAAACACAGATGCAAAGAATTTATATAATACCTCTGCTTTTCCCTTATCTCCAATAATCTGCCTGCCCACCTCACACTGATAGGGTCCTATATTTTCTTTTCGGATTTTTTTGTTGTATTGTATTGTATGTCTTTATTTATATAGCGCCATTAATGTACATAGCTCTTCACAGTAGTAATACATGTGGTAATCGAATAAATAACAGATAATATAAATAACAGATCATGGGAATAAGTGCTTTAGACATAAACATAACATTAAGGAAGAGGAGTCCCTGCCCCGAGGAGCTTACAATCTAATTGGTAGGTAGGGAGAACGTACAGAGACAGTAGGAGGGAGTTCTGGTAAGTGCATCTGCAGGGGGCCAAGCTTTATGTACAGAGGCGGCACATTTTATTTGAGTGCGGCTAGCTCCGCAAGCTGGGGGATGCCCCGGCATGCTAGCCGCACTCCCTCGGCGTGCACGCGGTCACGCGTCATCGGGTGCCTGCGCCCCCTGCACGCGCGTCCAGGGCTCGCCGAGGGAGCCCTGGTGTCCCGCGATGTGGGGGACGGCGGCAGGGGGTTCCGGGGGACCCGGCGGACCCGGCAGCGGGAGGGAGAAAGCCCCGATCGGAGGGCGCTCCTCCGTGTCTTCGGCGTGCGCCCGGCACCCTCCGGCGCGCGCCAGGTTACTGCTGCGGCCGAGAACGGGCAAATGCTCGAATAAATTCGGCCGCAGCAGTATCATGTGTTCAGAATGTTCACAGTGCTATTCGTATGCTTCTTTAAGCAAGTGTGTCTTAAGGTGGGTCTTAAAGGTGGATAGAGAGGGTGCTAGTCGGGTACTGAGGGGAAGGGCATTCCAGAGGTGTGGGGCAGTCAGTGGAAAAGGTTTAAGGCGGGAGAGGGCTTTAGATTAAAAGGGGGTAGAAAGAAGACATCCTTGAGCAGAACGCAAGAGTCGGGATGGTGCATAGCGAGAAATTAGGGCTGAGATGTAAGGAGGGGCAAAAGAGTGTAAAGCTTTAAAAAAGTGAGGTGAAGAATGGAGTGTGAGATGCGGGATTTGATTGGAAGCCAGGAGAGGGATTTCAGGAGGGGAGATGCTGAGACAGATTTTGTTATTAAGTTTCATAAATAACTTTTTAGGGTTGATCTTACTTTCTATTGCAATCCTTTGTTCATTATCCATTTTTGTTAATTTGATTGCCCTTTTGCCATTTTTTGCCCTTCTGATTTCAAGAATCTAAACATCTCCCTCTTCTTTCCATTTCCTCCCCTGCCTGCTTGCTTATTTAGCCACATTGGTTTTGACTTATAGTATTTATTTTATATTTATTACCCAAGGTTATACACTGATAAGTGTGCTTTTGTAACAATATTTTAAATACTGCCCATTTATCTTCTACATTTTCACTGCAAAAACATAATCCCAATGTATTCTTTTAAAATTAGTCCTTAGTTTATTAAAATCTGCTAAAGTTTAAGATCTTTGTTGTACCCAAGTAATCAGCTTTTTTTCTGGAATGGCCACGTCCCATCGACTTGAAGGCTATCCAGCGATTCTTGGGATTTGCCAATTATTATCGTAGCTTCATCCAGAACTTGTTCTCGGTCCTGGCTCCCATCACCAACAAGGGGGCGGATTCATCGCAATGGTCTGTGAAGGCTATAAAGGCCTTCAAAACAATAAAAAAGGCATTTGCTTTGGCCCCGATCCTGTACAAACGAATCCCGCCTTAGGCTGCGCTTATAGTGCCGGGAGACGGCGCTGCCGCGCCAAAACAAATACATTGAATCCATCGCATGCGCTTATAGTAAGCGCGACGAAGCGACGTAGAGACAAAAAATTTGGAAGCCAGTGAAATTTGATTTTGGGAGAGACAGATGTCACATGTGACTGTCTCTATACCAATCACAGAGTGCCTGCTGCACTCTGCCCTCCCCCTTCGTGACATCACTGGCCTTGTCACCAGCGACGTCACTCAAAACTAAAGTGCAACTTTCGCCAGGGCGACGGGTGACATCATTGGTCGCATCGCCATCGCCGGCACTATAAACGCGGCCTTACCCTTTTCCCTGGAAGTTGATGCGTCCGAAGTCGGGGCAAGTGTACTGCTGTCCCCACGAAATGACGAGAAGTTATAGTTGCATTCTTGCGCTTTTTTTCTAAACAAATTCTCACCGGTAGAACATAACTATGATGTGAGCAATAGAGAGTTTTTGGCGATTAAAATGGCGCTTCAGGAATGGAGGCATCTGTTTGAAGTTACGGTGATTCCCATCACAATTCTGACCAACCACAAGAATCTTATATAGATTGAGGGCGCCCGTCGCCTGGGATCACAGCAGACCAGATGTTTGCTCTTCTTCTCACTCTTCAATTTCATCATATCTTAAATTCCCGGTTTCAAGAATGGAAAAGCGGACGCCCTATCCTGCAATTTCCTGACGGACAACATATCGGAGGATCACATGAAACCTATCATTCCGGCTTCCCAGATAATCTCGGCCGCCACCTTCGATGCCTTGGAGGACATAGTTCACGAGTAGTCTCGGATCCCTGGGCATGTTGATGTTTGTCTACCTGTCTCCACACTTCCGACATGGAGTCCTGGAACGGGGTCACAGCTCCAAGTGCGCTAGGCACCCAGGTGTGATGAGGACCAACAAACTCCTTGAGTGGACATTGTGGTTGGCATTCTGGGTCTTTCCCAGAGTATAAGAATCACAGACTGGATGTAAGGAATAGGGGGCCACGTCCCTTGCGGCGTGACCCCTCCTTACCCACTACCAGTACTGCAGCGGCTGCTGCCCCTGCCCCCCGTCACTACCCATGCCGCCGCCCAGTGCATACCTTGAACTCTGCCGTCGCCATCTTGCACTTGTCGATTCTGGCACTGGTGTTACAGACTCTCAGCTGGGCTCTACTATTTCCTGGTCTCTCAGCCACTCACGAGCAGCTCCTCGACACGCCTCCACCATGCCCCTCGTCCGGATTGGTCACTGTTGCTTTAAATATCCTGATTTGCCTTCACTTCCTTGCTCTGCATACAGTAGCTCCTTGCTTCCTGTGTAGCCTGGAAACTGTGTCGTGCTCCTGTTTGTCTTTACTCCTACAGATTTTAACCGGCTTGTCTGACTTACCTCTCTGGCTCCCGACTTCGGCTTACCCATCACGATTCTTACCTCTCAGACCCTTGGACACGGATACGGATTTAACTACGGAACTGTCTATACTCCTGAACTCGGCAAGTACAACGACTATTCTAAATCTTAATCCAGGCCTGGCCACGCTACAACCACATCCCGGACCGGCTCCCTCTGCTGTCGGTGTGTATATTCAACATCCCACCTCAGTACAGGGGACTTGCCTGGTCTGCGGGCTGCACAGCGTGACACTGGACAAGTGTCCCATTATGAACTTCTGACAAAAAGTGAGAATTTCAAAGTCCAATCACAAAGACCACCAATCTGTAAAATGGTGTAAGTTCTAATACACAATGATTAAACAATCCATTTGACAATGTAATCTAGGGTGCCAAATATTTTCGGGCACTAAGTAGCCCTTCTTCTGGTCCATTCTGGCAAAAAAAAAAGTGGTACTTTCCTGATGTCACAGTCCTTCGATTGTGTCCAATCGAAACACAAAGCGGTATGCGGAAAATTCCATTGCTCTGTTCAGACATGCAAAATTGTGGCTCTGTTCGTCCATTGGTCTGTTCCGATATGCCCTGAAGCGCGACTCCTTGTGGAGATCCAATGTTGCTGCTAAGTAGGGTGTTTGTGGTAACATCACGGCATCCCTACGGAAGCCTCCATAGTTCATAACGTTATCCACTGCTTGTCGTAACTGCCGCCACGGAGGAGTCAGGAGGCATGTTCCAGAGTTCCTGCTCCAGCAAATTTTCCCTTATTTTTGAGCTGTTAAACTCTTTAAAGAAGACATTTGCCTATCTACGAGTACATGTTAATTCACTATTTTATGTGTGTTATAGTTTAATTTTTTCTTGTATTGCATTGGGGAATGTGTCAGCTCCTAGTAAATAAATACATAAATAATGATACTAATAATAAACGTGTGAAACTGATATCTTTCTGCTTTATAATGTTTAATTATTTCTAAGTACTATTTTTTTTACATGCTAATTTTGCAAGCCATTACTTTTATATCCATTTTTTAGAGCTGAATTTACACATTGTCCCAAGGCTAACAGTTAACACTTCAGTAGCTACTAATGCATTTTAGGAAGCAAAATTCTTTCACACTTTTCTCTAATTAAAAGTATTCCAAGAAGCCATTTTTTCTGCTATCGAAGGAGTTACTCTGATTACAATATTTTTAACATAGCCTAATTTTGATGAACACTTTATCGTAAAAGATTAGCATACCTGATTTTTGCATAAGGGCTTTGAGTGATGTCGCAAAGGTGCACTATAAAATAACTATAATAGAAAGCATAGCATTGCGCAGAAAGGTACGAGTTACTGACTTTCATACTAGATTTGCTGTAATATATATGCACATGGAGACCAAATACTTCCTTATGATATACTGTATGGGTTTTTTTTAACATATAGATCCTGTTTTAAAGGCTATGGTAGTAATTCTCCTAGACATGTATGTGCAAAATCGCCAACAAAGGGATGTTTTCTTTACTTTAGTTTATTTTCTTTTTACTTGGATATTTCTAAAGCAGCTAGTGTATGCAATCATATGGATCAGAAAGAGACAGAACATGTGTACACTCACTTATTGGGGACTACAGCTGCAGCGGCCATTATTCAAACACTTCACGCGTTGTGTACATCGGAATACCGATGTACCGATGTCATGACGCGGGATGTCTTCCAACCTTGCCGCCTTAAGACGCAAGTGCGGCGAGTGCAGAAAATGGCATTTTAGAGTTCTGTTTTTTAAACACCTTAAATTGACACAGTAGCACAGTACTGTACACATTGCAATTCATTCATTTCATTGCACCCAAAGAAATAAAATCCATGAAATTCAAACAAAGCAATCGCGATAAGTGCGAGTGGCTGGGGCGATTGGCCGCGTTCATGCTGCGTGGAGTACAGCAGAGCACACAAAATCGGCGCTGTCATTTGTTTGAATAATGGCTGCTGCAGCTGTATGTATAAAGAATAATTTTTGAAAATTAATTAAAAGTGCAGTGGTTAAAAAATAAATCCTCTCCTAAATTCATTTGTGGCATATGTTGGTACAGTACAGTATGTCATTATTCACATCTTACATTTGGCACACATTTTCTTATTCTTTGTAGGTGTGCTACATGTTCATATACATTAATGCAAAAAAAGGGGGAAAAGTAGCGCTACTCATTATTATAAAATTATTAAGTAAACAACATAAAGTCAAGTGTAAATACAACACAAATGTGTAAATAGAGGAAGATTAAGGAGTCCAATATAGGTACTGTATACTTAAGTCCAGCAGCCAGAGTCCAGGAGGGAGTTCCACATCCCTCCAAATGTGAGCAGAGAAGAAAAAAGTGTCCTCCAGCGCCGTTGTCTCAGGTATAGTTGTTGAGGATAGTCCTCATAAATGCAAAAGAAGAGAACAAGTACAGACCATATCTAATTTACCTAGCCTTTCCTGATTAACCCCTGCTATTCTGAATGGGATGAAAATTACCAGTACAAACCACATTTAATTTGTAAGTGCGAGTACTTTATTATAAGTACTTAAGCAGGTATATAACCTTTATTGATATATTGTTGTCTTTTTTTGCATCTATCTGGACTATCCTCAACAACTATACCTGAGTCAACGCGCCGGAGGACACTTTTTTCTTCTCTGCTCAAACAGTATACATCAATGCATAATTAAATGATTAGCATCTACTTGTATTTGTCTTTTATGCCAACAAAATGCTGACAATTATGACGCATTTCGGGTGCATGCTTGCAGTTTTTTTATAATTATCATTAGCATATGTATGACAACAAAAACATGCAAACTCAGCTTGTAACTCCTCCCCGGCCAGCATTTTTTTTTAACACAAGTGCCACACACCACATTAAAATTGTGTTTGTTGCTTTTCTGTGTCTCACTTTTAGCGACATTTTATGATCCATAGTTTTCAGAACATTCCTGAGGGTTCTATTTATGCAGACACGCTCCCACATTTGGTACAGGCCGTTATATACATGTAGCCGTGTCCCCTTTTACCTCTGGTAAGAGCTCCGCGGCGTACACGGCAAGCGGTGCCGCCATCTTATAGTTCCCACATGCGCAATTGAAGGCATGCGCATGCACAAAGAGGCGATAATTTGCGGTGGCCATTTTAGGTTCGCACATGCGCAGTGGAGTCTTTGCACATGCGCAGTCCCCATAGTTGCGTTGGCCATTTTAGGAGAGGCTCCACAAGGGACTACATGTCCCAAGAGCCTGAGGGACATGCTGGTAGAATGTTGACAGTTTGGCAGTTACAGGCAGTTACTGGAGTTGCTGACAGTTACTGTCTGTTGGAAGAAGGGGAGAACCGTTGAGGTAGTGGTCAGGGAGCAGTGCTGCCCTGGACTAGGACTAGGTTTGTCCCTTAGGTCCCAGCTAGGTCCTAAGTCCCCTTCTAGATTGTGGCTACTATAGGGAAGACCACAAACAGGGATGCTAACTTTTAGCCTTATAGTGTCAGGTGTAGCACCAGTAAAGAGACGCTACACGGTGAGCTGCAGCCTGCGGTTTGGGATCAGACCACAGGCAACTATAGATATTAAGGGACACCCTCCAGTTGGAGCTTCCTCAAGAGGCAGACCTGTATGCGGACCACAGAGAGAGGATTCAGCAGACATCGTAGAATCAGACGGATCCTTTGAGCTCATTTAGCGGTACCTGAGTACAGGAGTGCCCAGGGAGGTAAAGTGCACCAACGGTCCACAGGGGTAGTGCTACTCCCTACACGTGGGTGGGACTGACCCTCAAAGTGTTGTTATTATTGTGTGTGTTATATTGTATGGTACCGTTACATCGTTATTCTATTGTTAGTAAACCAATTGTTATATACTGGTGTGTGTATCATTTCACTGTAAGTGGTCCTTAAAGGGGTTATCCCACTGTCCTTGGATCCCTCTCAGTTGGAGATACTGCACTGAAGAGAATGAGATCTCACCCCAGGCTCCCAGCTGCTGAGGCTCAGCCCTTCTGTGAGCAACAAGTAACGGCAGCAAACGTAGTTCCCTTAGATACGGGGAAAGGGGGTTACATTTGGAGGCACTGCTGAGATTCATCCCTGGGGTGCCCAATCTAATTTAAGACAGTCAGACCAAAATAGGGAGCATATCCCTACCGTCCCGCCGGAACATTCACGAGTGGGCCCTGCGACGCCACGCATCTCCATTAGTTAAGTGCCAGTATCCCTGCCCTTGCCTGACTTGCGCGAGACCCTAAGATAGATATTGTGGTTCACTAAAGCCCATATTGTAGATGCAAAATGATATACTGACATTCAGTGGAGTACACTCCTAGTTTACTGCCGCTGGGATATCCCAAATGGACAATGCCCCCCAGTTTCTACAGCTTCCCGAAGTCCCACCTGGCGGGAGTGGGAGTCCGCTTATATACCCCAAACTCAGCATCAGAATGGAGGCCCCTAGTGCCACCCTTAGCGTGGAAGAGTATCAGGTGCCCATATCTGTCCCTCCCCCAGGGAGCCCTTGCCAGAGCGAAGCTGGCAGTCGGTGGTCCGGAAGGAGCCACCGCAGTACCAACAGTTCAGATGGAGTTCAGTTACTCGCGGGATTCCTACAGCAACTGACTGAGAAAATATGTCAGCTGTCCCTGGTCCAACCCTATCGCAAGGTAGCCCTAGCCAGAGCGAAACTGGCAGTCGGTGGTCCGGATGGAGCCACCGCAGTACCAACAGTTCAGATGAAGTTCAGTTACTCGCGGGATTCCTACAGCAGCTGACTGAGAAAATATGTCAGCTGTCCCTGGTCCAACCCTATCGCAAGGTGCGGCCCACACTCCTGGGAGAAGAGTCGTTTGAAAGGTGGCGAGACTATGTAGTGAAAGTACTGCCAGAGTGGACGTGCACGGACGCTGTCAAGAGACAGAGAATCTTGGAATGTCTACGGCCCCCAGCCAACATTGTACGACTATATTGTGAGTGTCATGTTGAGGCTGAGGCTCAAGACCTAGTCCAAGCTTATCTGTAAGAGGCCGGTGAATTGCCCTGATCTTCCCTGTGGATCCACCCAATCTTCAAAGAGGAGTGCTACAGGATCTCCGCCCAAGACGGATTCGGCCAATTCTTCAATCTAGAGAAGTGGTTGACCGAGATTCCACCAGAGGGAGTGAAGCGCCTTTCTATGGTGCCCAGCTACCTGGCATGTGATGATGCCGACTGGTATTTCTCCCTAGAGACTACACCCGAAGAGGATACCAAAAGGGGGTTCTGGGTGTTACTAGAACTGAAGGAGTGGAAGACTGCCCTTCCAAATAGCTTCAAAGTGGCGATGCAGAATGTTTCGCCTCACGCCATACGGTTTAACGTCAGTCAAGCACTGGGTCAGATGTACCCGGTTACGCCCGTGGAATCCTTAGCCCATGTGAATGCCGCTACCGTGCAAAAAGAGCCAGACGGACTACAGTTCAACTTCGGTGAATCAACCCTGCCCGCGGACTGGAAGAAGTGGTTACGTGCCAAATTGGAGGAGCGCCGGGAAGTATTCTCCACCAGCAAGATGGATGTGGGTTGCAGCAAGAATGCCCAGCATACGATCCGGCTGAATGATGCCACGCCATTCCGGGAGCATTCTAGACGCATCGCTCCCAGAGATGTAGAGGATGTGAGAGATGTCCTGGAGGAGATGGAGACGGAGGGCATCGTAACAGAGTCCCACAGCCCCTATGCCTCCCTGATCGTGGAAGTATGTAAGAAAAATGGGCCAATCCGCCTGTGCGTAGTCTACCGGACCCTGAACCATCGAACAGTGCCGGATCAGTACACTTTGCCGGGGATAGAAGAAATCCATAGTGCCCTGTCAGGAAGCCAGTGGTTCAGCATGCTGGACCTGAGATCTGGGTACTATAAGGTACCTTTGAGCTCCAAAAACCAGGAGAAAACAGCGTTTGTCTGTCCCCTCGGGTTCTGTCAGTTCACCCGGATGCCCCAAGGCATTTGTTGTGCTCCCGCGACCTTCCAAAGGCTTATGGCGAAGACCATCGGGGATATGAATCCCCGAGAATGTCTAGTATACCTGGATGATATCATCGTTTTCGGTAAGACTCTAGAAGAGCACGAGGAACGCCTCCTGAAGGTACTAGACAGACTGGGTAAAGAAGGCCTGAAGTTGTCCCTGGACAAATGCCGGTTCTGCCGTACGTCAGTCACCTACGTGGGTCATATAGTGTCCACAGATGGAGTGGCTATCGACCCAACTAACGTTGAAGCTGTGGTGAACTGGACTAGAACAGACAACGTGATGGAACTGCGGTCCTTCCTGGGATTCTGCGGATACTACTACCACTTCGTAGAAGGCTACTCCAGCAAAGCCAAGGTCCTCAACAATCTCCTGAAGATCTACCAGAGGAACCTCAGCAGAAGGCCGCATCCCCATGGACACCTTTTGGAGACAAGTGGACGTTTGCCTGTGAAAAGGCGTTCATTGGGCTCAAGAAATGCCTTACAGAAGCACCCATCTTGGCTTATGCTGACTCTGAGAAGCCGTATATTCTGGACGTGGATGCCAGTTTCAATGGGCTAGGAGCTGTACTGCATCAAAAGTACCCTGCTGGTCTCTGCCTAGTGTCATATGTAAGCCGAAGCTTGACACCATCTGAGCAGAACTACCCAGTCCACAAACTGGAGTTCCTCGCACTCAAGTGGGTGGTAGTTGAAAAGCTCCACGATTACTTATACAGAGTGTCCTTTGATGTCCGGACAGACAACAACCCGCTGACTTATATTCTGACCTCCACCAAATTGGACGCCACCGGTAACAGGTGGCTAGCGGCACTGTTAAACTATCAATTCCCCCTCAAGTACAAACTGGGGCCCTTAAATATCGGAGCTGATGCCCTGTCCCGCAGACCGTGACTGAGTACCATGCCAGATGACGGCCTGTGGGAAGAAATCCCTGGACCTGGGATTCAGGGAATGTGCTCGACTGCAGCCATAGTGGAAGACAAGGTGGGATTATCTGAGCTAAGAGTAGCCGATTTGCTGGGATGCCAGTCCAAGGCACTCCCTGCTGCCTACTGCCATCCTGAAGGCATGTATGTCACCCAAAACAGTATACTAATGTTTTAATCTCTCATAAACAAAACACTACTCTTTGTAGTAAGAAGAAAAGAAGAAGCTCACCAAGGTTAGTCGAAGTGATATATATATATATATATATATATATATATATATATATATATATATATATATATATATATATAGTGTATAGTGATATATATATATTGTGACAGAGTCATAGACTGCATACATTAGTAGGAGGTGGCAGTATGCCTGCTTTCCAGTATACGAGGAGTTAACCCAGCTGATTAAGCAGTCCACAGGTGATCCTAATTAGTAAGTTCACCTGCCTTTAAAAAGAGGAAGAGGAAATGCCCCTGAGGCAGCAGTCTCTCTCAGACAGTGAGAGAGGACAGAGGGGAGCTGACAGACAAACAGAACCAGGCTCCACAGACATGCTGTCCCAATGGAATAAAGCTCCCAGATAAGGGGCCAAGTGCTATTTCCAAATATTGTTGGTCAGGTCTAGCTTAGCTAACCAGCTGGGTAGATAGGCTTAACCGAGTTTAGTTAGCTTCCCTAACGGGGATAGGCTTTTGTTTATGTTTTATATTTCTTAAAGGGATGGCGCACCCATTGTTTTTGTTATATTTTTGGACAAATAAATCCACCAGCATATTATTTCACCAGAAGAATTGTATAGTCTCCTCACTAACCACGGTCATCCTGCCACAAGTGGTGTCAGAAGTGGGATGCCGAACACCCTGTAAAAGAGGAGCTACACATTGCGACTGGTGGATCCTGTGCGGACTGTTACTGTCAGTATGGAGGGTGTTGTGAAGGCCCTACTACACAGCACCGCTGTTCAGCAGGAAACTAACAGGCAGGGACTTGAAAGCGCTGCGGCACAACGCAAGACAAACCAGATACTCGCAGCCCAGCTTGCCGATATCGCAGAAACACAGAGGGAGCTGGTTCAACACCTGGCCCAGATTACTATGGACTCGACCAGGGCAGACAAGCTGCGACCCATTCAGGCGAACCTATACCTGCATAAAATGACGCCACAAGATGACGTAGATGGTTACCTCCAGTCCTTTGAGCGCATCTCTTCCCGAGAAAATTGGGCCTGCTCCAATTGGGCTAGGATTATCGCACCCTTTCTACTAGGGGAAGCCCAAAAAGCAAATTGTGACCTCGACGAAGAAGCTGCAGCAGATTATGACCGTCTAAAAAGCAAAATCCTTGCAAGGATTGGAGTGACTCCCGCAGTCTGTGCGCAAAGGTTCCATACATGGAGATACCAGGAACAGATGTCACCCAGATCCCAGTTATGGGATTTGATCCATCTGGCTACCAAGTGGCTAAAACCAGAATCATATAGCCCGACCTGGATCCTTGAGATAGTGGTGTTGGACCGCTTAATTCGAGCATTACCTCAGGATCTCCAACATTGGGTGAGACAAGGAGATCCCCTCACTTATGATGCCATGGTCGGCGCAGTGGAACTTTTTCTTTTTTTAAATCAATCTTTTTTTATTGGCAACAAACACATACAGGCATGGGTACAATGATATCAAGAGCACATGACAAAAAAACTTGACTTAATTGGGTTCGTATTGAAAGAGCAAGAACCCACTAGAAGCACTCAGTATCCCCTAATGTGTAATGATGTATATAAATTTAAAAATATTCTTTAATGCTAAACTGATTAAAATAATGGGTATTAAAATTCAACAATTGACACACATATATATAAACCCTGTGATGAGTATATAGGATACTCCGGGTCAAAATAATAGAGGAAACGTTTGAGGTGTATTAGATCAGAACGTTCCCAGGGATCCAATATGCAGTATTCCCTATTAGTGGTAGTTGGGTATGCACTGGTATAGGAGGAGGGCTAACTGATAGCCTGTCTAGAGTAACAGACAGGTCACAAGGTGATAACGTGGAGTGGTACAGTATGAATATCATCACAATTGCTAAATGCAAGCAAAAGGATCAGCACAGTAATCCAGTGTGTCCTCACGTTGCTTCATCTACCCACAACAGCTAATGATCTCCAAGGATAGAAGATCTAGCTATTGAACACAGAACATAGAGTACAGGGGTAATAGATTCCGATAGACAGTGTGGTTGTCTGTATACCTGTGCGCATATTTATGAATGCGCTTCCACTGTCAGGGGTTCTACTACCATTCGACCTGTGTATGGTATGGTAAGACCTATCTAGTAAGTCAAAGAGGGTTCCTAGGTACTCATACTCACTAAGCCTTGAGAAAGCGTTTCATATCGCGAAACGCGCGCGTCGGCACCCGTCATGTGCACGTGCCGTCAGTATTCACGTGGCAGCATTTTCAGTTGCATAGCAAACAGCTGCCAGACGGATCGTGTGTACTCTGTTCTGAAGTGGGCAGGAGTCCAGGTGGTGACTCGGAGATGCCTGGTGAGGGGAGAGCTACCTGACTTGTATTTGATACATTGTAATATCAGCGTCTAAGACTCCTAACGGTGGTAGCACATTCATTAATATGTGCAAAGGCATACCAACAGCCACACCGTTCCTAGGAGTAGATTAGCTACAGTGTTTGTGTCAATTAGTGATAGCAGCTCTCTATATGTATGGAGTTTTCTAGCTCAAATTAAGGTGAATAATGTGTGAATACTTATGGAGCATATGTGACTGACCAGCCATCCTTGGGGCCACTATCCATATGCTCAGTAAGGAATCAGCTATCCGTGTGCATATTGCTGCAAACTGGCAGTATCCTTACTAGCTTCACTGTGCAATTGTTACCTTATATCTACCTAGGAACCCTCTTTGACTTACTAGATAGGTCTTACCATAACATACACAAGTCGAATGGTAGTAGGACCCCTGACAGTGGAAGCGCATTCATAAATATGCGCACAGGTATACAGACAACCACACTGTCTATAGGAATCTATTACCCCTGTACTCTATGTTCTGTGTTCAATAGCTAGCTCTTCTATACTTGGAGATCATTAGCTGTTGTGGGTAGATGAAGCAACGTGAGGACACACTGGATTACTGTGCTGATCCTTTTGCTTGCATTTAGCAATTGTGATGATATTCATACCACTCCACGTTATCACCTTGTGACCTATCTGTTACTCTAGACAGGCTATCAGTTAGCCCTCCTCCTATACCAGTGAATACCCAACTACCACTAATAGGGAATACTGCATATCGGATCCCTGGGAACGTTCTGATCTAATACACCTCAAACGTTTCCTCTATTATTTTGACCAGGATTATCCTATATACTCATCACAGGGTTTATATATATGTGTGTCAATTGTTGAATTTTAATACCCATTATTTTAATCAGTTTAGCATTAAAGAATATTTTTAAATTTATATACATCATTACACATTAGGGGATACTGAGTGCTTCTAGTTGGTTCATGCTCTTTCAATATTTACCCATTTCGTTACCCATTAGCACCCTGCCCCCCCTACACTCACTTTATTCAGCTGTAGCGGGGTTCTTCACCTATGACCTAAACTTAATTGGGTTCGACAAGGTGTTGACCAATAGGAGTTTCCTTTTAAGAGGAAAGAAGAAGAGAGGAAAGCAGGAGGGGGGAGACGAACAGACTGGGAGGGGAAGGGAGGGGGGAGGGAGGTGGAGACGTGGTCCTCAGGGGTCTCCGGCCTCCTCACTTGCCGGCTTCCGGGTAGACTTGGCCTATTTGTCCGATCCAGGGACCCCAAGTGTTTAAGAACTGCGGCATTTTTGTGGAGCATGGCTGTGAGTTTCTCCATAGACATTACTTCGTCTATCCTTCTAATTACCGTGTTTCTCGCAGGAGCATTGGTCTGCTTCCAGGCCTCCGCCACCGAGCATCTGGCTGCTGTCAAAATGGATGAAACCAATCTGGATAGTGGCAGGGGTAGATCGTTGATGGGTTTGCTCAGCACAAAGATCAAGGGACCTAGAGGGAAAAGAAGCCCCAAGGTCTGGCAAATGAGCGTCTGGATCATGGTCCAGAACCTCTGGATCTCCGGACATGACCACCAAATATGGGCCATGTCACCCTTTTGACCACATCCCCTCCAGCACAGGTCGGGTGTGCCAGGGAAAATCTGGCTCAGCCTAGCCGGGGTCAGGTACCACTGGAATAAAATGTTGTAGATATTCTCTTTTGTTACTGTACAAATTGAGGTTTTAGTGGCCAACTCCCAGATATCCTCCCAGTCGTCCATATCTATTGGTATGTAAAGGTCCTCGGACCATTTTTGCATGTAATGGTGGGTCGGGGAGTCGGATGCCGACTCCATCCCCCTATAGATCTCTGATATTAGACCCCTCTGGTAGGTGCCTTTGATGCATAGGGACTCAAATCTAGTTAGTGTGGGGAATTTGGAGTTTTGGGATAGTGATAATAGAAAATGCCTAATTTGCAGGAACTTGAACAGATGGAGATCTTGGGATTGAAATTTGTCTTGGAGTTCCTGAAAGGACAGGATATCTCCTTTCTTCAGCAGATCGGCAACCAGCGTAATACCGAGAACCTAGAACTGGTCAAATTGTCTTTGAGAGCACCCAGGCGGGAAATTTGGGTTTCCAAAGATAGGGGTGAGTTGAGAAGGGGTAGCTAACAGACCGTACTTCCCTTTGCTTTTCAGCCAGATGTCCCACGTGCATCTCATTGCCCCTAGGTCAAACCTCCGCGGTCCTCCCTCTCTTCCTCCCTAGGACCACAATAAAACCTGGAGAGGAAGGGGAGCCACATAATGTGATTCTATTGTGAGCCAGCAGGCAGAGGCCGGTTCGTAATTCCAAACTACAGCCTGCTTCAACTGGGCCGCAAGATAATATCTGACCACGTCGTGGACCCCCAGCCTTCCCCCCTCATTTTTGGGGAAAGCATCACCGATCTTGGGACCCTCGGTCTCTTATCATTCCAGATAAATTGGGACATAAGGGACTGAATGTTTTTTAGAGCCGCCAGTGGGACAGCTACGGGGAGGGTTTGGAAGAAATAGAGTAATCTCGGAAGGACATTCATTTTGATTGAGACTATTCTCCCGAACCAGGAAATTTGGAGCTTTCTCCATGATTCCAGGTCTTTTTTGATCTGGTCAAATAGGAGGGGGGGGGGGTAGTTATGCTGGTAAAGGGACCCGAAGGAGCTTGAGATTTTCACTCCAAGGTATTTAATGTGAGTAGTGGAACGTTTTCTAACCACTCGTGAACTGTCACACTCCACGGTCTCTCGCACAAACCAAAACCCACAGCCCAAAACAAACAGTAGAAGCCAGTGCTGGAACCAAGACCCGCGACCGGCCACACGGTTTGAGGGAGTGGAAGAAAACCTGGATAGGGACAGAAACTCTAAATCTCTGAAAGGGTTTCAAGACCAAACTGGGCCAATTGCTTGTTTTGAGTGTGGGGAGGCGGGACATATTAAGGCTCACTGCCCTAAGTTGTCAGAACCAAAGAAGTGTGCGTATGACTCTGTGAAGTCAGAGTTCTGCGGAGTGGTATATGTGACCCGCGGGAATATAAACACTCACAACCTCCTTACACAGTGATTTTAAATGGTAAACCAATCTCCGCCCTGGTAGACTCAGGGAGTGATATTAACTTGATATCAGGGAAGTTGGTTAAACCTCTCCAGTTACGCCAGGGTGAGAAGCTGCGGGTATTATGTGTGCATGGGTGCATTCTTCCATACACCACGACTCCGATAAAAGTAGAAGTCGAGGGGCAAGTCATCCAAAGTACGGCAGCAATTGTACCAAAGCTACCCCATTCTCTAGTGTTAGGTTGTAATTTTCCTGGTTTTGACACCCTGATCAGAGGACAACTCACCTTAAACAATCCTACTCCGGATGATGTTTTTCCATTTACAGACCCTGAATTAGTCTCGGAAGTGTCTAAAACCCCGAAATCAAAACGGGAACATAGGAAGGCCAAAAAAAGAGGTCTGCCCCCACCCCAGTTAGCACTGGTTACTACTCCTAACAGAGGGAGAACAGAGGACGAGGAGTTGTCAGAGACAGGGCTTGTTGACACTCAGGAGTAAGAGTTACCCGTAGATGTAACAGATCAAACTCCAGAAGAGGAAGGTTTTGGAAGTCTAGAAATTTCCCCAAGTAATTTTGGTAGGGAACAGGCTAATGATCCCCAGTTGAAAAATGGGTTTAGCCAAGTTAACGGTGTCCCAGTAGAAGGAACAACCATGGACTCCTATCCCTATTTTTGTATTAAAAACGATTTGTTGTACCATGTGAGCCAAGAAGAGGGACAAGAAATAGAAAAATTGCTAGTACCCAGTTCACTAGTAAGGAAGGTCCTAGAGCTACCACACTCTCACTTATTGGGGGGGTCATCTTGGAGTGGAGAAAGCACAAAAAATAATCCTAAAAATATTTTACTGGCCAGGGATATATAATGCAGTAAAAAGGTTCTGTGCCTCCTGCCCCGAGTGTCAGTTGACAGCCCCCCGACCAAGCTTGAGGGCTCCACTAATTCCTATGCCTATTATTGAGATTCCATTTGAGAGGATTGCTATGGATATAGTGGGTCCCGTGGAGAAATCTGCCAAGGGTAATCAATACATCCTGGTAATTCTAGATTATGCCACTCGCTATCAAGAGGCGCTGCCTTTACGTAATACTTCCTCCAAAGCTATAGCTAAGAAATTGTTACAAGTATTCCCCCCTCACTCGGGATACCGATGGAAATTTTGACAGATCAGGGCACCCCGTTTACATCTAAACTTATGCGAGAATTATGCATGGAGCTAAAAATAAAGTCCCTAAGAACCTCTGTTTACCATCCGCAAATGGACGGACTGGTAGAAAGATTCAATAAAACTCTTAAGATGATGTTGAGGAAGGTGGTTGCTATTGATGGGAAGAGCTGGGACATGTTGTTGCCTTATCTCTTGTTTGCTATTCGAGAAGTACCACAGGCTTCTACAGGGTTTTCCCCATTTGAACTCCTATATGGGAGACGCCCAAGAGGGATTCTGGATAGCCTCAAAGAAGAGTGGCAGCAACAAGCTGTTCAAGGGAAGAATATCATCCAATTTGTAGAAGATCTAAAAGAACACATTGCTCATGTTGTTCCCATAGTCAGACAACATTTAGAAGAGGCACAGAGGGCCCGACAGAACCTTTACAAATGGCATGCTACGGTTCGCAGCTTCCAACCAGGGGACCAAGTAATGGTGCTTGTTCCTACAGCCGAAAGCAAGCTGTTATCACATTGGCCAGGACCATATGAAGTTCTAGAACAGGTCGGCCCGGTGAATTATAAAATTCGACAGCCAGATCGGAGGAAGGTAGAGCAAGTCTATCACATAAATCTGTTAAAATTCTGGAAGGATAGAGAGATATGTCTGACAGTGGTAGCTAACAATCCAGGAAAGTGGAGGATCCACTAGTTCGAATATTGGCAGAACTCACTCCTGAACAATATGGGGAAGCTGTAGATTTGATAAATAGGAACATGGACGTATTTTCCAGCTTACCAGGGAAAATTAGGGTGGTTTCCCATGATATTGTCACCAAGCCGGGAATAGCTGTTAAGATAAGACTTTATACAGCTGCAGCGGCCGTTATTCGAATAAATCACGGAGCCGTTGTCGTGTGCTCTGCTGTATTCTACGCGGTATTAACTCCGCATTCCTGCTTCCATTCACACCACATTCACCCCGCCAGGCACCCGCGGTTCATATGTTTAATTTAATGGTTTCGTATTTCTTTGGGTGCAATTCTTCGGGTATCCGCCAGGTGGCAGAAATTAATGAATTGTAATGTGTACAATTCTGTCTGTGCTACTGTGTCAATTTGCAGGTGTGTAAAACCAGATCATGTAAAAACCAAGTCTACCACAGTGGGCCATTGTGATTTAACCTTGAAGACGTTATCAAATTTAGGCGCTTCATAGAAAACGTATAAAACTCAAAGCTGTGTGCTTTTTTCTACATTCCTACAGTATCCTTGCACAATTGCTGACTGGACTGGACATAATGTGCACACCGCAGACGTATAAAAAACCTGACTGTAATTATGCATTTTTAATATGTACTTCAATTAATGCTACAGCAGAAATCATGGCGACTGTAGCCGAAATATATAATTTTTTCATTTCGAACTTTGATTTTTACAAGTTTTCACCTGACTTGACTGAAATGTTCGTGATTGGAAGTGTTCGATAAGAAAAACCTTAAGTAGCGATCAGTGGTTTTTTTTGCATTGCCCCTCCTGCCGGAGATACAAGCGGGTATTGGGGTGTTGTCCCTGATTTTTACAGTATGTTTGATCAAGGCAATTTCAAAAGAAGAAAGGTCGGGTTTTATCCATATAAGATTCGTAAATCCCAATCCAGCAAAGTAACAGTGCAGGCAACAGCGCCAGCACCAGCACCGGCTTACTATTATGGTCTGGCCGTCAGTGAAAACATGGTGAACGGCAATCCTTGCTATCTGTCCCCACCAGAAAACCTGCAAAATTGCCAGCCTGAGCCTGATTTCACATACAGGCAAACCTTTCAGTCTTATTCGTCCTTTGTAAAACATACAGGACACATACAAGCTCATATTGAACACCCAAAATAACCACAACATATATATAAGCATATAAGTGTCACAGAGGAGTGCTACTGAGCATGGCAATATATATTTAAAACCAGAGACAGAACATGAAACACAGACAGAGCTCAGTGCACATCCAGTGAAATTTATACATGGTACAGTGCCTAAATATATATGTATAGATATGTCCTGTATGTTTTACAATTCTTGTTCAGCTGGTCTTAGCTGATTGGAGGGTCGCAACCTCCTACCTAATTGAAGTTCACCCCCTCCCACATTTAAATGGTTAAAAGTTCACTCCACAGCATCTCCCACTTTTAGGGGAACTTGCTTGCTTGCAGTATGATTGTGACAAATCTAATACAGAGTGCTTTTCCTGGTAATGTACAGGTTAATAAAAGCTTCAATCAGACTTAGAACTATGCAACTAATTTTGACAGATTTATTATAAATCATTGTTCCTGGTAATGCACAGGTTATTAAGAATTTATATTAGTGTTAGGGACCCTTGAGATGTGGTCTGCCGTGTAGTGGCTCAGTGGCTTACAACACTTTGGCCAAAATGTTAAACTAAAAGACCATTTTATTTAATAGATTTCTATACATATATATTTAGGCACTGTACCGTGTATAAGTTTTACTGGATGTGCACTGAGCTCTATCTGTGTTTCATGTTCTGTCTCTGGTTTTAAATATTTATTCATCCTTTGCCCATACCGGATCGCCCCTGGAGTCATCTATCAATGGACTTTATTGTGGAATTGCCTATCTCTAGAGGAATGACCCCTATTCTTGTGATCGTTGATAGATTTTCTAAACAGGCACACTTTATACCTCTTAAAAGTGTTCCCAACTCTGCCACTTTGGCAGATATTTTTGTTAAAGAAATCTCCCGGATTCATGGAGTACCGATGTCTATAGTGTCAGACCGCGGATCTCAGTTCATTTCTAAATTTTGGTGTGCGTTTGCTCAAAGGATGTATATTGCACTTCACTTTTCTTCTGGGTATCATCCCCAAACCAATGGACAAACCGAGAAGATTAACCAGTCCTTAGAACAGTATCTCAGATGCTTTATCGCTGATGCACAAGACAAGAATTTGCCTATAATTCATTAAGAAACGAGTCCACCCAAGAGTCGTCGTTCTTCATTAATTACGGGGTTCACATGGCATGTCGTCCTATCTCTTCTTTTTCTTCCGGAGTCCAAGCAGCAGATCTAAGGGTAAATTCTTTGCAAGATTCTTGGAAAATTATCCAGAAAACTCTCCAAGAGGTTGTTCTTAGACAAATAACGCAGGCGGACCGTCATCGCTTCAAGGTGCCCAACTTCAAACCAGGAGACAGGGTGTGGCTCTCTTCTAAAAACATCAGGTTGAAGACACCGACCCTCAAATTGGCCCCAAGATTCTTGGGCCCGTTTACTATCCTGGAACGAGTTAATCCTTTGGCATACAATTTACAGCTTCCTCCCTCGATGAAAATTCCGGCTGTATTCCATGTTTCACTTTTGACACCAGTATTTCAAAGCTCTCAGTTGCCTGATGTTTCTCCTAAGTCTTCACCAGTAATCGTACAAGGACAAGAAGAGAACGAGATCCGCACTATAATCGATTCAAGAAGATCCAGAGGATCGGTCCAATATCTTGTTCATTGAAAGGGGTTTGGACCAGAAGAACTGGATACCCCATCACCAGGTTCATGCTCCTAGCTTGTTGAGACGGTTCCATGACAGGTATCCACACAAGCCATTCTGGAATTGTCCTGAGGCTGCTTCTCGAGGTGGGGGTACTGTAGGGAATCGGGAAAGACATCCCCTGTGACATGTTCCCTACTTACCTATTGCTCCACACGCCTCTGCACCGCTTACAGAGCGTGCACGCACATGGAGGCTTTCTGCAAACACCACAGAGCTTGGTTCCGCCCCCCGCTTGCGTCACGTGTCACTCACGAATGGCACGCTCACACGATGATTGTGCACCACTCCCCAGCTGCGTTAGTACTTACTATGCTCACCTGTTTCCTGCATCCTCTTTCCAATCCCTGCTCCCACAGGGGCCCCGCCTCTGCTCCGCCTCTCACACTGATTGCTCCAGCCTTGCTATAATAACCCTGCATGCTCTGTCACTCATTGCTGAGCATAAACCCTTGTAGCCTTGTGTTCCTGTGTTCCTGCTGTGCCTTGCCTTGCCTTGTGCCTAACCTCTCTTGCTTCCAGTTGATCTCACGTGTACTGACCCGGCTTGACTATTGGACACTCTCTGGAAAGCGACCCCGGCTTGCCTCTAACTACCCGCACTTCTCCATCCCGACCATGGCTATTGGACATAGACTACGCTGCTGGCTCCGCCCCTCGACCTCGGCAAGTATATGGACTAACCCCCTCTCTCCAAACCAGACCCAGCTACGTTGACAATCCACTTTCCAGACGTTTCCCCTCTGCTGTCGGTGCGCAGTTCTATACTTTCCCACCTCAGTACCGGATTCCTGCCTTGTTCGTGGTGAGCGCAAGCGTTACACAGGCAGAGGTACAGCACAGACAAAGAGTAAAGTAGGAAACCAGATGGGGTCCAGGAGCACAAGAACCAGGCTGTTATGATTCCCTCTCATATAATTTGTTGTAGAACTGTAGGGGCACACAGAGGAGTTAAGTTCAGACCCAGGGCTGATAGGAGCTAGAACAGTCCACGAGGCCAGTGGTCATCTTAGTTTGGGTATAAAACGCAAACCAGTCTGCTAGTTCTTTGCTTGTCAACTTTTTATTGACAGAGCAGCTGTCTTGTTCTTCTCTGTTTCCTAGCACTGCATCTTTCCCCGCTGTCTTTCATCTGGATTCTATTCTGCAGATCTACGGGTTCCTTCTTGTTTTTGTCTTGTTTTTCCCTTTGAACTATTTTCCCCCTGCTTTGTGTTGCCCTCTGCTACCATTGCTTTTGCATATTGCACTGCAATCCTTGCAATCCTTGCAGCTAACCTTAGTTTGTCTTGTTATTTACCTTAGCAATTATTGCCCCCTGCTTTTTGTTTGTTCGCCTAGCTACCATAACGTTTTGGTGTTGCTCTGCATGTCAAGCCTATTCGTCAGCACTTGACTAAGATATGTAATTAATCTTATCCTCATGGAGATGCATTACTACAAATGTCCACATGGCTGAAGACATTAGAATAAACTACAACTCCCAGATGCCTTGCAGTCTAGGACTCTCCCACTTCCTGATGAGACCTATTTAAGATCAGGAATAAGACCCACGGGGTTGCAACTCTGTTCCTACTTGGTTCATGCTTCTGCCCCTGGCTTCTGTCAGCTAAGTATTGCCAGCATGTCTGTTTACGACCTCGGATCTGTCTGGACCTTGCCTGTGCCTAACCCCTCTAATTATATTGCTGCCTGCCTTTGTACGACCTCTGCTCTGTCTAAACTTGCATTTGATTAAACCTTTTTACCAATCTTCCTTTCTGAGCCTCTGTTATTCCCCAGCCTTTTTAGACTGCCTCATCTCTATTTTGTTTTCCCAGTCTCATTTACTTTAGTGTAACATTAAACCCTGTCAGTTTTTACTTATTTCAGTCTCCTGTATTTTGTTGGTTTCCATGTTACCACTGAGGGTTCTATACATCCTGATACATACACCTTGCTCGGGCACTGACTGGGAGTCAATGGCTTCTATTTAAATCCCAAGGACAGGTGTCAGTCAATTACACCAACAAGATATTGGAAAAGGGCAAAGTGGGGACATCTAGGCTGTGGGTGAGATGTAAGCAAGCTTTATTGACATGCCTGTGGCAATGGAGGATTACCGCAATGGTGGATCCGATAGTACCAACCCCCCTCCACAAGTGGGCACCGAATGATCCACTCTAGGGAAAACCTCCAGTGGAAGTTCCCGACTAATGCAAGGCCATGGACATTTTTGTCACTCACCCGAGACCACTAGTCTGCGCAATACCGTTTCCAAGGGACAAGACACTGGACACCCCTACGTGATTTGCAGGAATCAAGGAAGTGTAGTACTTCATAATCTTGTTATCTCTTGCCATAAGGGAAGGGGGAGGCGCTGAAATCGTATGGGGAATAAGAGTACTGCACAAACGGTTTAATTAGAAACACATGGAAAACCAAGGTAATCGAAACCTCAGGCGGTAGTTCAAGCTCAATCGAGACAGGGTAGATTTGTCTCGAAATCCAGTATGGGCCGATATGTTTGCGGCCCAATTTGTGTGACAGCATTTTGAGGTGTATGTTTTTTGTTGAGAGCATACGTAGTCCCCAGGTTGGAGAGTGGGAAACGTCTCCTGTGCTTGTTGCATGTACTTTTGTCTAAGCTAAACTTCTCCCAGAGTTCATGATCTTGCATCCTCTGTTCCATTACTGGTACCCCAGAATGAAAGGAAGCAGTGTAGAGAGGGGCGGGCTGGAACTCAAGAGTGTCAAATAACAGAGAATGTAACGATGTATCATGAGAGAAGGAGTAACAGGTAAACTTCGCCCAGGGAAAGAGGTCGACCCAGTCATCATGCTGATCCAAAATGAAGTAATGGAGGAATTGCTCTAGGGACTGGTTGGTTCACTCTTTGAGCCCATTGGACTGTAGATGATAGGCCATGGTGTGGTGAAGAGTGATGCCAAGATGGCGGCAGGTTGCTCTCCAAAATCTGTAGTAAAACTAAGCTCCCCTGTCGGAGACATTGACCGATGAAGCCCCATGCTGTTCGAAGATTTCTTTAATAAAGACCTCAGACAATTCTACTGCAGTCAGAAATATTCTCAGAGGGATGAATTGGACCTGCTTAAAGAAATACCAATAGGATGGTTGTCATCCATCTGGATGGGGTAACTCTTCGATGAAGTCCATAGGAGAAGAAATTCTGAGGTTTTCACTGTCTCACGCTGTGCAACCCGCAGACCAGACCAGTCCCCTGTACTGAGGTGGGATGAAGAGTATACGCACCGACAGCAGAGGGATGTGGCGTAGTAGCGTCGCCAGGCCTGGATGTAGATAAAGAATAGTCAAGTACTTGCCGAGTCCGAGGATATAGAAAGTTCCGTAGTCAAAATCCGTAGCAGAGTCCGAGGGTCTTAGAGGTTAGAGTAGTCTGTAGGAAAGCCGAGTTCAGGAGCCAGAGGGGGTATTCAGACGAGCCGGGTCAGTAGCTGTAGGGAAAAAACACAAAGAGAGCACAACACAGGTTCCAGGCAACACAGGTAGCAAGGAGCTATGCAGAGCAAGGAAGTGAAGGCAAATCAGGATTTTTAAAGTGACAGTGACCAATCCGGACGAGGGGCATTGCGAGGCGTGTCGAGGAGCTGCTCGTGAGTGGCTGAGAGACCAGGAAGTAGTAGAGCACAGCTGAGAGTCTGTAACACCAGTGCCAGAATCCAAGATGGCGGCGGCAGAGTTCAAGGTATGCACTAGGCGGCGGCATGGGTAGCGACGGGGGGCAGGGGCAGCAGCCGCTGCAGTACTGGTAGTGGGTAAGGAGGGGTCACGCCGCAAGGGACGTAGCCCCCGATTCCTTACACACTGGTACAGTGCCTTAGGACAACCCCAAAGGGCGATGCCTCAATGAGAGGGAAATGTATGAACTGACCAAAATTGAACAAGCTGACAGGACAAGGACCAAGGCATTGGTCCTTGGTTTCAGCTGCATACAGTACCTCTTGCAAAGCGAGAGAGAACAATGTACAATGTTTCTGGCCTTGGAGTATGTACTCACCTAGTAGGTGGTGCATTCCAGTCCAAACTCCCCTTGTCCCACAACACTACACTGGGCCCTACATAAAAGCCAGTCCTTGGATTAATTGTATGCTAGACTCACTAAACTAATCACAGGCCCAGCACACAATGAATCCCACAGAATACACACATTAAATACAAATATCAAATACATTAACTGCGTACAGATACCTAATTGGGAAACACATATTAACAAAGCTGGTACCCATTTTGTGGCTCTGAGATGGCCACCCTAACCCTGGTACTCTGGGTTGCCATCTTGATTTGTAGGGACAATGAGCAAGCTTAACCTTTATTATGTTATGCCCCGCTGCCCCGACCATCACAGTAATTCATGGTTCGGTTGTCCTACCATCTCCTGCTGTTTTAGACTGCACAGACGTCAATTGATAGAGGAGGATTTAGACACTGTGCAGTAGCAGTCAAAACATGCTCTCCCTGCTGTGGTGCAGCCTAGCAGACAGCCTGCATTGTAACTCCCCTCATCCTGCCTCCTCTTTCAAAAATTACCTTAACAGTTCAACAGGCATATCAGAGGTGATAAGTGGAACAGGAAAACAATTGCAGAGGGGAAGTTATGATTCAGTGATTTTCCAAGCTACAGTACTTTATTCCTGGAAGACGCTGTGGTGTTACAGGTTGGCATGGAGAACCTAACAAAAAAGGATAGGCATGAGTAAATATAGTAGATAATTGGTACTGCACCTCCACAATGACTTTCTAGACATGACTGCACTTCTAGGAGAGTGCATGTTGCTAGGTTTTGCTTTTCACTGTACCTGGTATTATTATCATCAGTACAGGGCAATTTATTATTTTATGTAGTAACCATACATGTTAAACTCTTGATACAGTACATTATGGGAGATTTTGGAGATAGGACTACTGTACTTGGTGAAAAGACCTCTACACAAAATCAGTTGTATGGTCTTTCGTTAATTCTCAATTGATATTCAGTCGCTGTGCAGTTTGAAATGCAACATACACCCAATGAGCCTTTTATGTGGCAGAAATAAATTGTTTATAGAGTTGGTACATTAATCAAATAAATAACCCGTAAATTTATGCTTTTCATAAATGCCATAAATATGCCATGTTTATTACATATACTAAACAGGTTTTTGCTACTTCATACTAAGCAGTTTGATCAAATTAACTACGGTTAGGGTTCTACTGTTTTCACAGAAAATGCCTTTTACAGAAACGATAAACAACGATGCTTTCATTTTGAAAATATTACTAACCATAATATCATAAACGTCACCGTAATGCATGCAGTTTTGCATGATTTATTAATAGAATGTTTCACCACTCCATACTGAGCAACTAATGAAAGGGCACTTTTTATATTGGGAATATCTGGGATTTAAACATTATTCTAGATATTTTGGCGTGTAAAGTGTTTTTAGATCTCACCTGAAGACATACCAGCATGCTGTGGAATATTATGTAATAGATTAATACTGCCGTGACCTCAATTAACATGCAAACTGTTTTTTTTAATGTTAAGAATGAATTTTTAATGAAATAATTGTTGCCGATTGTAATATTCCAGTTTTGTATTGTGTATGACAAATATTATTGGAAATAAACAATGAGGCAAACACATTTTATGAGTAATGCATTTGTTTTATTGTATTATTGTGTAATGCCCTGAAGATAGAGACACATATATTTATTACAGTTGTCAGGTGACCATTCATGTCTAGCCAGGGATGTCCCAGCATACATTAGAATGTTGTGCCTAACATGGTAAAGATGCTGAGAGGTTCAGTTCAAGAGTCAATTAGAAACATGATTCAGACAGAGACATATAAATTGACATCATCGTGCAGAGTTGCAAATAAAATGTTCAAAATGAAAAGTAGTGCTAAGTCTTCCTCCTGCCTCTCTTTGTGAATTATTGTATGGTGAAGGAGCCTTGCCTCTTACCTGGTGAATTTGATTGATTTTTTTGAACTTTTTAAGGGGCCACTACAATTAAAATTATTCATTGCGGCTTACTGGTTTTAGTCACCTTTGTACCCACCATAACCTATTCGTCTTGTAGTTTGTAGCTTTCAATATGATCAGTATCAAAGTGCAGAGGCTGCCAACAAGTTCAAAATGGCAGACCCAAAAGGACTAATCTGCTGTCCTTGAGTGGGCTACTGTACTTTATAAATTAACCTTTGGCTGTCGAAGCTGCTTAATGCAGACTAAGGGCCGGGCCATGGGGAGGCGGAGGTGTGAGGAGGCTGTGAAGTCACCCGCGTGAAGCGGGTGCTTTCCCTGTCCATGATGGATGGGCAGTGGGGGCGTTCCTAGGGACGTCACAGAGCTGGTTCGCCCTCATTGGGCGAACCGCTCACGTGACCTGCGTGTCATCAGTTTCAACTGATTTATTGCACAATGCGCACCACCTCCTGCCTCCGCCCTGTGGTCTATGGACGCGATCAATGCCTTAAGGCAATCTGATTGCGCCCCGCGTGGATGCCTCCACGCGTTCTCCCACTCCATGGACTCAGCCTAAAGCATTAAGGGAAAAAAAAATTAAAGGATGGTGAAAAAAGACACATTGACAGGCTTATGTCTATGTACATGAACAGAATATGTATATATCTACAGTTTACCATCTTATAGACGCGATACAATATGCTGTGAAGATAGATATCCATGGTAGTGAAGAGTGCAGTTCCATTCAAATGAATTGAGCTGAGCTCTTTTTCACCACAGGGAAGATGATATTACTGCGTATACAGGCATACCCCGCATTAACGTATGTAATGGGACTGGAGCATGTATGTACTGTAAAGGGAAAATGTACTTAAAGTGAAGCACTACCTTTTTCTCACTTATCGATGCATGTACTAAACTGCAATCGTCATATATGGGCATAACTGATGTAAATAACGCTTTTGTAACAGGATCTATAGTCTCCCCGCTTGCGCACAGCTTCGGTACAGGTAGGGAGCCGGTATTGCTGTTCAGGACGTGCTGACAGGCGCATGCGTGAGCTGCCGTTTGCCTATTGGGCGATATGTCCTTACTCGCGAGTGTACTTAAAGTGAGTGTCCTTAAAGCGGGGTATGCCTGTATAATTGTGGCCTTAGTATCTCATACACCAGAGCAGCTTTTATGGAGACATATAGATGCACATTTTCAGTGTTTTCTGTCTTTACTTCACCATGGCCTAAAAACCTTTAAAGATGTTTCTAAATGATAGAAGAATTTTGATAACTTGGGCAACTATTGTAATTATTAACTATAAACTGGTTCATTGATGTCTTCATTTTAGTCTAGAATTTTGTTTCATACAAAGCTAACAACTAATAAAATGTATTTTTAAAAAAATTTAACACACAAATTACCATCTAAAGTACAGATGGGCTGAACAGTCCAAATCCGTTCCCCAGAATTTCCCTGATATTTTAGGCCAAATCCGTCTCACCCACCAGAAACCGCCCACTCCGAGTGGATTGTTAATAATCCGGACTGATTCCCAAATCGATTTTTTCTCCTTTTTTAAAATATAAATACATAAAATAAATAGGTTTGAAGTAGGGGGTTTCCTGGGCTGAACCCCAGTAATTAATTGAACCCTTTGTATCCTGAGATACTTAGCTCCATAAGCGTGCCGGTATCTCTCTTCAGTTTAAATGTCCCAGTCATGTAGGGTAATAGGAAGACATGACCAGCACATTTAAACTGCAGAGAGATACCGGCAGCACCTACGGAGGTATGTACCTCGAGAAGCAGGGGTCGCTGGAGCTGACATTAATGAAGTTCCATTCCAGAGACCCCTGTTTAATACTTATATATATATGCAGCTGTATAGAAAGTAAAGAGAGGTAGCCGGGATGTGGAGTACTTTCTGGTAATGGTGTTTCAGACCTACGTCCTGGCCAAGCAACCACCTGTCGTCTGTGCGTCACTGCGTGATGACGTCACATGTCTTAGGCGTTTCGTCACAGTTAGTGACTTTCTCAAGGATGAATGATTGCACAAAAGAGGCTAGTATATGTAGCGTAATGATTGGCTTAATAGGATGAATAAAGCTGCAATCAATCAGTATGTGACTAAATGTGTATGTCCTAGTAAATGTGCAACAGGTGTAAGCATTAAGAGGAACATAAACATGATAAAGACAGTCATGATGAACAGACAAAGTGTATGATTCCATATATGAATGTAATGTAAATACATAAACACACATACATGCAACCCACTCCAATGATATTGCTCAATGATTAAAACCATAAAATAAAATAAATCCATAACACCACATATCAATAAATGTTAACAGAAATGATGTTGAAATATGTTATAAAGGGTTACAAGAGCTAAAGAAATAAAACATGGAGTGAAGGCTAGGTGGGAAGGGGACTTGAAAATAAATTAAAGCTAAACCAGCATGAGAGGAAATAAAGTGTAATATGCGGATGTGTGTCCTGGCATGCATGCACACACATATATGCGTATACACGCTCCAGGCAACACAGCCGCTCCTAGAGACAAACGATGATTACAGCTGTTAAAAAAAAGATTTGGGTTTATATTTTGTCACTTAGTTCAGGCTGGCATTAGCCCTCTCTTTCCTATGTATATAATGGCCAAATCAATTGGCCATTATATACATAGTGAGAAACTGTGCATAATGCCGCGCTCCTCCCTATAGGTTTGCTGCAGGTAAAATGATAGGCATTACATATAGAAAAACAAAAAGAACGATTCCTGCGCTCCTACCAATTAGGCTAAGATAAAATAATAATGTCATGAAAAGGGTATTTTGTTAAACCCGTTGGCCAAAGCATTTGTAAGCTTGCATGCCACATCAAGGCATACCCGTTAATGCAGGTACCTACAATACATATATAAAAAAAGTGTGAAATCCCTCTATTGAATGTTAGGTGAATGTGTAAGGCTGACAGAGAGAAATATGTGCAAGTTTTATTATATTCACACCAGGGAAATTGTGCACCCAGTTTGCCTCTATAGTAAGGTAACTATGATACTGGCTTTAGCCAGATTTTAATTGCACTACTCACAAAAGCTCATGTTTTATTTAACCCCTTCAGGGCTTTCACACTTTTTTCACCAGTCCATGCACACACACACACACACACAGTGTAACACACACACACAGTGACACACACACACACAGTGACACACACACACAGAGTGACACACACACACAGAGTGACACACACACACACAGTGACACACACACACACACACACGTACGTCACCTCTCCTTCCGGCCGCCGCCATCTTAGTTACTCCGCAAGGGAGGAAGGGGGTCCTTCCGGCCACCGCCATTAAGCGCCGCGTGGCCGCTGCAGGCTGACTGGCCACTGCCTGTCCCCGGAGCAGGAGGGAGTTGAGTGGAGGGAGGTGAGTGGAGGGAGGTGAGTGGAGCGGAGAGTGGAGCGGAAGCGGGGAGGTGAGTGGAGTACCAGGGAGGTGGGGAGGTGAGTGTGATGGGGGGGGGGGGGGGGGGGGGAGAGGACAGAGAGAGAGAGGTAGGTGTGTGTGTGTGTTGTGTGTCCTTTGGGCCGTCACTCCGCCTCAGGCCAATGAGAGGTGTGCGGGGGCGGGTGGGCCAAGGGACCAATGAGATTTCCTCTAGGGACAGAGGCCATGCAGACAGGCATACAGTGCTTTCACTAATATAGTATAAGATATATAATGTGTGAAAACTGTACATAATACCGCGCTCCTCCCTGTAGCAGCAAACTTCTATAGGGAGGAGCGCGGTATTTTGTACAGTTTACACAAATATTAGGCAATCCTTTTCTTGCTGCATACTCCCATGGGGAATTGTAAATACAGTATCCGTGAAACGTCATAGGGGTAGGTTTATTGGCTCATCTGCTTTACATAGCAGTTACTGAGCCCCTACCAATTTTCCAATTAGTGCAGGTATATTCGATAGCTATGCTTTAACGTCATAGTCGATCATCATTTTTCTGGATGAGGTGAGATTTTATCTGGCGAGCGACCTGTATGATCCCACTAGACTGGGTGGTAATTCTCTCTCCCAACACTAGGAGCTCCTGGTGTAGGCGTAGGTGCGCCTCGTGTTGCTCTTCCTTTAGAGTCTGATGTAGGTTCAGCGCTATCTGTTGTATGAACAATGCAGTGCTTTCAGTTTGGGATTTTGTCATCTGTTGCAATCCCTGCTTTAACGTAGCAGCCCTCTCTGCTTGGCTGCGCAGTAAAATAGCCGTGTTCTCTGCATGGGCACGCTGTCCCATGGTCAGAAACTCCTCCATAGTTTACACTACTCTATGCATTGTAGAATGCCCGCATTAAACTCCACTAATTGTGATGTCTCAGTCACAGCGTAGGATCTTATGTCCCAGATCAAAGGCAGGAAACGCAGAGTTTGGTGCATAGGGGTTTATTTACAGGGTACAAATCAGGAACAAAACATAAACAAAGAACCTAACTCCACTTTGGGAGGACTGAATAATACATCTTAGTTGCTTACTAACCGTGGGAGGGCTAAGCTCCTTCCCCACCTAGCACCCTGTACCTGTGGACAGGCAGCAGCTCCCCTTGAAGTCTCTCACAGGGCTGCCTGTGTATGTGCCTTCAGATCAACACAGCAGCAGCTCAGGAAACTGTCTGTGCTGCCTTTTTACATTGCAGCTGCTTAATTAGGGCAATAAAAGGGGAAAGGGAACACCCTTGAAGGTATAGGTATATATATATACTGTATATATGTATACACACACTGTGTATATATATATATATATATATATATATATATATATATATATATATATATATGTGTATATGTATGTATGTTCAGATTAAAGATTGATATTTAGATGTTTTTCTTTTATACAATTGCAAATCATAGCAAAGCAAATGATTATGTTTGTTAGAGATTGCCATGAAGTCATTCAATTCATCAATGACAGAAAGTAGAAATAGGCAGAATTAACCACAGGCTAATTAAAGACTCCTGAGAAAGCAAGTGTGCGAACGCGTAGAGTCAGAGCTGCAAACGGAACAACCGAGTCCTTATTGCTGAAGGAACCAATGATCAGAGCAAACATAGGATGGGGTCAGAACCGCAAACCATTGCGATACCTACGGTGGACGTGGTTTGTCTGCAGACGGTCGTCAACCAGGATGGTTCTGCTGCGGTGAGATGAGTGTCCTGTGGCTCCCTGATATGTTCATTTTAACCAAAAGGCTGCATAGGATTGGGAGAGTGTGAGAACTGTGTTCTTTTCCTTTCATAAAACTTCTTTGATCTGCACTATTTGACTCTCGTTTTCTCTTTTCCTTTTGAGACCCGCTGTGTTAATGGAGGAGTTGCAGCTACAACTGACCATGTCGGATAGCATGGGAATGAGGGAATCCACCTCCAGATGTTCATGCTATGGTTCCTTTTTCATATTTCTAATTATTAGAGTCTTCATATATTGTTTTTAGGGTTATAGGTCTAAACTATTTATATATAATCACATTAGTTGTCGATTGATTTTTTTTAACACCTTAGAGTTCTACTCACATTTCTCTTAACAAAAATGAAGCATCAGATGGAACATCAAGAAACCTGATTGGTTGACGTACTGTACCACGTGATTCCTGCCCTTTAAAGGTGCAGTGTGATGTCATCTTTAAAGTGAAGGAATCACATGGTACATCAACCAATCAGGTTGCTTGATGCACCATGTGATGCTTTATTTTTGCCTGAGATTTCATTTTCAGGCAAAAATGAGGAGATCCTATGTGACTCATCAAATGTGACGTCACAGGCCTTATATAAGGCCTGTTACGTCTCATTTGACCAGAAGAAGACGACAAGGCAACATCTTGAAGAGAAGAAGAAAAGAAAGATGAAAAGAAAAGCTAGAATACATCTTTAAAGTAACAAATAAGAACTACTGACCAAAAACTGCTCTTCCATCAATTGAGAATCCATTGGTTCTGGATTGGATTTATTCTTCATGCTTGATATTTGTTTTGTTTATTTTTGTGCAATCGGGCACAATTCATTCTTCATTGATTTTAGATTTAAATTGTAATTGGCAATTGGGCTAGGATTGTTGTTTGGTGTTTTTTATGGTTGGGCATCTTCTGATTCCCTTGAGGATGAGGAGGACCCTCCATCCTGCCATGGGTAAGTAATACCTTTATTTAATTGTATTTAGGGTGTTCATTGATCAGCAATGTGGGTATCTAGGCCCCTGCTGAGGGCTTTGTCAGCCACAGTGACAATCAATGGATTAAAAGACTAGCGTTTGATCATGTTCTTATTTTATTGTAATGTATATTTAGTTAAATGTGTTTTTTAAATGCTTTTCTGTGGAAAATATCCCTATTAGCCACATTTGGCTAAGAGGGCTATTGCTCATTACTGTGGAAGGGGGTTGTTCTGTTGGGGGTAGGGAGGTGAGAGATGGGAGTAGTTGCCCCAGGGAGGCTGGTTTGGCATCCCAGGGGGGTGGGTGGAGGGTTTAGCCCATTGGTTACCTTAGCAGTTAGTAAAGCATGGCCAAGGGTGGTAAGGTGGCCAAGGGTGGTAGGTACTGTAGTTTTATGTTTATATTAACCCCTTTGTAGCCCTTTTTGGTCAGCTAGTCAGGGAAACCCATGACTACTTGACCCATAGACTACTAAGGAGTTAATATTTACTGGAATGTAAATTGGCCATTATATACATAGGAAAAACAGGGCTAAAAAATATATATATTTTAAAAATAGGTTTGAAGCAGGAAGTCGTGGTTCCTCATTAGCCCACATGACCGGAACATTTAAACTGAAGAGAGATAATTGCACCCCTTATGGAGGTATGTAGGGTCACCGGAGCTGAAATGAATGGGGTTCAGCTCTAGAGACCCCGTGCTTCAAACCTATTAAAAAAAACACTAAGACATTTTAAGGCACCATGACGGATCTGCAAAAATTCCCCGGTCCATAGGAACTGGACATTCAAATCCACAAAAAAATTCCGTCCATCTGTAATCTTAACACATAATTTACCACCTGTATTTATCATTTTATACAATCTATAATCGAAACAATCTAGACCTACTATCAGTTTAATGCTCTGAGTAAGAAACATACACTGAAGGTTTTAGAAAACATTAATTATTCAATTTGTAGTCTGTTTTTTTTGCAGCGCACTACATCTCTCAGTTACAAAATGCCATGAAGCTGATACGAATTAACAACAGACAGAAATACATTTCAATATAACAAAATGTACTTTTTGTTTACATTGGACATGCTCCATGCTGCAGCTCTGATTGATTTATCTGTGCCAGTTTTGTTTTCCACCGCTGCTTTTCCTCTGAAAAGAATTGCTAATATTTTCCTATCTGTGCAAGCTGTAAAATGCCTTGTGGGACTGCCATTACAAGCATTTTAGACATGCTTCCCATTAATCACGCTGATGGGAAGACAATAGGGAGACAGCAAACAATGTTTATTATCCAGTGGACTGGACATCTATTTTCGTGTACTGTCTTCATTAACTTTCTGATAACTGGAGAGTAAGTACATGATTTGACATTTTTTACTCTGTTTCCCTTCAGAAAGACTTCCAGCCATAGATTTTGATTATGAGCAGGTGGCAGCGCTGGATTACCCAGTAGGCACAAGAGGCAAGTACCTACGGGCCCCCAGGGTTAGATGGCCCCCATAGGTTGTGGTGGGCTAGTGCTGCAGCTCTCAAGCTCAAAATGGAGCAGGCCGGCAGTCAGGCCGTTGCCACACTCTCCCCCCTCCTGTCGGCACAGGGGTCCAACTTCCGCCAGACCGGAGGATGGAGCTGGAGGAGGGAGCTGCAGTATCCCTGAACGTCACCCAAGGTAAGGTGGGGAAATAATCTCTGCCCCACCCCAATACAGGCCCACAAATCACACAATAACCTCTGCCACCGATACAATACCCATTAACTCAACCATAATAACCTCTGCCCCTCTAATGATATAGCCCCATGAATTTCACCCTAAGACCCTCACCCCCTTTAATGATACATCACTATGAATTTTACCTTAATAACTTCCACCCTCTTAATGATACATCACAATGAATTTCACCCTAATAAACTCTGCCCCCTTAATGATACAGCCCCGTAAATCCCACCCTAATAAACTCTGCACAACTAATGATACAGGCCCAAGCCACCATGATAACCTTTGAACCCCTTAATGATATAGGGTAATGAATCTCCCCAAACACCATTCATCCCAGTCCAGGCCCCACACTCATCAGGCAGCAGGATGAGGCTGCCTCCAATCCTTCCCTCCTGTACCAGGCTACGGGTCACCCTGTCCCACATGAAGTTTCTCTCCTGGGCGGCCGTTGCTCATGGAAAATGAAGAGTTTTGGGGAGCGATATTTTTCAGTGACTATAAAAACAAAACATTGCTAATTAACAATGCAAATGACACATGTATTTTGTGTTTCAATTTAAGGGCAAAAATTGCGACGAATTGTGCAAATTATGCAGTGCAATATATAATTATATTAAATAATGTTGAGATCATAAGTGCTTCTGCAGTATACAGTATGTGCAAATGATAACACAATGTGCAAAACATGCAATGCAATATAATATCAATTGTATATGGTATTGCTTGTGCAATATTTATCAATGTGCTTAATATAATTGGATGTTTTCTCCTTTTCTCTTGACTCATAAGAAATTGAGGGAAGAAACCTGTCTGTTCCATTGGAAAGAAAAGGAAACAGAGTAACAGAGTTTTCATGGTTTTATTGAAAAATATCACACTTAATTTATATCACAATAACACTAAGCACAATTTTATCTTTTATCTTCCCTATCACCAAGGCTTTAAGGGATAAGGGGATCAGGTACCGCTGGATCTTCTCCTTTGGACTGTTGGTATTTACTTTGAGGTGCTGGTGATTGTTCACCTTTTCCTTTTGGGATTTACTCTATTTACCTTTTTTTCAACATTACATAAGGAGTTTTTAAACGGTTTAAGGGAAGTACCATTGGACATCATTTGTTTCCCCGTTGAGAATGAGCTTGAAAAAGGGATCCTAAACCCGAATTGTTGCCCCCTTCCCCTGTATCACCACCTTATTTGCACAACCCCCCCTCCTGCCCCTCCCCACCTTTCCCCTTCACCTTGTTTTTTCCCTTTCTCCTTTGCCTCATATATTCTGGTATTGCAATTTATTTATACCCCTTGGGGGTGTGTGCTTTTTTCTTCATTAAATTATTTGGCTTATACCTTTTTTCATTTGTCTTTTATGAGTGCTGGGAACATTGTTTTGTGTCTATTGATTGTTTGGCGAAAATTGCGTTCAACTTTGTTGCACCATTCATTATCTACTTTAGCTTATTTGAGTGCTGTCTATTTTTTATTTTGTTACGTATTTGCCCTGTAATAGATGTGCACTACTTCCTTTTATTGACCTCATGTCATTATTACTTTTTTGCGTATTCTGATATAGATGCCACTCGCATTGCGACCCTGTGCACAGGTAAGAGAGATTTTCTGTCAGATCACTCTCCCGATAGGACTTAGGAAAATATTAAAGCACACAATAAGTTGACAGCTGCAGTTTAGAGAGATGGAGGAGAGATGGAGGAGAGAGGTGGTGCGAGGTCTTAAGAACTCAGGAATTAAATCGTTGCTCTCAGTTCAGTGAAGACAGTTAATGTTAAAATATATAGTTATACAGTAGGTCCAGTATGGGGGAAACAAAGTTTAAGACACCCATGTTGCCCCGAAAAGAGATGATGATCTCTCCAGGATCGGCACCCAGAGGTCTTGAGGGCATCTCCAAAGCGCTGGGTGGTTAGAGGGGAGACCCAGCTATAAACACCTAGACCTCCATTGATCCTGAGTAAATGGAGGCCGATCTTGGGGGGGTTTACGAATTTTTACGAATAAAACCCCTTTGTAAATTTTTATGGATATACTCCTTCATAGCTTTAGTCTCGGGGAGAGAAAGTGGATAAGAAGTTCTCCTGGGAGGTACCGAGCCAGGAAGCAAATCAATTGGACAATCGAATGGACTATGTGGGGTAAGACCTCAGATTTGGGTTTATCAAATACGTTGTGAAATTTGGCGTAGACCTCTGGCAATTTTACCTTAACTTCTTTGGGAGTAGTGACCACACAGATACTTTTGGGGGACACTGTACAGTTATTGGAGCAGAGGGGGCTCCACAGGAAAGGATCCTTGCCAAACCAATCGATGCGTGGATTGTGAAGTTGTAGCCATGGCAGACCAAGAATCACGTCCACTGAAGGGGTGTGGATGGCATCCAACTGGATCTCCTCTGTATGATCCTCACCAGTATGAAGACAAAGGAGGATGGTCTGTAGGAAGATAAATGCTGGTTGCAGAGGTCGGTTATCAATGGCTTCCAATCCCACTGGGCATCTCTTGTGAACGAGGGGGATCTTATTCCTTTCGGCGAAACTTGGATCAACAAAATTACCTCCCGACCCGTAATCCACAAAGGTCAGTGCAGAAATGTGGAAGCCCTCGCCGGTGAGTGTAACAGGAAGCAAAATCCTGGTAGGTGGTTTCGCTGTGATAGGGGATAAAGAAAGTGTTCCCAATGTGATTCCCATGGACCTCATTGGGAGCTGGAGTTTCCTGACTTGAGGGGGCAATGAAGAACCAGATGACCGGGATTGCCACAGTACAGACAGAGTCCGGCGTTGCGCTGGCATCATTTCACCATGGCAGACAACTTATTACCATCTAGTTGCATGGCTTCAGGGATATCGGGGTGAAAAGATTCTGGTGTGCTCACCTGGGGAGAAGACACTCTCGGAGTGAGCAGGTGATAGCGGGATCTTTCGGACCTCCTTTCCTGTAAACGTTGGTCAACACGGATTCAGATAGCAATCAGCTCCTCAAGATCGGTAGGACACTCTTGTGCAGCGAGTTCATTCTTTAATGTCTCAGAGAGGCCTTGCCAGAAGGCAGGTGATAACGACTCGTTATTCCATCCGGTTTCAGCAGTGATAGTACGAAACTCAAGAGTGTTTCTAGTGACAGGACGGTTTCCCTGGGAAATGTGAAAAAGAGGCAGCAGCAGTTACCTTGCGACCATGTGTGTCAAAGACTGCGGAATTCCCGGGTGAATTGTCCTATGTCCTGAGTAAGGTCCGATCTTTGCTCCCAGATGTGGGAAGCCCAGGCCAGTGCGTCATCGGTGAGTAGCAAAATGATATACACCACCTTGGGTCTTTGAGAAGGAAAATGAGAAGGCATCATTTTGAACTGAATAAAGCATTGATTAAGGAACCCTCGCCATCCATTGGATCTCCAGCATAACGATTGGGTTTCGGAAGTCGGGGTTCGGATGTCAGGGTCATAGGCATAAGGGTAGATGTGGTGGCTGCCGGACCCGAAGGGGCAGGACCGTGAGAGACAGGAGATTCTCTTGTAATAGTTCCATGCGTTGGTCATTCTGCTCTAAATATTGCTCAATCTTTGAAAACATGCTGGTGTGCATGCTCAAGACTCGCCCCACCTCAGCGGGGTCCATGTTTGTTGGGCTGAGCATACTGTAGTGATGCACTCACCACAAACAAGGCATGACCGCGAGGCCGAGGTGGGGATTTGATAAATGCCAACTAACAGCCACAAGGGCGCGTCTGGAGTGTAGATAGGTCAAGGTAGCCGGGTCAGGATAGGAGAGGTCAGGATGGTCAGTGATACTTGCCGAGGTCTGGATTGGAGAGGTACGGATCGTTGCAGGTATTTTAGCCGAGGTTGGGATTGGAGAGGTGCGGATCATCGTGGGTAAGCCGGGGTCAGGAGCAGAGAGGTACCGATCATCGTTGGTAAGTCGGGTCATGAGCAGAGAAGTGTGGAATGTAAAAAACAAGCAAGGTCAGGCAACACAAGACAAGATAGGCAAGGCTTAGACAGGGGGCAAGACTCCAGTGAACACAGTGCACATAAACAAGGTTATGCTCAGGAAATGTGCCAGAGGACAGGCTGAGCATATAAGGCAGAACAGTCCAATGATCTAGGAGCATACTCAGAAGTATGCCTGGCTGTGGTTGGCTGATGGAGACAGCACAGGTGTATCTCTTTAGACAAAGGAGCGAGGAAGCTTCTGCGCGCGTGCGTGCCTAGTGGTTGCACGCTGCGATGACCTCACTGCGCGAGCGAAGCCTGGAGGCAGGACCAGCAGAAATGGCATATAGTGCCGAGTGTGGTCTGTGCGCGGCCCTAGAAGGAACGCTGGCATTCACCGTTCCGCGAGATGTGCTGCAGGAGGCAGGAGACGCAATCGCAGGTCTATGCAGGTAGGAAGCGCGCTGGGGAAGGTGCGAATGACAGATCCTTACACAGCCTCTTCATGGTTCTCACGATACAGTCGTAAAAGGTTGGAGGCTGGCGGCCGTAGACATTCCATGATTTTTTGCCTCTTACCTGTGTCTGTCACGTCCATTCGGGCAGAACTTAAACCATATGTTTGCGCCATTCTTCAAAAGACTCTTCCCCTTGAGGCATGGGCCGTAGCCCAGAGAAGGCCTTCAGCTTGCGGTACGGTTGCACCGGAGTCAGCTGACCTATCTTTTCGGTCAATTGCTTCAGGATTCCTATGAGTACCTGGGCCCCATCTGCACTGTGGGCTCTGGGGTGACTTGCTGTGGACTTCCGACTGCTAGCCTGGCTCCAACTAGAGTTCTCTCGGGGGAAAGCAGGTTAGGACACCCAACACTCGGCCACACTTGGCAGGGCTCTAAGTGTCTTGGTTTGTGCGCGGAGCTTCTGGGAGCGGTAGGAACTGGGGCGCAGTGTCCATTGGGACATCCTCTTGGCAGTCAATTAACAATGTATTCCACTGATTGGATGCATCCCATTTGATATCTTTAATATTGGCTTTGGCAAACCCCGATTTCTGTCTCAGGGTGGCGCGCAGGTCAGACAAGGGTAGAGATACCGGAACCTGGCTGATCGCAACCACGTGACTGGGCGACACTTTGGTGGTAGGGTCCACTTGTGAACACTGTGGTTTGAGGGTAGGGATATTTTCCCTTTTGGATGAGATTATCTTAAATTTAGATGCCCCCCCAGGTCTGAAATCTCAGCAGCACCTCCAAATGTAGCCCTTGTTCCCCCCGTACCTGGGAAGGAACTACCAATGCTGCTTTTACCTGTTGGTAACCAGGAGGCCTGAGCCTCCACCACTGGAAGCCTGGGGTGATTCTGGTTCATCTCGGTGCAGCGCCTCCACCTGTGAGGGATCCCAGCGTGGTGGGATAGGTCACTTACAGGAACAATAACAATAATACACACAGTTGGGTATATAACAACAACCTTTACTGAAAACAGAACACAGTATCCTGTACCCCACAGTATAACAGTGTCCCAACCTGATACCACCAGTGAGTGTCCCCCAAGTGTACATAGGGTGCTTGGCACCAATACCCTGATGTCCTTTTCCTCCAATATCAGGGCCCACCCAAAAGTGTAGGATATAGCGCTATCCCGTGGAGTAATGGTGCACTTATTTGAGGTACCTGTCGAGTACTCCAGTACTCGGTGCGGCTGACTTAGCAACAGGGATTCGCCGAGCCAGCGACATCATCTGCGATGGCGTCCGCCTCTGCGTTTGGTGAATTCCGTCATGGATAATATCACCAATACAGTGTCTCTTACCATGGAAGTGTTCTAGTCCCAGACCACAGGCCGCAGTCACTGTGCGGCATCTTCACTGTCTCCCTGACACTAGACAGTAAATGGGGAAGCGTCCCTATCTAAAAGGGCTTCCCTGCAGCACACAATCTACTATAAGTCGGGGCCTAGCTGGGGCCTAACAGGGAATACTCTAGGCTTAGTCTCAGAGCCACGGGTTCTGAGACACTACTTGCTGGATCCAGCTCCCTCTTCCAACTGGCGTGGTCCTCCTGAGTGCGCCAATTGTATCCGTCTCTTGCAGGGGGATTCCGGGAGCCCTATTGGCTGCTGTGGGCCATGTGTCCCTACTCCCAGAGACTCATGGGAGTTGTAGTTTCCCTGCAGAGCTTTGGGTGTAATGGCCTTCTGCGCATGTGCTGGGTGTAGCAAGATGGCCACCGCGCCAGAGCTCCACCAAGTATAATTCGCATGCGCGGCACATGCAGGACATCCATGCGCACGGGCGCCCATCAAAGATGGCAGCGCCCTCGTTGGAGCTCCGGTGAGCGGATCGCCAGCTTGCCCGCTGCCACGCACCCTGCACCTCCCCGGCACTCTGTATAGCCGTCCCCCTCACGCAGCCCGGAGGTAAGAGTGGGGACCTGGCTACATACACATAGATTTTCTAACAGGATACAGCCCTTTAATAAATAATCCCCTATATTTGAAATGTAAATTGATATTTGTGATATTGCAATGAGGTGCACTGCTTGTTCCACACAGAAGTTATTTATAAAGAAGTCTATTTGAATGAAAAAAGGATTCTGAGTGATCTGCACCTGCTAAAATTTCTGTCATGTAACTTAGAGTAGTTAGAGGGATACAATAGGCGAGGTAATCTGTCCTGCCACCACATAATTACTGTGACAGTGGAAATATGTTGAACAATAGTTACTGTAGCTCCATATGTATGTCCTCGTCAAGGCTCGCGTACAGCAACAATATCAATTATGAAGATGTATTGATCAAATAAAAGGTATGATATTCTGCAAAATATCTATTTTTTTGCCAGGGAGATTTCACTGCTACAAATTCATTTAGTAATCTGGTCTGTAACTGTTTCATACGCCCATAATATTTATTATCTTTAACTGTGCATGCAATGTCTTGTATATAATGTATACCCTGTTCATTTATGTAACTATTTGTAACCATGTATTATTTGTCTTAACTCTGTGCCCAGGACATACTTGAAAACGAGCGGTAACTCTCAATGTATTACTTCCTGGTAAAATATTTTATAAATAAATAGTAAGTCTTATGTTTAGTGTCTTAATGACAGTGAGACATTTGTTTGTTTGGTGGTTTCTGTAATGTACTGTAAATGTGGCGTTTCACATAATACTCTAGTGAATTAAATATTCCATAATTGTGTGTGTTTAATTCAAGAAATCTAAATGTAAAGCCTCAATTTACATGCATGAACAGTTTTTGCATCTTACCATTGAAGGTGGAAAACATTTTCCTAGATTTAGCATTCGAAAATCAACTCTTTGTCTCATGCTCATGCCACTGAAGTGAATGGTAATTTAGTCAATTTGATTGCCTTGCAGCCCTTTCCTTCTATAATGTATCGGGCCTTCGTTTAGTCATCAGAGTTCTGAAATTCTATGAGCCTTTTTGTGAAAGGTAAATACAGGATAACTCTACATTTCTTACACATTGTTAAGAACTAGAGTCACAGTTCTATGGGTTTTATCATTTTAATTCTTAACGCAGTGAAATGCTTTACCATAAACTTAAGAAATGTAATTGTAAAGTTAGTAGAATCACTCACAGTTGCAAAAATATAGATGTAATATCTGTGGCTTTGTGACCCGATAACATAGGGAAAGATACACCGTGGGGATTCATTCTCCCTTATTGGTAGGGACCATGTATATTTCCTGTAGTTAAGGTACAGATGTAGCAAGACTTACTGTCCCTGTGACCAGAAGAAACTACGTTTAAATCCCTGGCATTTACTGTATTTGCATTTTGCAGATGCAACAACCGAAACTTAGCCACAAATGAGCTGCGGGCGCAAAAATTGAGTTTAGCATTGGCCGTAGTACTGTGCTGTAAGGAAAGGCGGCGCTAGTGTGTTTTTAATCTAAATGCAATGTTACCCATCCCTTGTTTCTATTAATGTGACATGATATCCCCTTAATTTCAATGTAACCCACCTCTTATTCCCCTAAAAACTTCAGTAAATTACAGTTTAGTAATAAATAGCAAAGACTTTGTGAAATAATACTATCTTCTTCAATCTTCTTGCAAACATACGATCTTCAACCAACATCTTCGGGCTGTCTCTTGTGCAGTTTCACCTGTAAAATAATTGTGAGATTGTTCTTTCTTCTTGATTATTAATAAATTCAAAGTGCTCGCGAGGACATAATCTTACATTTTCTCGCGGTCAAGGGGACAGTAAGTCGTGCTCCATCTGTACTGTATGTTGAATTTCCAAGCTCTCTTACTGTATTTACAGTCATAACAAATTCCAGATCCAATTTTCCAAATTCCAGATTTTTTTTGGATTAAGTATGTAGCCCTTTTTCTGACGCCTCCCAAAGGGACTACTGGTCACTGTACACAACCTGCGGCTCCAGGAGATCTGAGCCTCCTCTAGCTGGGAGCCTGGGGTAACTATTCTAGCTCAGCGCCTCCACTTACCCAGGATCCCCGTTATGTAAGATTCCCCTGGGCAAGAAATATACCACCACAGTGCGTGCAACCAAGTTTTACTATGCAATCATACCTTATACTCTATATGACATCACACATAACATATTCTTATACTATAAAGCTTGGATTGGCAGCAATACCTAACACCGTTATAACTGCTACGGTCCTTATACCATAGTGGCTCGGCCACACCTCTAGGGAATATTGTCCTGTACAATAGTGGCTCAGCCACGCTTTTATAGAGTATTGTCCTTGTAATGTATTATGTGGTATAGGCTCAGTCCTCTAGCCACTTGCTAGTGTCCCTAAAGAGTTTAGCCTAAGGCGGGATCAGCGCCTGATGACCGGTGTTGGTGCACTTGTTGTTACAATATACCTTCCTGTCACGGCGGTGACCGGTACCTTTTCACAAAGGATCCGATGCCTCCGACCCTTGACCTCCAGATGTCGCGGTGTCCAGCCGTCTGGTCCCAGATGACTGCAACCGGCCGCAACTCTGTGCTTTGTCCCTAACTAATGTATAGTAGGGTGACAATCACTTCCACTACAGGGCGTCCCTGCAGTACAGCAGCCTACTGTGACTCAGGGGATGCTCCTATGGGCCTGAGGGGATAGCTGGCCTATGCAGGCGGGTCACGGACCCCCTGCACTCACACTACCTCCTTCAGCTCGGTCCAGATCTCCTCTGACTAGCGTGGTCTCTCCCCCATGCTTCCCTTCCTGCTCCCGTCATCTTAGCCTTCTGATTGGTTCTTTACATCAGGTGACTCATGGGAGTTGTAGTTTCTCCACGGAGCCTCTCTGCCTTAATCTGCACAGACACACAGCTATTACATCAGCCACTGCCTGTCTCACTTTGCCCTGACACACTGCAACACTGTTGCAGACACACCACAGGCCTCTCACTGAACAGAGTCAAACACCAACTGAACACACATCCTTACAAGTAAATAAGAAGTACCCTGAGCTGAACCGCTGCTCTTTAAACTTCAGAGACACCTGGTCGCTGAGATATTTAATTTTAAAATCCCAGGGTTAACATTCAACATTAACATTTGGCGAATGAACGAAAGCTACAATATCATTGGGAAGGAAAAAAAGCAACTTCCTATTGGGTGACACTTTACACATCTTTGTTTTTTCTTGCATGTATAGGTAAAAAAAATCCTTAGATATTGAATTTCAGCAAATAAACTCTGTACAGTATGACTCCTTGATTCAGGGATAGTCCCTGACGAGTTCAAAACGAGTAGAGAATTCTGGGTAGCCGATACATTACTTCCGACTCTCGGCTTCCGGTCTTTTGGAGTTCACCTCTTCCTACTCCTTGGGTGTCCACTTGCAGATCTGCGGATAGCCCCTAGTAGATGGGACTCCTTCCACTCAGGGACTACAACCGGTGCCAGCCTATATTTAATACAATTTTGACACTTACATACCTCGGTGCACTATTTTCTTACATTTTTTGGACTCCCTGGTTCAAAGAAGGTGAAAAATAATACTTGATTTTTAGGGCTGGAAGAGTTTGCTTCAATATATTTTTTACACCTGTATTTATTTTTGGTGCGAGATTCAGTAAGCACCAATATGGGGTATCACACTCTGTTCCGTCACCGTTGTTTTTCCTATTTGACTGATCACTACTTTGGATGTCATTAGTTCTTTCAGTAGCAGGATACAAGAAACAGGAAGAAGTGTCAGAGCACAACAAAAAGTATCCAAAAAATAAAGAGGAAAGTGCGTTATCCATAATAAAAAAATAATAATTTATTGGTCATTGTGGAAAAAAGTAGCAAGGACGTTGCCCTACCAACTTTTCACGCTTCAAAGAGCGCTTTGTCAAGCTATGCACATCTCATCCTCATTAACATATTTATAGAACAAAGATAAAGTAACTCACCAATTAAAAGCCATAGCTGGAATCCACCCTGGTAAGTGCAGATTGACATTTGGTGTATCCCAATGATGAACTGTAAAGAGAAAGGACCCCAATATGAGAGCACTCGGTGAATACACAAACACAAGAAAATAACTGATGGCTGCTGATACAAACACTATGTAAGTGTATGTGTATGATCAAATGAGAAGGTTAAAACAACTTTAATGGGAACAATGCTCAATTAAAATAAATGTTCTGAGCCCCTGATAGGGCAGTACACAGGCCTTAGGCCCACCCCCCTGTAACTCATTGCATTGGCATGATATAGTGAGGCATTTCAAGTATATCCCTGATCTGCAAGTCCTGTTTTAAAAGATTTACCCAGCGGCCTTTAGTATTGATAATTTGGTATGTCCGTGATCTGCAAGTCCTGTTTTAAAAGATTTACCCAGCGGCCTTTAGTATTGATAATTTGGTATGTCCCTGATCTGCAAGTCCTGTTTTAAAACATTTACCCAGCGGCCTTTAGTATTGATAAGTTGGTATGTCCCTGATCTGCAAGTCCTGTTTTAAAAGATTTACCCAGCGGCCTTTAGTATTGATAATTTGGTATGTCCCTGATCTGCAAGTCCTGTTTTAAAAGTTTTACCCGGCGGCCTTTAGTATTGATAATTTGGTATGTCCCTGATCTGCAAGTCCTGTTTTAAAAGATTTACCCAGCGGCCTTTAGTATTGATAATTTGGTATGTTTGAATATCCAAAGGTGTTTTTTTTTTCTTATCTTAACTGTGTCTGGCTAATTGACCAACTGGAACAAGCTGATTTATTGGGGAGGGGGGAGGGTCATGTGACTGTTTTTAGCTGTATAAAACCAATTCCCCCCTGCATTAGCATGATATAGTGAGGGATTTAAAGTGAGCTTTTAAGTGAGAATATATAGTTACACTATAGTTTGACTAGAGATGACTTGGGACTGCATCCTTCTGCAAACTCTTCTGCACATGGCAACAAATGGTGAGCTATTCTGATAACACTATGATCCCTGCTGTTTAATCTGCGCGCACACACACTTGGCTCAAAACAGCTCCATGCAGCATTACCTACCTCTGGCATAATGAACCTGCTTTTTACCTCCACTTTGTTCTTTCTCATGGCCTCATTGAAATGTTATTTTCTCTATCCACTACAAACGCCTCCCTCCTGGCCCACGCCCAACATCACCATACAGCCTGGATTACTCAAAAGCCTTGCACTATCTACTGAATGTTGGTGGAGTACCCTGAAAACCAGCACACCAACCACCGCACACTCAAATGGCAAACATCATAAAGTAACAATTTGCAAACAACTACCCAAATTTCTACTCATACTATTACTCTCTTTAGCAGGTGATATTGAATCTAACCCAGGCCCTCCCACTTCAACTCTGTCCCATACCCCTGAGTTTACCCCTTTCAAATGCCAAAAAGGGCTATCTGTCGCCCATATAAATATCCGGAGTCTGCTGCCCAAACTGGATGAACTAAGGGCATGGTGCCTTATGCATAAACCAAAAGCCATCGTTCTTACAGAAACATGGCTAACCCCTAAAACCCCTGATGCCCATATTGCCAGTCAGGGATACTCCATTTCTAGGAGAGATAGGTCAAAGAGAGGAGGAGGGGTGTTATTTCATATTGCAGACACCTTACAATTTACACTGTTACACTGCCCCCCAAGCCCAACCTCTTTTGAAATCCTAGTTGGCAGAATCTGCCTCCCCTTTTCTAAGCCCATCTTGCTTGCTGGCATCTACCGCCCCCCTAATGCCCCTCTACAATCTCTGACTGATATCACCCAGTTTCTTGGCTCCATTTCCTCTCTGAATGAGAAGAGTGAGCTGCTAGTTCTTGGGGATTTCAACTTCAATTTGCTTGACCCTAAAAACCACAAAATCCACTAACAAATTAAATCACTTAACCTATCGCAACTCATTTCTCAACCCACACGGAAAAACCTGAAATCGCACAACCATTCCTTGCTTGACTGGATTCTCTCCTCAAATCCCAGCAGAATCCAATCCTCTGGCATCCTTCCTGACATTTTCAGTGACCATGCAATAGTGTACTGTGTAAGGAAAATTAAACCGCCCCAATCAAGCCCTAAAGTTCTCCTCACTAGAACATTTAGAAACTTTAACCCACAACAGTTTCTGGCTGACCTTACCAACTGCCCTTGGCACAGAATCAATTTAATTCCTGACCCTGATTCTGCGCTCGATTATTTCCAATCCGAGTTCTTAAAACTCTGTGATACCCATGCTCCACTACGTAGAATAAGGGTACGGGTGCCCAACTTCCATGGGTTACACCTGACCTTATAGCACTCTACCAGTTCAGGGATGCCTTGTGGAAACGCCACAAAGTAACTGGCACTACCAAGGATCTCAATCACTACAGATGCCTGCGGAACATGTGCACAAGGCAAACAAGGCATGCAAAAGCACACTATTACTCTGACAATCTCCTCCAGAACACATCAAACCCAGCTAACTTCTGGAAGGTTATCAACAACATATTCCAGCCTTCTAACCACCAACAGCCAAGTAATATCACTAAGGGCGATATTACTCTGACAAACCCCACCGATATTGCAAATGCATTCAATGATTACTTTGTGGGGTGTGCTACTAACTTATTAGTGAAACGCAACCCAAACCACAAACCTGAATCTCATCCTGGGAGTACCCCTATAGCCCCACCCCCTCCCAACAATGCCCACAATTTTCAATTTGGCCCAGTATCCGAAGAGGAGATTACACAAGCGCTTCTCAAATTAAAACTAAGCAGCCAATGTGGACCTGACTTACTACAATCTAGGTTCCTAAGAGTTTGTGCCCCAGCAATTGCCAAACCAATTGCTTCCATAGTCAACTCTATCCTGTCTGCAGGCCATGTCCCTAAGACCTGGAAAGCTGCCAGAGTTGTCCCAATCTTCAAAAGTGGGGACAAAAACAGTGTCTCAAACTACAGACCAATCTCCCTTCTCCCAATCCTATCCAAAGTCATGGAAAAATGTGTCCACTCCCAATTAAGCGATTACTATAACAAGACAAATTTCCCTAGCCAATTCCAATCTGGCATTCACCCCAAACACTCTACCATAACTACCCTGCTAAAAGTTTGCAATGAAATCCAGTGTGGAATGGAACAGGGTCAACTCACTGGTGCAGTATTCCTAGATTTGGCAAAGGCTATTGATACTGTTAATCATGCTATCCTGCTTAACAAACTCCAGAGCTCTGGAATAGGGAAGCATGCTTTAAACTGGTTTCAGTCCTACCTATCAGGTAGATCCCAACATGTGTCCATCTCAGGCTCTAACTCCAACCCCCTGGATATCACCGGTGGCGTCCGGCAAGGCTCTTTTCTGGGGCCCCTACTCTTCTCAGTGTTCATCAATGATCTTCCCACAGCTTGTCAGGAAGCCTCAATACACATGTATGCAGATGACACAATCCTATATGCACACAACCATAGCCTCTCTGACCTTCAACACATATTTCAGTCTGACTTTTTCAGACTCGAAAACTGGATTTCCCAAAACAAACTGTTTTTAAACACTGACAAGACTGTAACAATGGTATTTAGGATGGGAAAGGGGAGTGATGTATAATAGCGCTAATGGGGATTACAAACAATTGACCCTACTCTAAGGGTGATCCCTATGGTTGCAAGGCAGCCTGGTGGTAACCTGACAGTACAATCAGAATAAACAGCTAATAAACAAAAGAGATACCGGCGCCTAATGAGTCTGCGAGAGACCTCTGGAGACCACCTGAGGTATCCCCGGGCTTCTCACGGGTACCAGGCTGCGTGGTCCACGGGGGACACCTGCGGGGAACAACCGGTGGCCACACATCTGTGGGGGCACTGCGGACCCGTAGGGACCACCTGTGGGTCGCCAGACCCCTGTGGGAACCACCCGAGGCCCCACAGACACCTGTGGGTCTGACCCGGGGCCCCCAGACATCCGCGGGCCTACCGTGGGGACCCAATTGTGGCCCACGGTGACCCACGGAGACCACCTGGTGGGCCATGGCGCCTGGCGGGACCCACCAACAGGCTTCCAGACCCTGTATGAAACAAGTTGCTGGTAACCTGTAGGTCTGTGAGGTGACCCGTCAGGCCCACCGGTGACTCACGTGGGCCTTGGGTATGAACCCTGTATGTAAAAGAATAAATCATGTATTAATGGGGGGGCACAGGGGGTTGGTTATGTATTTAATAAATAGAATGATGTTTATTGTGGGGCTGTGTATTGTTTTTATTGTGGGTACTGGGGGTGGGGGGAGGGGGTATTGGCTCCAAGGGTATGTGGGTAGTCCTCCCGGCTGGGTAGTGGGTGAGGGTGGTTAGGCCTCATGGGGTGGGGGGTTAGTGTGGGAGGGTATGTAGGCCTCCCGAGTGGTGGGTGAGGAGGGGTTAACCCCTTAATGACCGCTATGGTGATTAAGGGGTTAGGGACATTACATTGACTATTGTGATTGTTGTGCATGTTTTGCAGCACCGGAGGGGCATGGGCAGGATGAAGATGAGGATGAAGACGGCCTTCATCGTGGGTGCCTGTAAAAGGTAAGTGTCATATATATTGACTATATTTATTGTAATTTATATGTATTTAAAATGGGCATTATTAAATAAATAAATGCATTATTATCCATATGTGGATAATAGTAATTTTGCCCATTACAGTACTGTATGTGTTAGGGGGCGGGGGGGATGTGTGTTGTTTATTGGGGGCAATTGTCCACAATTGTTAGTGTAACTTAACTTAATGGATGCCATCTTTATAGAGCTCACGTTGCGTCTTGGACGCTATAAAGATGGCGGCGACACTGGCACCCGATGCCCCATACCGGGGCCTGTAACTCGGGAAGCAGGGGGTCTCTAAGGCAGAAATCAATGCGGTTCAGCTCAGGGGACCCCCTGCTCCTGCACACTATTATTAAAAATACATTAAAGCAGCTTCATTACCATAGCGGCTATCCGCTACGTTAATGAATTATTGTTTATTGTTATGTATGTTTTCATACTAGTGTAGATGTGAAGGGGGTCTCCTGAGCTAAACCGCATTGGTTTCAGCCTCGGGGACCCCCTACTTCAGGAGATATAGGCCCCTTTATGGGGTGCCGGTATACCCTGCAGAATGTAAATAACCCGGTCACGTGACGTGGGAGCTTTAAAGTGCAGGGGATACCGGCACCCCATAACGGGGCCTATATCTCCTGAAGTAGGGGGTCCTCAGACCTGAAACCAATGCGGTTCAGGTCCTGAGACCCCCTGCTCATGTACACTATTATTAAAATGTATTTATTTAGTGTACGATCGCCTGTAACAGCCTTGCATGGAGATGGCAAATCTCCATGCAAATGTTACATGCAGCTTTTTTTTCTATCAGCTAGCGTACGTAAAGATTAGGAACGCTAGCAGGGGGAAAAAAATCATCACGTACGCTGTGGCTGTTCTGAGCTATTTTGAGCAGGTACGTTAAAAAATGGGCTCAAGGCCTTAGTGAATCGCGTCCCCGGCTTCACTTTTTAACGAACCTGCTTTTTTGCAAAATCAGTACGCAAAGCCATTGAGCTTAGTGCATAGCCCCCTACATTTTTAAAGCTTCCAGCGACTGAGCTCCAGATTAGAACCAACACTAACACCACCCTAACTCCTGTTACTAGTTTTAAATACCTGGGCATATGGTTTGACTCCCACTTAACATTCGGGATGCACATTGATACCCTGACAACCAAGACCTATGCCAAACTAGGGGTACTTTAGATGAACAAATCCTCTCTAAATCTCCTGGTCAGAAAACTTATCGCATAGCAGATGCTAATGCCAATTATTGACTATGGAGACATAGTATATGGCTCAGCACCTCAAACCCACCTTAGCAAACTTGACACCCTCTACAATTCAATTTGTCGTTTTGTTCACCAATGCAACTATAACACACATCACTGCGAAATGCTCAAAGAACTAGACTGGTCATCACTCGAGTGTAGGCGCAAAGTTCACCTTTCCTGTCTTGCCTTCAAATTCTTTATGGGCAAGCTACCCAGCTACCTGAACAAGCTCCTCACCCCTACCACATGCAGCACCTATCACCTGAGATCAGACTCCAAAAGACTGTTCATAGTCCCAAGGCTCAACAAAGTATCCGGCCGCTCCTCCTTCTCTTACCGTGCACCCCAAAACTGGAACAACCTACCAGAGACTCTTACATCCACCACCAGTTTAAGTTCTTTCAAATCTAAGGCTGTCACACATTTTAATCTGGTCTGTAACTGTTTCATACGCCCATAATATATATTATCTTTAACTTTGCATGCAATGTCTTGTATATAATGTATACCCTGCTCATTTATGTAACTGTATTTGTAAACATGTATTATTTGTCTTAAACTCTGTACCCAGGACATACTTGAAAACGAGTTGTAACTCTCAATGTATTACTTCCTAGTAAAATATTTTATAAATAATAAATAATAAACTCAAGGGATTTGTTTACTGCTGCAGCAGCAAGGGCATAGATTTAACCTTAACACTGCCTACGCTGGTACCAGGGCTTATGTGTTTGATAGGGCAAATTAGTAGACTAGAGGATACATGGCTACATTTAAATACAGGGCTCTGGAGTCAGTGCATCAAAGGATCCCTTCTTTTCGTGTGACCGTCTCCATCATCTTCGCCGGTGTCTGTTGTCACTGCCGGGATTTGCCGTCCATCCCTGATACCAGTCATTGTCACCCTATGAGTTTCACGGGGAGTTCCTGCTTCCTCAGTGGTTTGTAATTTCTGTCCATGCATGCTAGTACTTACCCCCTCTATTAACCCTACCAAATTTTTTTTTTTTTGCAATAATAAGGGAATTCTTGCATGCTATCTTAGTTATGGAACAGTCTAATTATCAGTTAATATATGCATATTTATAAAATTACATTTCATTTATATATACAAATAAATAATATTGTTCATGTACCCATTGATTCAATTTTTAACAGTTTTTAACAGTATTATTGTTACAAAACAATTTTAATATTTCTCGTGCCTTACTATTAACTCTATCTGTTTTATTTTCAACTGTAGTGCTCAAATAAATTGGGTTTTATTTTATTGTTAATATGGCGCCGCCATCTACAATAGGGTTGTGTGGCAATGGGGGGGGAGGCTAATCAGGCACTTAATAAAGGTATTATACCCAGCTGATTAACCCCAACGCGCATTTGGAGTGAAGGGGTTAAAAGTATATGCATGACACTGATGTATTTGCCCCTGTCCCAGTCTTCTACCCCCATGTTAAAGCCTATTCCCTGCCTGCCATAATAGAGTTACATACAAAGTGTGCTATAAGGTTTTCAGGCTCAAGATGGCATTGTGAGCACTGAAGCCAGCGCTGATTGAGGAAGCGTGGCTGTAAAAGGGAGGTCTGCTTTGTAGAATAGGTATCCATTTTCTAGCACTCAACCTCTTAACCGCAAAGTCAATTGGATAAGTGACTTGCGGTTAGATTTGAAGTGGTTTTCCCACAGAATGTATCCGTGCCTTGTTAGCTCGCGTAACTTGAACGGAGGAAAGTCTATTGCCATGGGAAGTTGGTCAATTGACGTGAGAACTAGGTGAACTTGGTATCTCACAAGAGCGCTGTAGACGGACGTTCACAGAGGTACACAATTGGAGGCTTTTATAAGGTGAAATTATAATAAGGCTTTATTGTGCCTTTTCCTTTTCATCAGGAAATCATCCAAACACAGGACGGGGGAAACAAAGCTTAATTCACTTGGGAGTATTTCTAGTGAAATCCCATGTAATTCACAACTCCTAGTTAAGCAGGTCTCCCAGCCCCAAACACATAGCATGACATAAGCAGATATAAGAAGTCTCTTTAGAATGAAAGTCTTATCTGTTAGCTGCTGTAGATTAAGCTTCTCTGCTCTCCTGGAACTGCACCCGTGCGTGCACAGAAAATCAGCATCCAGGTTTAGAAGTCTTATTTGGTGTCTTGCAATCAGCTCTGCTGTTCTTTCTTGACAGAGCTCAAGACAGGTCAGCTCCAGAGATCTGTGTTCTCCAAAGTTCAGCCCACAAGTGAGCTAAGGAGTCACTTCCTGTCTCAAAGGCAGGCTTTTTCTACCACCTCTAATCAGGCAGGTGGTGTTAGTTAATTTGCTACCAGCAGTTAACCGCCACACTGCTGGATTAGAGGCACATTTGTGAACAGGGATAAGTCCCCTGTTACAAGCGCCTTTCCATTAAGTAGGCTAACTTGCGAACGGAGACAGCTAGCACTCCAATTTTTGGAGTGCAAGTCCAAATAAAGAAGTCAACCACACACATATAAAAATTACAGTAGTGACACCCCCAGAACATAATGTTTTAATAAAGTGTAAAATACTGTAAGTTTTAAAATGTACAGGCAAGAACAGTTCTTTCTGTGAGCCCGGGAAAAAATCCTTTGGCATGTAAATATGCTAGGGGTGAATGAGCTGAGGGTATTTGCCTTCCTGCACTTCAAAGAGACCCCGCTAAGTGGGAGCCTCTGAGTCTAGTGAACTACAGGGATGAAAAGCCTCTGAGATCCAAAGTGTGAAAATGGCTGGGATGTTACTGAGTGCCAGATCCTGGTACTCAGCATGAGCCATTCACACCTTGGGGCCAAACCCCAGACTAAGGGTCGCCAGATAAGGGGTGTACCCCAGGTATGCTAAACCGCATGGGGGTCAAGCTGACACCATGTGCTTTGCAAACAAGAAAGCCTTTTTTGCCCGTTTTGCAAACTACGGGCAAATCGGAGATTGGTGGGTTAAGTGTTCCCACAGAGAGGATTGGGTATGCATGTTAGAGATAGGTCTGTGAACCCTATAAAACTGTCCGCCGAACTATCCCCTGTGTGATTCATGATGTAACCAAACTTTGCACAAGATTCTGTTCGAGTACAGCGGTAGTGGTTCCAGGACGCAAGGGGGTAATAACATCGCAACTAAGAATTTACACCAAACTTAGGAATTTGTTAGCCCTGGTGACTCCCGAACGAATTCTTATGAACTACTACGAACTTTCTTCATTTGGCAGAGATATTAGATCGGCAACTTGCGATCTAGCCAAACTGACTTTAAATCAGAGACTGCATTTCTTGCGCTTTGTTGCAAAGGACAATTTATTTTGTTTTCCCATCCCAGTAAGTATTGTATTAAGTGTATTCTGAGGTTGTCGTGTGTTTGTCTATCAAGGAAATAAATGACAATTTATTTTGCCCTCCTTGTTGTGTTAAATTGAGAATCCCAAAAGTATAAAAGTGTTGATAAGTACTGGTCTACCGTGACAGGTTGCACATGCGCAGTGAGCTCCATAGCCAGCGGCGGTCACCCCAAACTTGGCGCATGCGAAGGGTATGCGCGCGAACGTCAGCAGATCAGAGGAGGTTCATAGCAGGGACTACATGTCCATGAGCCTTAGATAGGATATCACCTGACCTAAGGCAGCCAATAGAATAGGCTAGAGGATTTCCCCTGCTTGCCAGATTGATACATTGGCGTGCTAGGAAGCACGCTATTTGGAAGCTGGATACCGATGGGGTAGGGTGTGTGTGTGCCGGTGCCTGTGGCATCTGCACTAGGCCAGAGACCCTTGATAGGCCCAAATCCCCTCAGTTTGTGGCTGCTACAGGGACAGGCCCATAGATAGGTATACTGCCACTGTAGTTTGTAGTGAGGGACACAGCTAGGACACATTGTCACCCTGGCCCTAGGTGGTCTGGGACCAGACCACCCCACGGAAGAGACTATCCTTTAGGTGGACACCCCACACAGGGAACACCCCATATGGAGGCGGAAGCGCCGGAGTCGCGGATCATCATTGTGTCCGTGTACCCCACCACAGGACGCAGCATGCCCGGGTGCTGACGCACCCGGCAGGTACCCCACGCACAATTGCGCCGACACAAACTATAGTGGCAGCGCTGACCACATATAAGAGTGAGGGTTTTTCTCCTTGTGGACATCAGGGTGGTTGGGTGCCCGAGGGCCCGCCCGGTACTGTATGGACTGTGGACAGGAGTCTGGGACACTTGGCGGGTTGTTACGGCCATGTGAGGCCTGGTGTGTAGGCTGTAACCAGAAGCTATACTCTCGGTCTGCAGTAAAGCTGTTATTTTATGTTTTACCCAGTGTGTGGTTACTGTATAAGTATATAGAATCCATTACAGGTGGATGCGCTGAAGAACACCATACCAGTATACACCCCAGGCTCCCTGCAGCGGAGGCTCAGATCTACTGTGAGCCATAGGTACACTGGCGACACACTTTATTCGAGCTCGGCTAGTCCCACGAATTCGGGTATACCCGGGTGTATTGAGGTTTGTGACTGTTTTCTGCCCGAGTGCATTGAGGTATTTTCCAAGCAGGGATTGAAGCATTTTATTTCTGCTGGCTGCAATACTGCACAGTATATATATATATATACTGCATTACAATTCATGAATTTATGCCATCTGGTAGACACGCGAAGCATTGCAGCCTATTAAATCCTAATCATTATCATTTAACAGATCAGCCGCCCGTCAGCCAGGCATGAACCCAGGCTGGGAAGGCAAATGCAACGGGGCTTGTCAGAGGTGAGGAGCGGCGCATTCCAGGTATCTGCCAGGTACATACCGGGTATTTGCTCGAATAAAGTGTGTCGGTGCAGTATTGCACCACACACACCGTAGCCACACATCTTCCCAGGGTGGTGGGGGAAAGTGCGCTACATTTGTATAAGGAATCGGGTAACACGTCCTTTGAAACGTGTTCCTTCCTTACTTGTCTCATCTCAGACCTCCGCTCTGGCACCAGCGCGTGCGCCCACCCCCGCTCTGCTTACAGAGCGCGCGCGCTGTTCTTCTAGTGTGCCACGGAGCTTAGCTCCGCCCCCTCGGACTCGTCGCACTTGGCAAATATTCATTTGCCAACTTCTCAACTGCAGCAATTCCTTGCCTCCGCAAAGGCCGCGCCTCCGCTCAGCCTCCCTTGTTACTGGTTCCTGTTTCCCATAAGTATCCTGCTCTCACTCCAAGTCATTGCTGAGCATACCTCCTTGTAGCCTTGAGCTCCTACGTCCATTGTGCCCTGCTCCTTGTCTTGTGTTTACCTTGCAGTTTAACCCTTCGTGTACCGACCTGGCTTGACCTTGGAATCTCTCTGGATACTGACCCCGGCTTACCCTCCACCTTGTGGATATTTCCAACCTCAGACCACGGCTATATGGACTTCCACAATTCTGATCTCTCCGATCATAGACCACGGCTAACGGACTTTGACTATTCTGAACTCTCCACTCCAAGACCTTGGCAAGTATCGATTAACCCACTCTCTTCAACCCAGACCCAGCTACGTTTGACAATCCGCCTGCCAGGCACGCTTCCGCTGCTGTGGGTGCGTTGTTTGCTACTTCCCCACCTCAGTACCGGGGTCCTGTCTTGCTCGTGAGCAGTGCAAGCATTACAATTTGGAGGCGTTGCCGAGATTTCAGACCTAGGGTGCCCAATCAGCTGCAAATTTACACCAGAATAATGTTTGTGCCCTCAAAGCAGGAGGTCCACGAATGGACCTTGGCACACAGAGTATCACCACGGCACGTGGTCGCAGTGGGAGGGGTCTCAAACCTTATGTCTGCATTTACAGTTAATGAGCACGTCAGAAACTCTCCAGGCCTTGCCAATGCCCAACTCCTAGACTGGAAATATGATGACGCATTCCGTTTGAGTACATACTCCTGGCCACAAAGCACAAAATATGCTCAGAGACTATCCCTCAGTTACTAACCTTACCTGAGCCCTCAAGTGAGGATTGCCCCCTTGTTTACCCGGAATTACCAGATCCTGAGGATACATCCACGCGGCAATCCTCTGCCGCGGTACCGTACCCGGATCTGCCCACTACTCCCTTCCCCACGCCAGGAGTAGGGAGATTGCAAGCACCCATTTGGCGCTCATCCACCAGAGACTGAGGTGACCTTTCCCTGGGTCACATTCACCCCCAGTACCGTAAGCGAAACCCAACGGTGGGTTGACTCACCCCCTCCATCGCCTGCTCTGACCAAGGGTTGGACAGCACTATCCAGGCTATCTGACCAAGGCTTGAATCTCATAGTCGCTTATCAAGTGGCGGCTCTGCTTTGGGAGTGACTCTATGACAGTTAGTGGAGGCCTTAACCACGTCTTTTCAGTCTCAGAATTATAGGAAACTCAAGGCCTTCTCCGGGGTCACCACCACGCCTATCGGAGAGAATTTGATCTGTCAAGATGAATCTGTTACCAAGACTGCTCAATTTATTTCAAACTTTACCTTTCCCAATTATACATTCATATATTCTCAAAATATTAAAATGTGTGTGGAATAACCAGAAACCCAGAATAAATAGGTGTATTCCTTCTATATGTTCTCTCTTATTATAGAGTGAACCAAGTGAGCCAATGGCTTGCCTAGCATGCAAGGCCCATGCAGGGGATGGGTAGCCCTTGAGATCTCACAGTCACTTCTAACCAGTACAGATAGACTTCTTTGAATGCCGGTATCACTCAGACAACCCAAACAGTTTGCACTGCCGACTGTCACTCACTCTCTCAAACTCTAGGACAATCTCAAATTCAAATATACTGTATAACTAACAAATAAAAACTTGCTAATGACTCCCCTATTGGATAACACAGATTTTCCTCTGGGCCTTTCTAGACAGGCTTTTTCAAATTGGCCAAAAGCTAATGTCACTAGGCTATTGAATATAATCAGTGATCTCAAAATTAAACTGTTTAATCAGTTGTTAAGGGAGAAACAGCTTCCTTTTAGAGACATATTTCACTTTCTCCAGTGAGAGCCTTTTACTGTATGCTAAAATTAACCCATCCATCCCAGAGACACAGTTTGAGAGGCTGTGTGTGGAGGCAGATGCACAGCGGAAACTAATTTCTGAGCTATATGGATACTTTGTCTTCCCCGGTACTGGGTTTCCATATATCCTGTAATATAAAGGAGCTTGGGAGACATATCAGGAGGAGTTGGAATCCATGGATTGGGCTGATATTTTTAACACACCTGCAGTGCTAACTCTGCCCCGTGATGATCAAGTAGTATGATCGTGATTATCGTATTCACCTGTGCTCATTGTCTTATATTGTAGAGACAATCAAGAGTCAATCATCTGCTGCTGCTGTGTACCTCTCATCCGATTGGTTCACCAACCTTTATATGCTCAGCGATCCCTGCTCCAAATTGGCTGAGCATAGTATTTTCTACCTAGTGACAAAGTGCTGTCCACAAGCTTCTGCTTGCCTTAACATGCCTTTCTTGTCTTGCCTTGCTCTCTTATCTTGCATTTCATTTACCTTGACCACAGACCCCTTGCTTACTTCCTGGACCTCTTCAAATCTTGACTTTGGTTTGGATATCTACCACTCTACCTTCTATTACCCTCGACCTCGGCTAAGTTACCTCAACTACTGTACCCTCCAGTCTCCTACCCTCAACCACAGCACGTATATCTACTACCTTACTTCTCCAAACCCTAACCCAGCTATACAGCGATAAACCTGCACACCAGACATGGCTTCTCGGCTTCAGGTAGGTGTTTACAAATCACCACCTCTGCCTTGTGGTCCCATCCTATTTGTGGCGAACACTCATTACAGTAAACATGGGCGAATCTGCCTGTCACTTATGGCACAACTGTGAGCACGTGACCTGCATACAGGACAAGGTTTAATACACAGCTCGCAAGCTGTCCCACTTTTCACCTTTGCAAAGGTCCCTCAAATGGACAATATCTCCCCTATTGGACAAGGGTTAATAGACAGCTCGCAAGCTGTCCCACTCTTCACCTTCGCATAGGTCCCTCAAATGAGTAATATCTCCCCTAATCTGTCCCCATATACCACCTGTCACATACAGCCCACGAGTGAGCACGTGACTTAGATATGTAACCAGGGTTAATACACATGGCTACTCTATCCAACTCACCTTTCGCCTGCGCAAGATACCTTCAATGAGTTAATATTAACCCCTTACTCAATTGCAATCATATCTAAACACTTCCACCACCCGAGATAGTTATGCAAATAAAAGATGTAAAGTTAAGATATTAGCCATGGTCTCAGGTCCCTGTCTAATGATAGAAAAAACGATGTTCTTAACACACAATAATCGGTTGTAGCAAAATGTGTCAGAAAATGTAAATACTCTCTCCAGAGCGTGCAATCAGTTCATTCAGAGCCCAAAGAATCACTTGTTAAATGTTTTAATATATATACAAATATAGTGCTTAGATTACATAAAAAGGATTACAATAACATACAATTATAATAAATGCAGGATATGTTCTTAAAATTAAAAGGATAAAACAAAGATAGAAATCCCTATACAGTACATTTTCTCCCAGAATGGTCACTGATGCAGGAAGATGAGATATCATGTGCTTGGTTCAAACACACCTATGTTGATTTTTATAAAATGTTGCTAAGACTTAAGTATGATTTTTCCCCCATTGAAACAACATAAGCCCACCCGAGTCATAAATCAGATACGAGATTGACAGTTTTGCGACAGAGTAAAAAAGAACATCACATTTTATTTGACGGTGACAGAGTCATGTCTGCTTATTGTTTATGATCTGCTAAACAATCTTGAGTGGGCCATCCGTGATGGGTCCCTCCAATTAAGTCCCTTTGAAGCTCAGCACTGAACCATGAAAAGTCCTGACCTTTTACAAACCCAATAGATTGTATTTTTAAACTCAAGCTGTATCGCATAAACGCCTGAAGCACCAGATGGATTTAAATACATAATATCATGCAATATTATCAAAACACCGCCCAAATACATTTCCCTGATTATCGCTGATGTAACTCCCCAAAATCCGTTTCCTAGTTTAAAATCCGCAAATGGATTAGAGCAGTTTAAATCCGGGCGGATTCACTAAAATCTGCCATTGGATACAACCCATGGATAGATTTGTAAAATCCAATCCGTAGATTCAGCATTCCATTGACTGATTCTACAAATTCATCCATGGTTTGCAGAATCCGTGGAGTGTATTATTAATAATAATAATAAAATCTGCAAAACACGAATTGCCCTTTTTCGAAATTAATCTGCTGAGGTCCGCCAACCAAATTCGCCAAAAAATTCACTCATCTCTCCTCCTGAGGGAAATGTATGAAAGTCTCCTGGATGTAAAACTGGGGCAGTTCTCGGTGTAAAAGCTAGTGTACTAAGAAAGCCCAATTATTTTGGCTACGCAAGAAAAGCGGGTCTTATTTGTTAGTAGCCTACGTAAATAGATGATTGAAATTTGCTACCAAACCTCTTTGTTATTGTAAAGTTTTGTGTTGCTGTCACAGGAATAGAAGGGAGTAAACTGATTTTTTTTTAAACCATCCATTTCAGTACCTGGAAGTAACTCCAGCCCCCTCCTTCTTTTTCGATAAAATAAGAAATTGCTTTATACTGTAGATTAAGTAGATACCATTTTCACCTTGCAGCGTATATATATATATTTAAATGCATCTACAGGAAGAGAAAGTAAAATAACTTATTTGCCTTTTCTCCTTTGAGCAGGAGCAGCTATTCTACAAACTTTGCTTCCAGTGGAAAATTGGACAGTTGTTTTGCCCTTTGCATTCCTATCAGTTACGGAAATAAATTGTCTTCCAAAAATTCAAAAAGGTAGTTTAGATTTGTCCTATCTGCGACCATCAGTTGCTTTTGTGGATTAAAAAATGGAGACTGCGATGGCAGTGATTTCAATCTCATGCCATTTATTTTTCTTGTATCTAATTTAGTTGTGTCAACATTGTGTTTCAGATTTTCCCTGTGTTATAGGAGGAATGGATCTTATGAATCACAAACTCATACTCATCATCTACTGTCATTCATTTGTTGGACAAAGAGAAATTAAATCAAATGCTGTGAGAACACCCCGCACTTGGGTGATTTTAATATTCACCAGATGTCAGTAAATCCTCTTGTGACTGTATGCCTGTGCTTTAAAAGCACAAATAAAAAATAGATCAGTTTAAAATGTATCAATCCCTACACAGCATGAAACTAAAAAAAGAGGTTTAGTATTGGATAAATATTTTATAGACGTTTATAGACCATTGATTAAACCATTAAAAGTATGCAGCTAGCTATAATGTGTACAGTTACGGTAGTTCTGAAATCAGTAATTGATACATTACTATATACAGTAGATGCTTAAGAAAGCTATACAAGTCATCAGCAGCTTGATTACTAACTACTGATGCAGCCACCAGTATTAGAACACTTACCTGGGAAATTCTGGGAGAGTTCTGGGGCAGTCTCACAGTTAATGTTGCAAGATTGTCTGAAAATTTCTGTGAGATTCTTAATGGCCCATCGGATTAACACAGCGGGGGTCCCTGCAGTCCCATTCAAACTGATTGGGACTGCAGAGACCCCTGCTATGTTAATCCGATGGGCTATTAAGAATCTCACAGAAATGTTGAGGCAATGTTCAGACAATGTTGCGGCATTTACTGTGAGACTGCCCCAGAACTCTCCCAGGCAAGAGTTCTAATATTCGTGGCTGCATCTGTTTAACAATTATTTTTTTTACAATAAAATAAATCCCCACCCACTCCCTAAAACTAGGGAAAAAAAACCAGCTGTGTTTTTTCATAATGTTTTGGTGCTTATATCTGGATTGTAATATGCAAAAAGCAAAATTTACATAAAGTATATATTTACATGATGTCACAGGCACATGACATGATTCTTGACTAAATATAGCATGATGTGGTCTCAATGAGGGTGTGTTTTTCTAATTGGGGGGGGTGGAATGGGGGAGGGGTGGGGGGGTAGACGTAATGGGGGGGGTGTCTCCGGCGTGGGTGTTGCCTCTGTGATTTCAGTCACCCTCTCCATCTGTTTGTGGGTGGCCTAATGCTGGCCTAGTCCCAACGGACCGCTCCAGGGGCCCCAGGTGTTCCAGAACTGCGGCATTTTCTTATGGAGCATTGCCGTTAGTTTGTCCATGATCATCACTTCGTCTATTCTTCTTAACACCGTGTTTCTCGCTGGGGCTTTGGTGTTTTTCCAAGCCGCCGCGATTGAGCATCTTGCTGCGGTTAGGATAGCTGTTACTAGTCTACCCATAGGTGGGTCCAGGTCGTCTATAGGTTTGCTCAGCACAAAGGTCAGGGGGTCTAGGGGGAGAAGAAGCCCCATAGTCTGTTGTATAAGTGCCTGGATCTTGGTCCAGTATCTCTGGATCTCCGGACATAACCACCAAATGTGGGCCATGTCCCCCTTTTGACCACATCCCCTCCAGCACAGGTCGGGGGTGCCGGGGAAGATCTGGCTCAGTCTAGCCGGGGTCAGGTACCACTGAAAAAGTATTTTATATATGTTCTCTTTTGTCACTGAACAAATTGATTTCTTTGTGGCCAGCTCCCAGATATCCTCCCACTCGTCCATATCTATCTGAACGTTAAGGTCCTCGGACCATTTCTGCATGTACTGGTGGATTGGGGGGGCTGTTGCCGACTCCATCCCCCTATAGATGTCTGAGATCAGACCCCTCTGATAGGAACCCCATGCAACAGAGGGATTCAAACCTGGTTAATGGGGGGAATTTGGCATTCGGGGCCACGGAGAGGAGGAAATGTCTAATTTGCAGGAACTTGAATAGGTGGAGGCCTTGGTGGTGATATTTATCTCGTAGTTCCTGGAAGGAAAGTATCTCCTCACTCTTCAGTAGATCGGCAACCAGGCTTATGCCTAGACCTTGGAGTTGGTCGAATTGTTTTTTGGAGCACCCAGGCGGGAAATGTGGGTTTCCAAAGATGGGGGTAAGTTGAGATGGGGTAGCTAGCAGGCCGTACTTCCCTTTGTTTTTGAGCCATATTTCCCATGTGCACCTCATTGCCCCCAATGCAAATCGCCGTGGTCCTCCCTCCCTTCCTGCCGAGTACCAGAGGTGGACCTGGAGGTGGCAGGCGTGGCATGATGTGATTCAATCGCTAGCCAACAGGTGGCGGCTGGGTCGTAATTCCAAACTACAGCCTGTTTCAGCTGGGCCGCAGAATAATATCTGATCACGTCGGGGACCCCCACCCCTCCTCTCGTTTTAGGGGACAACATTACTGATCTGGGTACTCTTGGTCGTTTATCGTTCCAGATGAATTGGGACATAAGGGCCTGAATATTTTTCAGGGCTGCTATGGGGACGGGGATAGGGAGTGTTTGGAAAAAGTAAAGTAGTCTCGGAAGGATGTTCATCTTAATTGAGACAATTCTTCTGAACCAGGAAATTTGGAACTTTTTCCATGTTTCCAGATCTTTTTAAATTTGATCAAACAAGGGGGGGTAGTTGTATTGGTATAGAGAGCCGTATGTGTTAGAGATTCTAACTCCTAGGTATTTAATATATATGGTGCTCCATCTATATTTAAAGTTAGTTTGAAGGAGCTACCATTCTCGGACTGGGAGGAATATGTTGAGTGCTTCTGACTTGTCCATATTGACTTTATAATCAGAGACCATGCCAAATTGATGTAGTGACCTTTGGAGATTGGGGAGGGAGACGTGGGGGTCCGCGAGGGTCAGAATCACGTCATCCGCGAATAGGGAAATTTTGTATTCTGTTTTGCCAATTCTAATGCCCTCTAATGCTCTTATCCTCTCTTATTGTGGCCGCTAGTGGTTCAATTGTTAGGGCGAATAACAGACGAGAAAGGGGCAACCCTGTCTGGTCCCGTTTCTTATCTTGATTGGGTCAGAATATCCACCTAAAATTTTTACATGTGCTGTTGGGTTTTGGTAGAAAGCTCTGACCCCCTGCAGGAAGGGACAGCTGAATCCAAATTTCAGCATTGTTTGGTTTAAGAAGGACCATTTGATTCTGTCAAACGCTTTCTCTGCGTCGAGGCTAAGATTCATTGTTTTGGTTCCTGTGAGGTGCACATGGTCTATTATATCCACTATTTTGCGGGTGTTGTCAGATGGCTGTCTGCCTGACACAAAACCTACTTGATCTATATGAATGAGTCACGGGAGAATTGGGTTGAGCCTGTTTGCCAAGATTTTGCTGTGGAGTTTAAGGTCGGTGTTTAGTAGGGATATTGGCCTATAATTGCCGCAAAGGAGGGGGTCTCTGCCTTCTTTATGAATAATCGCCAGGTTTGCTGCCGTGATTGTGGAGGGGATCAGTTCCCCTTTCAGAAAAGAGTTGAACATATCTAGAAGGTAGGGGGATAGAATCGGCAACAATGTTTTATAATAGGCGTTGGAGAAACCGTCCGGACCGGGTGTTTTAGCTAATTTCAGGGACCCTATTGCTCCTGACAGTTCCTCCTGGGAGATTTCTTTATATAGATTATCTAATTCCTCGTCCGAAAGGGACAGTAGGTTACACTGGGTCATGACCAGGGGGGTGTAAATTGTAGAGGTTGGAGTAAAACTCCGCAAATTCCTGCGCTATCTCTTTCTCTATGTAGGAGATTTGTCCGGTTTTGGTACGGATTTTGGAGATTTGGGATTTGACTCGGGCTCCTCTGAGTTTTGTGGCTAAGAGCTTATCAGCCTTGTTGCCCTTGTCATAAAATTTTTGTCTAGTCCATCTCAGCGCCCGCTCCACCTCTTCTAGTTGTGTGTGTTTGAGGGCTGCTCTGGATAGGTTTAGTTGTTTAAGTATTTTTTTGGAAGCGGTGTGTTTATGCTGTTGTTCAAGTTGCACAATTTTATCTGTTAGCTCTTTCTGAAGCTTAAGTTTCTGGGGTTTTTTGTAAGCCGCAACTGAGATTAGGTCTCCCCTGATCGAGGCTTTGTGTGCCTCCCAAAGCATTGCCGGGGCGGATACTGAGCCCTTGCTGATTTGGAAGAAGGTAGAGAGTTTTTCTCTGATTAAGAGCTCTGTTTCTGGGCAGTGGAGTAGGGAGTCATTTAGCTTGCACTTGTATGGATTGTTCTTTACGAAGGGCAGAGAGAGAGTGAGTTCAATGGGGGCATGGTCGGACCAGGTGATTGGGCCTATGTTTGAGTGGGAGGAGGCCTGGAAGATGTTATTGGTGCCTAGAAAGTAGTCGATCCGCGAGTAGGACTGATGAGGGGTGGAGAAAAAAGTATAGTCACTCTGACCCTGGTGCTGAGCCCTCCATATGTCTATGAGGGAAAATGCTGCCATTATGTCCCTGAATTTTTTGGCCTTCTTTTGGCCTTGGGTATGGTGGGTAGTGACTAGGCGTGCTGGGGGGGGGGTGTTTGCCCGGCCTTACTTTCCGACTACGGGGGGGGTGGGGGGAAGAGGAGGGGAGGGGAAGGAGGAGGGATGGGGGGGATGGAGGGGGGATAGGGGGGAGGGGGGGGGGGAAGGGGGGATGGGGGGGGAGGGGGAGGGGGGGGAGGGAGGGGGAGGGGGGGGAGGGGGGAGAGGGGGGGAGGAGGGGGGGGGAGGAGGGGGGGGAAACGTGCCTATACCCTATTGGTGACACAAAACATTTGTGGGTGCAGCAGCTGAGACTGAATGCTAAACATGTACATTTATAGGAAACATTTGAGACCCCTGGATATCAATCATAGCTATACATTCCTTCCCTTTGGAGACCAGGATGTCGCTTTGCTATCTGTACTAGAAGGTGTGGGGGGGTTGGGATCGAACCGGGGAAAGGGGCGAGGGAGAGGGGTGGGGGGGAAAGGGGTGGGGAAGAGGGAGGGGGGGAGAGGGAGGGGGGGAGAGGGAGGGGGAGAAGGGGGAAAAGGGTTTAGGGCGAGTGGGTATTACAAAACAGTTTACAGGCATTTATGCATAAGTAACAGTTGTTGCTGGAATGTGGCTTGTACACATTATTATTGCTAGCCTTTGCATTATAGGACAGTCCATACATTTCTTTTGTTTAGAGTCCTGTTCATTGCCCGTCTATCCTAGATAAACAGGTGGGGAGAGGCGGGGGGAGAGGGATGAGGAGGGCGGGGAGGGGGGGTGAGAGGGAAGGGGAGGGAGGGGGAGAGGGGGGGGAAAGGGTTTAGGGCAAAAAAAAAAAAAAAAAAAAAAAAAAAAAAAACTGCCGGCTGTCCCCTCACTCCCGCGCCCCCCCCCAACCCCAACTTACCCTCGCACCGGCGTAATGACGTCACGTTGCCATAGCAACGTGACGTCACATGACCTCGCAGCGTCATTTTGACGCCGCGTTGCCATGGCGACGCCGGGAGGAAGCCGCGGGAGCCACGGGTAAGTATGGTTTACAGAGGCCCTGCAGCTCCCCCGGCACTTAATTTAAGTGCCTTCGGGAAGCGCGCGGGGCCTCTGTAAACCCAGCGCCCCCCGTCGGCAGTCTCGCGCCCCCCCTGGGGGTCGCGCCCCACAGATTGCGCACCGCTGGTTTAGGGCACGTCGGTATTACAAAACAGTTTACAGACATTTATGCATAAGTAACAGTTGTTGCTGGAATGTGGTTTGTACACATTATTATTGCAAGCCTTTGCCTTATAGAACAGTCCGTAAATTTCTTTTATTTAAAGTCCTGATCCTTGCCCGTTTATCTTAGATCAACGGGTGGGGAGGGGAGGGGGATATGGGGGGGTGGGTTGTGATATGGTGGGGAGACCTGCGGGGCAGTATGCCCACTTCTGGGTCTTTTGCTGCCCCGGTATCCATTGATTTTACCGCGTCTGCACATTGCTAACCTGAGGAGGGCTGTGCGAGTGTGGCTAGGGGGGGTTTAGTGGCGGGGGGGCGCTGAGAGCAGGGGGGGAATTGGGAAGGGGGGGTAAAAGGGGAGGGTAGAGAGGGAAGGGGGGTAGGGGGAGGTAAAAGGGGGGGTAGAGAGGGGAGAGGGGGACAGCCGGGGGGGGGGGGGGGGATGAGGGGGGGGGGGGGATAGGGGAGAGCTGATTATCCTTGCAGGTCAAGTAGCCACCTGTTAGACATTGGTTTCTGCGGCGAGGAGAAGGGGAATTCAGCACTCCGTCTCAGGTGCAGTAGTCTTCCTTCTTGGGCTGGGGGACGCTGACTGGATGTCGGTCATTGCCCTAGGGTGATGTTTGGCAGGATCGGTTTCGCCTCCTCTTCTCAGTCCACGGATGAGGCCCGGTTGGGAGGGAAAGACCCCAGTTGGTTATGACCGTGATGGGAGGTTCTGATCCTGGTCTGGAGCGCTGGGGATCTTTTGTTTCGCTATGCATTCAGAGGCTCGAGGTACTTCCACCTCATCTTGGCGCGTTGTGGCCTTAGAGGGCCCTCTGCTGTCTGGCGGTGGGGTGAGCCCTAGCGCTTTGAGGAAAGAGGGGGAGTCTTCTGACCTGGAGATAGTGTGATGGCAGCCATTTCTTAGGACGATCAATTTGAAGGGGAAGCCCCAGCGGTAGGTGATACTTCGTTCTCTCAGTATGTTTATGAGGGGCTTCATCTCCTTCCTCCTAGCCATGGTGACCCTTGACAGGTCGCTGAAGATTTGAATTTTGTTGTTATCTATGTTGAGGTCTCCTGCTTTTCTGCTCGCGGACATGATGCGTTCTTTAGCGGAGTACATATGGAATTTAATGATCACATCCCTGCGGCGGTTTGGATCAGAGGATTTAGGGCCTAGCGCTCGGTGGGCCCTGTCCATTTGTATGTCGTGCTCCATCAGGTCAGGAACCAGGGACCGGAACAGCTTGTGAAGGTAGGGCTGAAGGACCTCAGGGGTAATTTCCTCAGGGATATTTCTTAACCGTAGTTTTTGTCTACGATCCCTGTTTTCTTGGTCCTCTAGGGTGTCTTTTAGTTCTTCTATGACCTGGCCCAGTCTGATCACCTCTTCCTCTGTGCTGTTTTGTGACCCTATTATGTCTCTGATTTTGTACTCTATTTTGTCTGTGTGTTTCGTGAGGCTGTTGATATCAGCTCTTAAGTTCTCTAGGGCAGCGTTCACATCTTCCTGGACTCCCCTCCTCATTTGGAGGAATAGCGCATCAAAGTATTGCTTGTTGAGGCCGAATTCCAGAAGTTTGCGGTTAGCTATGTCTGTCTTCTGCTCCGTGCTGGAAGCTTGCATGGCCTCCTCGGCGCCATCTTGGGAGTCGCAGTTCGGCTCCGGCAGGCGCGGTGCGGGGGTGAAGTATTTGGTAACCCCTTGGTTCTGCGTCGCTTTGCCTTTTGATGGCATGGTCCCCTGTTCTTAGGTGTTTTGGGGGTGTTTTTAGAGAATTTTGGTGGCGGTGGGTGCTATATTTGGCGGGTTATCAGCTAGGGTCTTCAGGAGCTCCTCTACAACCCAACCATGCTCTGTGACGTCACCGGAAGTCCCCAAAGTGATGTCTTTTGATGGATCAACCTGAGGTGTATAGCAAAACTGAAGGAAGGAAGACCATATTTACAGGTTAGTGCTGTAGATTAATACTGCAAGTGTCTTCAGTACTAGCTAACAAATATAAAATGGTAGAAGCTATGTACCCAGCGAACCTCGTAAATAAGATACTTGTTCAGCCTTATTGAACAGAAAGCCAGAAAAAAAGGGACTTGATAAGCCTTATATAAGAGGAATCAAAGAAATAAATTATTTATAAAATATTTTACCAGGAAGTAATACATTGAGAGTTACCTCTCGTTTTCAAGTATGTCCTGGGCACAGAGTTAAGACAAATTATACATGGTTACAAATACAGTTACATAATGAGCAGGGTATACATTATATACAAGACATTGCATGCACAGTTAAAGATAAATGGCACACCACTGTTACTAAAGACATGCAGGTATAATTCTGCTTCTGGTGCGTACCTCCCAATGGTCCTGGCATCAAAGGGTTGGCCCTGATAATGGCACAAAAATGAAGGAAAGGAGGAGCACACAGGAGACTTGATTTGAGTTTTGAAAAACTTCAATAAGGTGTTCACAGCATCAGAGCTTTAGTACAGATAACGTTTCAAGACCAAAGGGTCTGAGGAAGGGACACATTAGTCCTGAAACGTTATCTGTACTAAAGCTCTGATGCTGTGAACACCTTATTGAAGTTTTTCAAAACTCAAATCAAGTCTCCTGTGTGCTCCTCCTTTCCTTCATTTTCGTGCCTTATATAAGAGGCAGCAGAATAAATAAAAGACTTGTTCAGCCTAGCCCATACCCTAATCCTAACCCAAATATGCTATTTTAACCTTTACCCTAACAAGCACTCTGAGTCATAATAATCCGTGAGGAAAGCATTGCAGACTTACTAAGGGAGATATAAGTAGGTGTAGGTAGAAAATGGAGCACAACCATTTTCTGTGGAAAAAAAGCGATCAATGAGATGACCCCCATTAAAATGGTAACTTTTGTACACTTTGATAAAGCATGTGTAAGCGTGAAACGCATACAGGGTAGCAATAAAAACCATTTTTATGGGGTCTTCTCGTTGATCGCTTTTTTCCACTGATGGTTGTGCTACATTTTCTACCTACATCTGCTTGGATATCTCTCTCTACGGATCACCACACCTGGGATTTGCCTGGATCTGACAGATGTCACGCAACAGGCATTGGCTGTTATGTGAGTTACATATGAACAAAAATGTATGTCTTTTTTTCCAATGATGTTCAGTATCCCTTTATACAGTATGTGGGGATTTTTGCTAGATCTCACTAGACATTTATTTATCCTCTTTATATAACATGATTATGCTTATATATCATTGAAGGCATTCCGGATCTTATATTATTCATGCATGCTTTTAAGCCTTTCATAATATGAGCACCGCTCAACACCGGACTTTGTTACTAAGGGAGATGGAGGATGGGATGTTATAGAGCCAGATTCTGGATTCCATGACAGAGGTGCATTTTGCCAATTGGTTACAGTATTTTCAACGAATATTTTTCGTTTCTGCAAAGAAAACAAAAATGTGCATTCTATTATTATAAGGTCGCAGTGCTGTTGTGTCAGACTTGACAATTTTTAGGGAAATAGTTAATCTTAAAAATCAGAGCCTCTTTTCTCATAATTTAAGAAATAAGCAATGGGTAGCAATGTTGTAAAATAACAGGGATTCATGTAGTATTAGAGTTAGGAATCTTAGGATGTTAATTGATCTGATTTGTTGTTTCTCCATCATATATTTCGCATAAGTTATTATAGTCTAAAAATAACCTTCCAATATTTCCAATATGCTAGAACACGAGAGACCATTTTTTTTTAACCACACATATTATGCCTGATAGATATTATTATATACCTATATATTTTCTATATGAAGTAGGATAGCTTTATACTGTTCACAGGGATTCCGGTTTAGGTTTTAACTGAAAAACACAGAAAAAACACCCCTGAATGATCATCTTCCACTTTCGGTTAAAACCGATAAACACCGGAAGTATCGAACCTATTAAATTCCACCCCTTGTGGCAGCACGTCAACATGTACAAGATAAAGGCATCATGGGAGAGTACGGAAGCTAGAAAAATATCACTGATAAATACCACTTAAAAATGCATGTCTTTTTTTCCATTTATTAACACTGATAAGCACTGATTTTAAAAAAAGAGATGAAAACACTGGAATAAAAAAATTAAACATCAATTTTATGGGACAAAAACACTGAAAACTGGAATCCTTAGATACAGTGTACATGTGCAAAAACATATCACAAATACTATTGTGCATATGTATCAAGACAAATGTACTGCAATTCTTATGTATCCGAGAACATTATCACATTGAAACCAGTAGAGATTTCTTGCAAAAGGCATCAGGTGGTGCAATTGCTTTGCCCCCCAACTTTTTACTTGACAAATTCTGGGCGTCTATGACGAGGTAAAAACAATATAGGGGCGAAACCTGACACTTTATTGTAAAATATTATAAAAAAATCTGTTAAGAACTAAATATCACATGGCTTGCCCCATTAAATTATAAGAACACTGTGAAAAAAGAAGAACTTGACAAACCATTTTAAACAGACCTGGCAACATTGCTTTAAATGTATATTTATGTGCTGCACAATGATTTCTAAATTCTGTAGAGAATCATGAATCTGAATAAGATGAATGCATACCTAGCAATGTTAAGTTCTAGTTTTCAGGTTTCTTGCTTCCCAGTCATGCACAAACTTCTGGCAGTACTTGATTACCACCGTTCAACTATCTCAATGTCACTTGATGTCCTTCGTGAAACTTCATTGTCTTCACGACTAACATTCTCATGTAGCATTTTTTTATTGTCTGAGGACATTGTTGAAACTCATCCCATTATCCAAGGCATTTTTATTCAAGTGGTGGCTAATTTTTGCAGATGAGAGACTTTTGTACATAACCCCCTATAGGTAATTAGACAATGTAATGAAATATTACAGTTAAATACAAATAGCAAGAACACCTTCTTAATGATAGTATAAATATAACATCTATACAACAACGAATAGACAATACCATTCTGTGGCTAATCGGCAAATAGGCTAATATATATTATATATATATATATATATATATATATATATATATATATATGCAATAAAGACAGCGCCCCTGTCAGTGACACCCAAATTGCTGTGTATTGATCTCGTGCAGCAAGATGATGCACCCAGCACAGATGTCTATTTAAAATACAATATAAAATTGGATTGTGGTGAGGTAACAGTGGATAATTAAGAAAAAAATGTAAATATATAAAAAATAAAAAATGGATAGAAAAACCGTAAATGCAAAAAATGTATAAAAAATGTATGTAACTTAATTACCAAAAATGTGATATATAAAAAAGAAAAAAATATATATATAAAAAAAGGTGTGGCAATGATAAAAATACTAACACATTGTACATAAATAAAAAACCATAAAATAGGAAAATGGATGGTACTTAAATGTCCTTATGTTTCCTTTGAACTGAAAAAATAAAGTCCAGGCTGCTTCTCTCTTGGGCTCACCAACCTCCCACGATATCTATAGGAAAAAAAAAAAAGAAAAAGCGCCCGATCCTTGTATAAAATCAGTGATAAAAGGTTTAATACACCAAGTACGGCAATTGCCAACTCAGACTTTCTCAATAAGTTAAAAGCATATTATGGGACCAGCCCATGCACCAAGCCGACATCACACTGTTATAGTCCTCCTCGGTCTGCAAGCGGCTGTATACTCAGCAAATGGATGTAGATGTTGACGCTGTTGCTGCTCCAAACTCTCTCTGTGGACCCGGAAGGAATTCCTCGATCGTAGCCTATACACGAGTTCTCCACAGTCAGAGGGCCGAGAGATCCGGAACTGACGTCCTAGTTCTGGTGTCTGAGCTGCTCGACCACCGTAGATGCCTCTCATTTGCTGAGTATACAGCCGTTTACAGACCGAGGAGGACTATAACAGTGTGACGTCGGCTTGGTGCATGGGCTGGTCCCATAATATGCTTTTAACTTATTGAGAAAGTGTGAGTTGGCAATTGTCGTTACTTGGTGTATTAAACCTTTTATCACTGATTTTATACAAGGATCGGGCGCTTTTTTTTTTCTTTTCATATATACATATATATATATATATACTATATATATATATATATATATATATATATAGCCTATAGGGAGCAGCTTAAGCCTATAGGGAACCATGTTAAAAATGGTTTTGAAGCACAAATGTGGCACTGTGGTGCTCATTTGCATGTCATTTCCCAGAATCCTTGCTGCAGTGGAAGTGCTGTGTGCTGGGTGATAAGGGAGAAGGCGGGGTTGCAGACCTGCCTAAGACATGCAGATGAGCATCACGTTGTATTTACATTTGATATATATATATATATATATATAATAATATATATATATAATATATATCATTATATATTATATATCACACATTTTTATATTGATAAATCTGTAGAGAAAAAAAAACAATATTCTACAGAAATTATCTGTACCTTGATCCTTGATGGTCAGAAGAATTTGCACATCTTCCTTTGTCACATTGTCTTCCATTTGCAATGCTCAAATGAGCATGTAAAGACATAGACCAATGTATATCTCAAGGAAAACATTGAACAATTCTGGGGTAAATCTATCAAATTAAAGAAAGCATTTAAATTTAATAGGATTCATTCTTGGATGCATAAGGAACAGTGTTTTGATCCAGAATGGCATCACATCTCAAATGATACTGTACATACCTGTATGCTCTTAAGCAGAAAAATGCAACCCACATCTCAGCCCTAACATCTTGCTATACACCATCCTGACTCTGCATTCTGCTAAAGGATGTCTTCTCTCTGCCCCTTTTGTGTCAAAAGCCCTCTCCCACCATAAACCTTTCTCACTTACTGCCCCACAGCTCTGGAATGCCCTTCCCCTCAATATCCGACTAGCACCCTCTCTATCCACCTTTAAGACCATCTTAAAACCAACCTCCTTATGGAAGCATATGAGTGGCTCCGTAGCTGATATTATACACCTCATACATAAAGCTTGGCCCCTTGCAGACACACTTACCAGAACATCCTCCTACTGTCTCTGTACAATCCTTCTACTTACCAATTAGATTGTAAGCTCTTCAGGGCAAGGACTCATTTTCCTAAATGTTACTTGTATGTCTGAAAGCACTTCTTCCTATTATATGTTATTTGTATTATTTGTTATTTATATGATTATCATGTGTATTACTGCTGTGAAGTGCTATGTACATTAGTGGTGCCATATAAATAAAGATATACATACATACAACCCACTTTTTTAGATCACTACCAGACTACTTTATGTTCATGGTTTTATTAAAGATGATATCAGTTGAGCCCTTAATTATAAGCTGTTTCTGATTATTTATTTTAAATGATCTGCACAAGTGGGAAGAAAGTTGCATAATCACAGCACATTTCTTGTAACTGCATGCTTTCAACATACAATGAATAGTAATGAGATATGCGTGCTGACAAACTGTTACTTTGATGCACATGTGATGGTGTAGCTAATTGCAAAATAGATTACTTTGTCTGTTATTCTATTGGTTAGTAATGTATAAATATCGGAGATTGACACACCATTTCACAAATAACACAGATTGATGCCATAGTGACATACTGTAAGCATTGCATATATATATACTGCTACTATATATATATATATATATATATATATATATATACAGCTCAACCCAGTTACAACGCGAATCCGCTTATACCGCGATGCAAGCGTAGCTCTCAATTTTCGTACTTATGAATACTTTACAACACGATTATTGGTATCTTAAATACTTTATTGTACAAGGCATACAATTGTACATTATTTCTAACACAATCCACTTATAACGCGATGTGATTCTTTGGACCCCAAGCACAGCGTTATAGGGGGGTTGAGCTGTATATATATTTTTTTTTTTTGAGTCCAATAGTACCGTACAGTCAATGTATAAATAATCTTGTATTGGAACAATAATAGACATTTTAAGAGATTTGTTCCTTATTTCTTCTTAGCGTTCTCTAATCTTTTGCAGGAGCCGTGGCTCCAGCTGTCTAAGTTTGGACCACCTTCTGAGAACTTTTTATACCATGCAGACTTTTCATTTGTTTAAATATTTCATGCACAATGTTGTGCTTTTCTGCGAGGGTGACAGCATGCAATCTTTCCAGTTAAATGGGTAAATGCAGATCCATTTCATGGATGAGTACATGCAATTCTCTGCAAGAGAAGGCAGGAGCATGTGTCTTTGCCATGCTTCCTTCCATCAACAACTGTAGGTCCATTAGTAATGATGTCATCTTACTCATTTGAGTTTTGAGTTTGACGCATTTTTCAGAATACAGCAAATAAAAATGCCAGTTATGACCACATTCAGATGCCTTAGACAGGTTAACAAACCTGCCTTTCACCATTATCTCTTAGCATATAATTCTTCCACTGCAGCCAGGGATTCTGGGTAATGACTTTCAAAAGAGCACCCAGTGTGTCCCTTTTTTCTTCTTGCCCATTTTAACATGGAATCCTATGAGCTTATGTCTGCCACATTACACAGCATTTCAGCACAGCCTGGATTAAAGTATATTTTAAAGGAGCAATCCAAGCAATATCCCACGTGTGGTTATATAAATAAATCAAGTCTGTAGTTTTAGATAATACTTACTGCTTTTTTTTTACATTTTAAAATTCAACTCAATGCTACTTTAATGAGTTTAATTACACTGTGAATCTTTAGATTTCTATAGCAGGTTTTAGCACACCTCCCCAGCCGTGCAGGATCATTGTAACACTTTACTGTTTGTGATAATTTGTTGCCAACATTCCCAGTAGTTTGAGTAACAATAGATAACGTTACTTAGTCATATAAGAATACATTGTAGTTGCTGAGTTACAGTGACTGATGGATTGATTTGAAACTGAAAGGCTGGATTTTGCTGATCAATCATGGAAGGACAAATCGATCGGCAGCTTAGGTAATTAGTCTTCAATAAAGGTAATCAAATGCTGCATATACTGTATTAAAATAAATATTGTATTAAAAAAAATGAACTGCTTGGACTGTCCTACTGTATAAATAATCATTCATGGACAATTAATTTACAATAATTCTATTCTATTTTACAGTGCTATGGAATCGGATCCATATGCATCAATTTCCTGGTGTTAACTAATGAATTTGTCATTCAAAACTATCAACTAAACAGAAATGCTAATATTGATTTATTTGAGAAAATGAAACATCAATGAAACATCATAGTAATCCAATAACAGCCATAAATAGAGCAATACCATGAATAGTCAAGTTGATGTGTGCACTGTAAAGATGTGCCACATTGTCCAAAATGGAGTTGCTAAATTTTAGGCAAGGAAGCCTTTCTTATGATTTCTTTGGTGCAGTTCTAAACCTGTGTACGTTTAACTGATAAGCAGTACAGCTGTCCTGTATTGTTAGGGTTAAAATATCTGTTTAGAAGAGCTAGAATTTGTATTTGCTTCACATACAGTATGAGTTTATTTTTTATGCACCACTGTTTGTTTAAAATAAATATGAGCACCAAATCCGACATTTCTTTTGATTTCTTACCCTAGAAGACTGTGCTAAAGACCCTCAAATAGGTGGACGTGTTACTTTTCCCAATTTATAAACTCAACATTAAGTAACTTTAGCGATTTTAGAGAATTTTTCAAGTTCATCTAGAGATTTTAAAGAATTTTGCAAGTAAACATTAAATAAAATGTCAATGCAGCCTTTTTTGAGAATAATTTTTGCATGGGTTTTGACCTCATGTGAAAGTTTTGCACAACTCTATCCCATTGCACTACTTTGCTTCTGGGTTGTTTCAAACAACTGTAGACGACCCTTTGGGGACTACTAGTTATATAGATAGTAAAAAGGGGTTAACAGCCTTAATAAATTAACTGTGTGGGATCACTCAGGTTACTCCCCTCCCCATCATATGATGCAGGATGACTATACAGAAAGGGATAGCCCATCCTTTGTATGTCTTGGGATGTCACTATAGGGAGACAGAAGAGTATATATAGATTTCCCTATGTTCTAGAAACAGGTTCTTCAGAGTACAGACTGAAGCCTCCCTGAGTGAGTCTTGTTAATAGGGTTGTATAGCTTAATGTATTATGGATGTTGTAGACGGAAGTTCACAGAGGTACACAATTGGAGACTTTTATAAGGTGAAATTATAATAAGGCTTTATTGTGCCTTTTCCTTTTCATCAGGAAATCATCCAAACACAGGGGGGGGGGGGGGAACAAAGCTTCTATTCACTTGGGAGTATCTCTAGTGAAAATACCATGCAATTAATTCACAACTCCCTAAGTCAAGCATGTCTCGCAGCCCCAAAACGTATAGCATGAAATAAGCAGATATAAGCAGTCTCTTAATAATGAAAGTCTTATCTGTTTCTTGGAGGGAAAACCTTCTCAGTTCCTGGTTCAGCTTCAGGTGTAGTAGTTTTCCCTGTGTCTTGAAATCAGCTCTGCTGTGTCTTGTGGCAGAGCTCAAGACATGGTCAGTTCCAGAGATTTGTGTTCTCTTGGTCAGTCTCTCCTGGGAGACTCAAGAACACTGCTCTGTCTCCAAAGTTCAGCCCACAAGTGAGCTAAGGAGTCACTTCCTGTCTCAACAGACAGGCTTTTGTAAGCAATCTAAATCAGGCAGGTGGTGTTTATTAATTGACTACCAGCAGTTAACCACCACACTGCTAGATTAAAGGCACAGTACTTGAACAGGGATTACTCCCCTGTTACAGATGTCATGTCCCCATTTATTGTTTTCAGTTAAGGAATGTGCTATATAGTTAGCGCCTATAGTATTGGCCCAAGATTGTTCTCATTTAGGAAGAGGAGTAAGCCTTGCTTAATAGGAGTTCTCAGAGTAGTAGCTCCGGAGCATAATCGAATTGGCCCCACCGGAAGGTCCTCAGTAAACTCCTGATCCAATATTCATGACAAGGTAGGCAGTACACAGAGTGATGGAATACTGATCCCCAAAGACAGCGTGTATTCCCACCATAGGCCACCTTGAGATGAGTCACTATTGACACTATACAGGAGATTTATAATCTATCTATTACAAGCGAAATAATCATATGTACCTCCCCAGTGTAGAAGTGAGAGCTACGTGGGGAAGAAGCACAGAGTAGCCATATTATTTCCACCAGTTAATATCTGAAGTGAAGTTTGTTTTTGTATGACAAGCATTATCAACAGATGTGAATAAAGATGTTTGTACTATAAAAGTTCCTGGTGCCCATTTTTTATTCTATCTGCATATTCATGCCCAGCCTGCACTGACCCAGCACCCTTAAAAGGTATGACAGACTGAGCACAGCCATGTGTATATATTCAACTCGATATAAACTTCTTTAGAGACGGGTAAGGAGTGTTACACCACAGTTGCATCTGTCTTGGTATATCTCAATCTGTGTTTTGTACTGTAGCTGTGTTAATAAAGTTTTTTATGCAATACTAACTCTAAATCTTTATACATTGCTGGCTTCCCAAATAATTTTAGAGCAATAGATTGTACTCGTGTTGTTCTATCCACACAATCAGGTAAAGAGTATTTATACAGAAATAGAAAACAATTTCACTCTATTAATGATCAAGTAATTTGTAATGGCCAAGTGTCCTGGATCACATTTTGCCAATCCTGTTCATAGTGTTCTTATGTCTGGAATTATCCAAGATGGCTATTGGGAATATGATAAATGTGGAATTTACAAATATATTTCAAGAATCCATATTTAATGTAGGGCTTTTGACATATTTTTATATCAATGTAAATATGTTTTCTAACAAAAATTATCTTAGTAAATTGTTTTCCTTTTTCAAAAAGGTAACAGTGGTAATGGTATATGTCCCTAATTGTTAGGCCGTGATAAGAAAGGCCTAACCTTCTTCATCTAACACAATATACTGTAGATGTAGTACACAAGAGGGTACCCCCATAACCGCAAATAAAGTAATTGTTATGATGGTGCTCCCTGGGTATATAACTGATTATACACACGTAGAGAAAGTAACCCAGTTTGGGCACTCGATCATAACCTGGATGTGTTCTGATAATCTTAAAAACATATAACTTTATAAATATCCTTAAAAATATAGGTGGTTAAAATGAACATTAAACAATAGATTGTATCCTGTAATGAAGACTCAAAGTAAAAAGTCCAGGATACCAAAAGGTGGTGAAGGGGTTAATGTATCCCTTCACTTGCGATTTCTGGATAATGTACCTGAACCTCGCAAAGTGGTGCTATATGTCCACTGTTCTCTAAATGAGAACTAAAATATACCTCATTCAGTACTTGACTTACAGTATAATCAAATAATAATAGTATATGTAAACAGTATAGGGAACCTATGGCAGGTACAGTAGCGACATCTTTTATTGCACTAAATGCCGGCGGCATGCCGGGATCTACCCCAGCTGCCGCCAGTAATAAACGCGCGCCGCCGCGTTTCCCCCACGCACCCCCTCTCCACTTCGCGCGCAATTTACCCCCCCTTCCGGACCCCGAACCCGGCTCCTGCTCTGCCCCTCTGCTTCCCCGCACCCCCGCTTACCTTAATTTGATCTCCAGGGGTGTCGGGGAAGCCTGGCGAAGTCGGGGAAGATGGGGAAGCCGGGCGCGCATGTGACTGTTACGTCACAGTGCGCCGCCACGCGCCGCGGCTACCCGCTTCCCAGACGCATGCAGCCGGCGGTTTTTACTCGAATAAAAGCTGCCGCTGCTGTATGCTTAACTGTATTCTCACCTTATGGTGAAGTACACGTGGGGTTAAACACGATGTGGTGTAGTAAACTGCATATATGTAGGTCAGAGTGGGTATTATCAAATACATATTGCTGTTGAAAACACTTGTATAACACGTATAAATGAAAAGTGTAAAAGCAGAATGTTAAGGAGCTGGTTAATGCCTAATATGATAGACAGTGATAACATTTGAAAGGTGTTGATAGCTGTGTATCAAAACCTCTATGTAGCAGGCTGGTACACAGGAGCGGTGGTGTGATAGGAGTGAACTCCCAATAGCACAGACAAACAGCTGTGCTTCCGATTCTGTGCCTTACAGTAACCTGTACATGTCTATTGCCTATGGGAATCTAATGCTGCAGTTGCAGCGGTGAGCAAAACCCTGCAGATCCCCAGCAACGACGAATAGAATCCAGGCTGACATGCTAATGAACAGTGACTGTAAGGATGTACCAAAGGAAAAGTCCCTATGTGCGCCCTTATACCTTCATACTATTGGTACTGTATTAATGGTAAGAGCAGAATACATGAACAGGAGCCGACTTCGTTATGTGGGCAACTCCTGCGCGTGCTCCCGCTGCTGACGCGTGCGTTTCACGTTGAAACGCTTTTTCATGGCTTGTATGTTGGGGGGGGACTTGTGGGCTAAATGCAGTTATATATAGCCAATATGCTAATTGTTCGTTGGTTGACCTTTGACCTGAGCCTCGCTGAGCACAGTGTGCTGTTCCATGTATGACCAGCAGAGGGGGTTGCATAGACCACTTCTCACTGTCATGTACACTGGTAAGGTAAGGACAAATGATAACTACCCTGAATGAATCTCCTAGTAACCTTGTAAGTATAGGCTGTTGGATAAGTGCCAAAGGTATCTGATAACAGATCAAAAGGTTGTGAAATATTGAGCTGATATGAACCCTCTAGTCCAAAAGTGGACAGGTCAACTAATGATAATACTGGATATTAGCAATAATCCCTAATGAATAAGGGGTAAGTATGTTGTTTTAGAAGTACACCTGTTGTACCTAGGTGTATGGTGGATTCCAGAGACCCACCAAATTGTAATATAATGAAGTTATGTTAAAAACGGGAACACTGGTATCTACTGTGACAGAAACCAGGGTATGGTAATAAATTCCATATATAGGGCTCCCAGGATACTGAACAGTTTTGGATCTAGATCAAAGTAAGCCTTCTGGGGTTCGCCGCTTAGGAGGGTGGATTAGACCAGCCCACTCAGCTTCGGCCATCCCTCTCTCTGTGCGTGCGTTCAAACGTGAGAAGATAGGCTCACAATCTCCGAGGGTCCCATCTTCTGAAGGTAGTGGCTGCCCTGGTCATTTTCGGAAATGGGGCTGCCACTGCCAGGGGAAGGTTACTGATAGTCCCCCTCAGGATCTCGAGTTCCTGCTGTAAGCCTGAAAGCGAGAACGCGTGCTTGTTCTTGGGTTTTTGCTGGTTGATTAGTCTTTGCTGGGCTATTAAAAGCTGTCGCGGGTTCACTCGCCTGTTGTGGGCTTCATTCGCGTCTTTTGGACCGCGACATTGCGTACCAGCGCACTCCCCACGTCTTCCATCCTTGTTTGGAGAGGAGAAAAAAAAAAATTTTTTTTTTTTTCTTGTTAAGTTCTTTAAACCCAGAACCTTTTAGTGTTCTGCCCGCATTTCCACATATGTGACAAATAGCTTACTCCGGGGCTCCGCTGCTTGTCGGGACGGTTAGAACACGGTCTTTTGGGGTAGGTTAAATGAGGAGGCGTCACGTACTGTTTTTAAAAGGTGCTGTGGTGTTATCAGGCGGATGAGAATGCACAGTGAATCAAAAAAAAACACAGATCAAAACAAAACCTGCTCACCGAGCGGATAACTTAACTTAGATTTCCTAACTCAGGGTGGAAGTGGCTTTTCATTCCAACAACAAAACAAAGGTACTTTTGCAGAGTTAGCCAAATGAATAGAACAATTGAACCTGTGTGGGGAGGGGCTTTCCCCACTGTGTTCAGCAGCCTTCCAGGCTCTGGAGAAGAGACAAGAGAAAACAGGAAATCAGTCTTACATACCTGATTTCTAATTAGCATGACAGGTGACAGAAATCCCTCAGTTCCAGCGCTTGCCCAAAACTGTGGGAGGAGTGCAGTGATTATAAGGCTGCACTCCCAGGCCAGACAGGAGAGAAAAACGCCTCCTCATTTAACCTACCCCAAAAGACCGTGTTCTAACCGTCCCCGACAAGCAGCGGAGCCCCGGAGTAAGCTATTTGTCACACTACCTACAGGACTGAATGCAGGTCAGCGAAAGACAAATGCCCAAATGATGATCACAGAGCCTGTGTAGCAGGATGGTGGAAATGGTAATACTGTCAAATAAATGGTGTATACATGAATCCTTCATTCAGGCCACCTTGGTGTAAGGAATCCACTCCTGGCTTTTAATATAGCCTTGCAGACCTCTGCAGTTGCAACCTTCCTCTGGCAATCAATGGCACATGTGCTGTCTCTCATTGCAGCTTCTGCCCTGTGCCCTATCATTGGAGGAATGCTCCCACACCCTTCCCTGTGATTGGATCTCCGCCCTTTATATGTTGGGCTTTGGCTCTGAAACAGTGCCGAGCATAAAATATCCTTCTCTGGACGTTACTGTCTCTGCCACAAGTCGCCCTGGCTTGTATCCTGGTGTACTAACCCTCTAGTTATCTCTAGTTCCTAGTTCCTGAGGCCTGCTGCTAGTTCCATGCAGAGGCCTGTTCCTGACATCTGTACTGAAGCGTTGGTTTCCCCGACGCTGCCTTGCGGTGTACTTCGGCCAGCCTGCTGTCTCCCCCTGCTGAGACCGGCATCATGGGCCGAGGCCACTCCTCGCTCAGAGGCCACTCCCGCGCTCACGCTCCTAAGCTGAAGCGGGGAACTCCTGACTACCTATTGCCGAACTCCTGCTTGAATAACGACGATGCTGCCTTCTCCAATCCTGACCCTGCTACGTACGACTACGAACTGCGCACTCCGGATCAGTCTGCGCGGACTAAGGTCGGTGATTATATAACCCCACCTCAGCCCCGCGGTCCAGTCCTGGTTTGTGGCGAGCACAATCGTAACACTGGGGACTGGGTTTTTAATGTGTAGATTCATCTTGCTTCCATTTTTAGTAATTCATCATCCCAGTTCCCTTTTCTGATACCCATTGAGTGTTGGTCAATGCTCATACATTTTATAGCTTCGGTGTTACCGTCATGAACCAAGTTGACGTGTCGGGATACAGGGTGTCTATTTTGTTATCCCAATATGTTCTAATATCTGCTGTTTAAATGGTCTTCTTGTCTTTCCGACATATTTTTTCCCACAGATGCAAATTACCATGTTTATGACTTCTGCTGTGAGGCAATTTATGAATTTCTGCACCTCGTATTCATTGGAATCATCGCTGTTGGTAAATTTCCTCCCTGTTTTTACAAATATACAGGCTTTACACCTTTGGCATGTAAAAGTGCCCAATGGTTTTGTCGTTAACCATTGTGTTGCTGATGGTTCTTTGTAATGGCTATGAACCAAGGTATCTTTCAAGCTCCTAGCTCTCCTACTGACCATGGATGGAAATTCCTGTAGAACTTGTGAGATATCTTGATCTGCTTTGAGGATATGCCAGTGGCGTTTGAAGATTTCTCTTGCTTGATTCCACTGACAATTAAAGCTACCAATAAAGCGTATGATTTTATTCTCAGGGCTTGGTGTTTTATTTTTGAGTAAATCTACTCTTGATGTGTACTTAGCCTGTTTATATGCTGTCTTGATGGCTTTCCTTGTCCCACCGGTATGCCCTTTATTAGTGACCCCGGGTGGTGACTGGTTGCCTGAAGCAAACTATTGGTTGCTGTAGGCTTCCTAAAGATGGTAGTCTCCAAAAAAAAAACCCTGGACCCCTTGAAATCCTGAGGTCCAGAAAGCAGATGGTATGAGTGTTATGCTCTACGGTAAGTCTGAGGTTATTGGTGTTGGTGTTGAGGATGTTAATGAATGCTGTTTGTTGTTCCACAGTTCCCTGCCACAGTAGGAGCATGTCATCTATAAATCGTGTCCACATTATTATGTGGCTTGCGTGCTCCTCCAGAGTGTCTGCAAACACTGCCTCTGACTCCAACCAGCCTAAATATAGGTTGTCGTATGAAGGGGTGCATTTTTCCCCATTACCATCCCTCACGTCTGGTGGTAGTATTTGTTCTTGAACAAGAAATAATTTCTGGTTAGCACAAACTCCAACAATTCTAACACAAAGTCCTTGTGTTTAAGGTGCCAATTACCTCTTGTGGATAATAGACAACAGATTTGAGACCACACTTATGTAAGATACTTGTATGCAGTCCCTCGACATCCAAGCTCACTAGGAGGGTATCTTCAGTAATAGTGATGCCCTCCAATCTGTTGAGCACATCCTTTGTGTCCTTTAAATATGATGGTAATGATACAACAAAGGGTCGTGAGATGGGGTCAATGTAGGTGCTAACGTTTTCTGTAAGGCTCCCCACCCCTGACACAATCGGTCTGGCTGGCGGTGGTAGTTTATCCTTGTGGATTTTGGGCAAGCTGTAGAAGGAAGCTACCTTTGGTGTTTTAATCAGTATACAGTCAAACACTGACTGTGAAATAACCTTCTCAGTTAGCCCTCTATTTAGAATTCTCAAGAATTCTTTGTTGTAAGGTATTGTAGGGTCCCCTGCGAACACCTCATAATACATGATATCAGATAGGAGGCGCAAGTTCTCATTCTTAAAGTCATCCCTATTCATAATGACAAAGTTACCACCTTTGTCAGATGGTTTGATGACTATGTTCGTTTTAGTTTCTAGTTCGTTTAGAGCACTCCTTTCTTTGATTTCAGATTGTTCATGTATTTGGACTTGGGCAACTTCTCTAGATCTCCAGCTACTAAGTCCACAAAAACATCAATATGATGGTAGTTCTCACTAAATGGGAGGAATTTAGATTTTGCTCTAAGGTTAGTGTAGGCGCCTAACCCCTGTACTTTGTTGGCATCTACAAGTAGTGCAATTAGATTGTTAGTGTTGGCTCGGTCATTGTGGATCTATGCCTTCGGCCAAATCTCTATTCTCTCTTCTTTTAAAAAACTTATGAAACTTTAGCTTTCGGACAAAGAGGTTTATGTCTTTGACATATTCAAAGATGTCCATGTTAGCAGTTGGGGAGAATGATAATTCTATGCCTAATACACTGAGGTGGTTTGGGTTAAGCTCAAGGGTAGTAAGATTAATTATTCTGGACTTATCTTGGTCTAATACTTCTGTTTCTTGCCACCCTTCTGCCTGCCCCTTTGTGGAGTGGTTTCCCTGTTTCTCAGGACCTATACCCTTTCCTTTTCCTCTTTCCCTTCCTTTGCCCCTTGATCCTGAGGGTGCCCTGTTTTTGTCTAAAAAAGAGATACAGTAGTCTGTAGGGGTTGTGTACTAACCTGAGCTACTGTTTGTCTGTCTTCCTTGCTGTCTGAGGCCTCCCACTCAGTGGATGACTCCTGAATATTGCTTGCTGCTCTACTCTGCTTTTGCTTGGTAGAGAATTTATATCTGAAGAGTCTGCCGTCCTTAAAATCCTTGGTGTCCCTAACAAATTTTTTCCTTTTACGTTCCTTGAGTTCTGTGGAGAACTTATCAATGTTAGTTTTAAGTTTGTTCTCCAGCTCTGTGAACTTCTCATCAATTAGTCAGCAATTGCATGAGCATAATGGAGCATTGGGTCAGTACAAGCTCCCATGACCTGTTGACATTTTCGTCAGTAATACTGTGGGCTGGTGGTATATTAACTCTAAGACCTCTTGGGATAATGTCCGCTTATAGATAGTTATCAAAGCTAAAAAATTCCCACCACATTCTAAGTTGGGATCTATATAACTTATCAAGATTGAAGAAGAAAACTCCAATATCTGGGTCATTAGTGCTCTCTTGGACTTTGAACTCATCAGAAAACATGTGCTCCACCTCAACCTGCCATTCCTGGAAATTAAGTAGGCCAGATAGAAATCCTAACAGGATTTGAACAGAGAAGTTCAAGAAGTACCCCTATAACTGCACTCTAAACTGTATGTAAATGTTTCAGAAGTAGTAGGGTAAAATATCCCCCATACCAGAAACTAAAAGGCGAAAGCGGCGCAAAAAATAAAAAAGTTTTATTACATAATTCAATAATAGACACTCAAATAGATAAAAATGGGTATGAACTGGACCCCTAAAAGGAGCGAATGGAGTCCTAATGGAGGTGCTTATAGTACTATTAAACCTTTATAATTGCAGGGTGCACCCCATAGGCTCCTGCAAACTTAGGGACACATATAGCCACTGAGTCTGGGTATATAGGAGTGGTATTCCTACTGGTGTATATACTCTTAGAACTGTGTTGCAATAACCAGGGTGTGGACCCTATAGCGTGTGTAGCTGGAGTACTGCAGTCTGTGTGATTGGCTGGGAATGGGTAAGTGACAGAGTATTCCTAGGTTGGTAAATATCAGCACTATGTGCTACGTGTAGGGTAAACCAAGGATATATATACTGTGGATAATGCAGTCCTATATGCGACAGTATAATCACAGACCCCAAGAGGGTAATGGCTTATCCGTCTCGCAATTCACACCTCTGCCAAGTTAGCTCACAAAGCTAGAAACTCCTTAAACACAGATGGCTGCCGTTACAGCCGCAACAAAGCCCGTGGTTGGCGAATTGCCAAAGCCCACAAGGAGGGAGGTATAATAAGTCCCAGCTTCAGGGAGCTGAAAACCGGCTAGCCTATACCAGGAGAATAAAGGAATACAACCCGTTTCAGATGGCTGAGAGTGTCTTTGCAGTCGCTCCTACAGTGACAGCAGTTCTTCAATACCCCTTCAGATAGAAATCCTGTCATGTTCAGTGAAGTGTAGCGTGCTGGGTGTGTATAGGGTCAAGAGAACCCAAAGTAACTGTAGTACACAAGAGGGGTTCCCCTACAACCGCAAATATAGTCATTGTTATGATGGTGCTCCCTGGGTATATAACTGATTATACACACGTAGAGAAAGTAACCCAGTTTGGGCACTCTATCATAACCTGGGTGTGTAAAAACATATAACTTTATTAATATCCTTTAAAATATAGGTGGTTAAAATGAACATTAAACAATAGATTGTATCCTGTAATGAAGACTCAAAGTAAGAAGTTCAGGATACCAAAAGGTGGTGAAGGGGTTAATGTATCCCTTCACTTGCGATTTCTGCATAATGTACCTGAACCTCGCAAAGTGGTGCTACAGTGATGTGAAAAAGAAAGTACACCCTCTTTGAATTCTATGGTTTTACATATCAGGACATAATAACAAGCATCTGTTCCTTAGCAGGTCTTAAAATGAGGTAAATATAACCTCAGATGAACAACAACACATTGTGGAGGAATGTTGGCCCACTCTTCTTTACAACATTGCTTCAGTTCATTGAGGTTTGTGGGCATTTGTTTATGCACAGTTCTCTTAAGGTCCAGCCACAGCATTTCAATTGGGTTCAGGTCTGGACTTTGACTGGACCATTGCAACACCTTGATTATTTTCTTTTTCAGCCATTCTGTTGTAGATTCGCTGGAGTGCCTGGGATCATTGTCCTGTTGCATGACCCAATTTCAGCCAAGCTTTAGCTGTTGGACAGATGACCTCACATTTGACTCTAGAATACTTTGGTATACAGATGAGTTCATGGTCGACTCAATGACTGCAAGATTCCCAGGTCCTCTGGCTGCAAAACAAGCCCAAATCATCACCCCTCCCCCACCGTGCTTGACAGTTGGTATGAGGTGTTTGTGCTGATACTGCTGCGGCAGAGTTTATTCGAGCATTTGCCCGTTCTCTGCCGCAGCAGTAGCCTGGCGCGCGCCCGAGAGTGACGGGCGCGCGCCGAAGCAGCGGAAGAGCGCCCTCCGATCGGGGCGCTCTCCCTACCGCTGCCGGGTCCGCCGGGTCCCCCGGAACCCCCTGCCGCTGTCCCGCGATCGCGGGACACCAGGGCTCCCTCGGGGAGCCCCTGGACGCGCGTGCAGGGGGCGCACGCTCCCGAAGACGCGTGACCGCGCGTCTATGACGCGCGGCACGCCGAGGGGCGGCCACTAGCAAGCCGGGAGATTTCCCGGCTTGCGGTACCGACCACACTGCAATAAAGTGTGTCGGTACTGTATGCTGTGTTTGGTTTTCGCCAAACGTGGCGCTGTGCATTGTGGCCAAACATCTCCACTTTGCTCTCATCTGTCCAAAGGACATTGTTCCAGAAGTCTTGTGGTTTGTTCAGATGCAACTTTGCAAACCTAAGCCGTGCTGCCATGTTCTTTTTAGAGAGAAGAGGCTTTCTCCTGGCAACCCTTCCAAACAAACCATACTTGTTCAGTCTTTTTCTAATTGTACTGTCATGAACTTTAACATTTAACATGCAAACTGAGGCCTGTAGAGTCTGAGATGTAACTCTTGTTTTTTTGCAATTTCTCTGAGCATTGCACGGTCTGACCTTGGGGTGAATTTGCTGGGACGTCCACTCCTGGGAAGATTGACAACTGTCTTGAATGTTTTCCACTTTTGAATAATCTTTCTCACAGTAGAATGATGGACTTTAAATTGTTTGGAAATTACCTTATAACCCTTCCCAGATTGATGGGCAGCAACAATTGCTTCTCTAAGATAATTGCTGATGTCTTTCCTCCTTGGCATTGTGTTAACACACACCTGAATGCTCCAGACTGCTAAAACTTTGGCTTTTATAGAGGTGGTCACACTTGCTGATGATCAATTAATCAAGGGCATTTGATTAGCAGCACCTGTCTGCTTCTTAGCATCTTAATTCCCATGGAAGCAGTAAGGGTGTTCTTAGTTTTTCAAACATAGCTTATCCATTTTGCCTTTATGTTTGTTAAATAAATCATGACATTGTGTAATATGTCATGTGTTGTTGTTCATCTGAGGTAATATTTACCTAATTTTAAGACCTGCTAAGAACAGATGACTGTTATTGTGTCCTGATATAGACCTTAGAATTCAAGGAGGGTGTACTTTCTTTATCACACAACTTTAAATGTCCACTGTTCTCTAAATGAGAACTAAAATATACCTCATTCAGTACTTGACTTACAGTATGATCAAATAATAATAGTATATGTAAACAGTATAGGGAACCTATGGCAGGTATGCCTAACTGTATTCTCACCTTATGGTGAAGTACACGTGGGGTTAAACACGATATGGTGTAGTAAACCACATATATGTAGATTGGAGTGGGTATTATCAAATACATATTGCTGTTGAAAACACTTGTATAACACTTATAAATGAAAAGCGTAAAAGCAGATTGTTAAGGACCTGGTTAATTCCTAAAATGATGGACAGTGATAACATCTGAAAGGTGTTGATAGCTGTGTATGAAAACCTCTATGTAGCAGGCTGGTACACAGGAGCGGTGGTGTGTGATAGGAGTGAACTCCAATAGCACAGACAAACAGCTGTGCTTCCGATCCTGTGCCCTTTGTTGTATCAATACCCTCATATTTAAAGGACACAAAGGATGTGCTCAACAGATTTGAGGGCATCACTATTACTGAAGATACCCTCCTAGTGAGCTTGGATGTCGAGGGACTGCATACAATTATCTTACATAAGTGTGGTCTCAAATCTGTTGTCTATTATCCACAAGAGGTAATTGGCACCTTAAACACAAGGACTTTGTGTTAGAATTGTTGGAGTTTGTGCTAACCAGAAATTATTTCTTGTTCAAGAACAAATACTACCACCAGACGTGAGGGATGGTAATGGGGAAAAATGCGCCCCTTCATACGACAACCTATATTTAGGCTGGTTGGAGTCGGAGGCAGTGTTTGCCGAAACTCTGGAGGAGCACACAAGCCACATAATAATGTGGACACGATTTATAGATGACATGCTCCTACTGTGGCAGGGAACTGTGGAACAACAAACAGCATTAATTAACATCCTCAACACCAACACCAATAACCTCAGACTTACCGTAGAGCATAACACTCATACCATCTGCTTTCTGGACCTCAGGATTTCAAGGGGTCCAGGTTTTTTTTTGGAGACTACCATCTTTAGGAAGCCTACAGCAACCAATAGTTTGCTTCAGGCAACCAGTCACCACCCGGGGTCACTAATAAAGGGCATACCAGTGGGACAATTTCTCCGTATTAGAAGAAATTGTAGCAATAATGTGGAATTTGAAAACCAGCCCCAGATCTTGTCAAAAAGATTTAGTGACAGAGGATACAGCAGGAAAGCCATCAAGACAGCATATAAACAGGCTAAGTACACATCAAGAGTAGATTTACTCAAAAATAAAACACCAAGCCCTGAGAATAAAATCATACGCTTTATTTCGTAGCTTTAATTGTCAGTGGAATCAAGCAAGAGAAATCTTCAAACGCCACTGGCATATCCTCAAAGCAGATCAAGATATCACACAAGTTCTACAGGAATTTCCATCCATGGTCAGTAGGAGAGCTAGGAGCTTGAAAGACACCTTGGTTCATAGCCATTACAAAGAACCATCGGCAACACAATGGTTAACAACAAAACCACTGGGCACTTTTACATGCCAAAGGTGTAAAGCCTGTATATTTGTCAAAACAGGGAGGAAATTTACCAACAGCGATGATTCCAAGGAAGACGAGGTGCGGAAATTCATAAATTGCCTCACAGCAGGAGTCATATACTTGGGTACCTGGATCTGTGGGAAAAAATATGTCGGAAAGACAAAAAGACCATTTAAACAGTGGATATTAGAACATATTGGGAGCATCTGTAACAAAATAGACACCCCTGTAGCACGACATGTCAACTTGGTTCATGACGGTAACACCAAAGCTATAAAATTTATGGGCATTGACCAACACTCATTGGGTATCAGAAAAAGGAAGAGGGATGGTGAATTGCTAAAAAAGGAAACAAGATGGATCTACACCTTAAAAACCCAGTCCCCAGGTGGCCTGCATGAAGGATTCATGTACTGTATACACCATTTATTTGACAGTTTTACAATTTCCACCTTCCTGCTACACAGGCTCTGTGATCATCATTGGGCACTTGTCTTTCGCTGACCTGAACTCAGTCCTGTAGGTCGATACCGGTGTTCCTGTCTTTAACATAACTTTATTATATTACTAGGATGAATTCCAAGAGGAAAAAAGCAGAGCACTGCTGCAATGCAAAACTGGAACTTGAGCACTGATACTAGGGACTTGTTCTTGTTTTATTGTATCATTATATTACTATTTGCTGGGTCTCTGGAATCCACCATACACCTTGGTGTACTTCTAAAACAACATACTTACCTCTTATTCATTAGGGATTATTGCTAATATCCAGTAGTTTCATTAGTTGACCTGTCCACTTTTGGACCCACCAGACTAGTGGGTTCATATCAGCTCAATATTTCACTACCTGTTGATCTGCTATCAGACACCTTTGGCACTTATCCAACAGCCTATACTTACAAGGTTACTAGTAGATTCATTCAGGGTAGTTATCATTTGTCCTTACCTTACCAGTGTACATGACAGTGAGAAGTGGTCTATGCAACCCCATCTGCTGGTCATACATGGCACAGCACACTGTGCTCAGCGAGGCTCAGGTCAAAGGTCAACCAACGAACAATTAGCATATTGGCTATATATAGCTGCATTTAGCCCACAAGTCCCCCCCACCCCCCTACCCCCAACATACAAGCCTTGAAAAGCATTTCAACGCGAAACACGCGTCGGCAGCGGGAGCACGCGCAGGAGTTCTCAGCTGACAGCTCTGAACTTGCCCACGTAACGAAGTTGGCTTCTGTTCGTGTATTAGGCTCTTACCATTAATACAGTAGCAATAGTATAGGGCGCACATAGGGACTTTTCCTTTGGTACATCCTTACAGTCACTGTTCATTAGCATGTCAGCCTGGATTCTATTCGTCGTTGCTGGGGATCTGCAGGGTTTTGCTCACCGCTGCAACTGCAGCATTAGATTCCCATAGGCAATAGACACATGTACAGGTTACTGTAAGGCACAGGATCGGAAGCACAGCTGTTTGTCTGTGCTATTGGAGTTCACTCCTATCACACACCACCGCTCCTGTGTACCAGCCTGCTACATAGAGGTTTTGATACACAGCTATCAACACCTTTCAAATGTTATCACTGTCTATCATATTAGGCATTAACCAGCTCCTTAACATTCTGCTTTTACACTTTTCATTTATACGTGTTATACAAGTGTTTTCAACAGCAATGTGTATTTGATAATACCCACTCTGGCCTACATATATGCAGTTTACTACACCACATCGTGTTTAACCCCACGTGTACTTCACCATAAGGTGAGAATACAGTTAGGCATACCTGCCATAGGTTCCCTATACTGTTTACATATACTATTATTATTTGATTATACTGTAAGTCAAGTACTGAATGAGGTATATTTTAGTTCTCATTTAGAGAACAGTGGACATATAGCACCACTTTGCGAGGTTCAGGTACATTATCCAGAAATCGCAAGTGAAGGGATACATTAACCCCTTCACCACCTTTTGGTATCCTGGACTTCTTACTTTGAGTCTTCATTATAGGATACAATCTATTGTTTAATGTTCATTTTAACCACCTATATTTTTAAAGATATTTATAAAGTTATATGTTTTTAAGATTATCAGAACACATCCAGGTTATGATAGAGAAAGTAACCCAGTTTGGGCACTCTAAGTGTATAGAATACAGATGTAGCCAGACTTGCTGTTCCCATGACCAGAGCAGGGTACAAGATTACAGCCGCGTGAGCACTTTGTTGTCAGCGGTTCGGCTAACGGCCAAATTAGTTGTGCAGTTATTTATGTTTTTCCAGTTCTGTATGTGTGTCGGGCACGTTGTGCACTGAATATCTTTGCCTATTAATTCTCGGTAGCTGTAAGGGAGCCACAAATTGCAAATAAATGCTGGGGATTTATACTTGGTATTTTGCGGCACTGAGAACAGGAAGCCTGGCTACATCTGTAGATTTCATGTGTTGCATACAGTACTGCATAGGGTATCTGTGCCCTTGCATGCCAGGAACTTCATGTGTTTCAATAAAAGATACAATGTAGAAATGTCTCGATTTAAACACTGCATTTCTCTGTTTAATATGACTATGTATTTTTCACCAGAAGTACTGCTGCATTATAGCACTTTACTCAACGTTATGCATTAAGAAAATTTGCCTCAGTCCGTCTGAACATGGCACACACTAAGGCTGAGGCCCCGGTACGGTCGGCGGCGCGCGCGGCCTCTTGCGCGCAGGTCACCAGCCCCTTACCTCAAGTGTGCTGGTCCCCGCTGCCTCCTTCCGACAGGGCTGACTGCGTGCTGTGACGCGTCAGACTGCCGGAGCTGCAAGGTGCGGCAGTTGGGAGGGAGGAAGGGAGTTGTCTGGAGCTACGGGAGGGAGGCGGCTCAGGAAGAGGCTAGCCCAGGGAAGCATGTCTTGGGAGAGCGTTAACGCCTACCATGCAGGGCTGGGCAGGGACAAGCCAGGCATAGGGATCAATGCACTAACCCACATCCTGCGCTCCACTCTCCCCGTGTTTGCTGATGGGAGAGGAGGTGACGGGGCACAGATCCGCTCCCTGTCTCTCCCCGGCTATGGTTTGTGGGGAGCTGCAGAAACCGGGGTGGGGGGGGGGGCAGTGACATCCGCGGGGGGTTTAGATGAGACCGCACAGCCTGGAGAGGGACATTACACCCTGTCATGGCTGCGCCCCCTCACCCCATCTTGGCCACGCCACCCCGCACCAAAGAAATTCAGCTGCAGACCACAGTGTAGTTACTTGCACGCGCCGCCGGCAAGCAAGGCGGCCGTGCGGACGCATGCAGTGGGTCCTCAGCCTAAATGCGAGACAAAGCCTGCTTTTAGTTATGTTTATTTGATATATTCTGCCATTCAAGGTAACACAGTGACGAGGGTAACTCTATCTGAGGTTTATCAGTATATTGTTTTGAAGTACCCATTCTATGACAAAAAACACCAAAAAGACTGGAACACCACTTAAGCATTAATGATTGCTTTATTAGAATAACGCACCCTGGTATGAAAGGCGGGTACTGGGCACTACATACATCATGGATGAGTATGTTCGATTATGGCAGCTTTTGAAGGAGAAAATGTTTGAATAGACCTTTTTGAACCGATCACTCATATCTCCTCCCACTCGAGTACCTTCCCCAACCCGAGTACCTGCCCCAATACCATTACCAGTACGGACCATCCAACTCAAAAAATGAGATGAACCTACATCTCAAGTACATGATTGAGTGGAACAACTGTGGGCAGAACACCTCTTTCATAAACTCATACAACTTCTACAACGGGTTGCTTCCACCCATATAGATAATCAAGGTAAATTCAAGTTTACATAGAACTGTCATTTCCAAATGACCCGCATATACACTGCATAGAACACACATGCGCCTACATTCAAAGACACACATGCGTATAGACAGGAGTGAGAACAGTTAACTATAAGCATTTATTTCTTCTTTTTTATTAGTCTTTGTTTTTTATCTGCAAGTTCTAATTTACACTATTGACATAACATTTTCAACTTTTTTCTACTACTTTAACTTCTGTTACTTCTATGTTATATTCAAGTATAGGCGAAGTGACTTGGTGTAATATTTTATACTTTTTTAATACATTAATCAGAGTAGGTACATAGAGACATATACATTATTATGCTTTTATACTATGGGAGTTTCACTTAAATAAAAACTTGGTAATTGCAATGGGCTGTTTCTTGTGTAATATTTACATGTAATGAGTGCTGACATTAGTGATGTGGGATTTGGATACTACAGTACTGTCAAAGACAGCATACCGAGAAACGTGGTTATAAGGAAACAAAAGACATTCCTTTGCAGGCAATCCTCCCTCCCCCATTGTTTTTTCTTTGGAATATGTTGCAGAACATACAGGACACCTACAAGCTCATATTGAACCCCCAAAATAACCACAACATATATATATATAAGCGTATAAGTGTCACAGAGGAGTGCTACTGAGCATGGCAATATATATTTAAAACCAGAGACAGAACATGAAACACAGACAGAGCTCAGTGCACATCCAGTGAAACTTATACATGGTACAGTGCCTAAATATATATGTATAGATATCTATTAAATAAAATGGTCTTTTAGTTTACATTTTGGCCAAATTGTTGTAAGCCCTTGAGCCACACGGCAGACTACATCTCAAGGGTACCTAACACTAATATAAATTCTTAATAACCTGTGTATTACCAGGAAGATTGATTTATAATAAATCTGTCAAAATTAGTTGCATAGTTCTAAGTCTGATTGAAGCTCGTATTAACCTGTACTTTACCAGGAAAAGCACTCTGTATTAGATTTGAAACAATCAAACTGGAAGCAAACAAGTTCCCCTGAGAGTGGGAAATGCAATGGAGTGAGCTTTTAACCATTTAAATGTGGGAGGGGGTGAGCTTCAATTAGGTAGGAGGAGCCACCCTCCAATCAGCTAAGACCAGCTGAACAAGAATTGTAAAACATACAGGAGACCTACAAGCTCATATTGAACCCCCAAAATAACCACAACATATACATATATATATAAGCATATAAGTGTCACAAAGGAGTGCTAATGAGCAAGGCAATATATATATGTTGCAGTACAGATCTTCCCAGAATAAACCATACAGTAGCTCAGTGTAATATTGAAACTTTTCTACATAATAAACATGTTGCAAGTTAGGAAAACATAGACATTCAAATTGATGTACTTTGTATCATTAGACTAATGCTGGTCTCAGACACTGAGTTAACAGACCTTTGTGGACATGAGCATTACTGGATCATATTTACTGCAACTCTGATGTCATTTCAGAGTCAATGATATCAATGATATCACACTTTTAATAAAGTAGAAGATATTTCCTTACAAGAAGATAACATAAGTCATGCTAGTGGGAACCACTTTATCTAAGTCAAGTTTGCTTCCAAGTCATTTGGAATCTTTCTCCTCAACCACTATATTCCTCAAGGCCCAGGTCACTTCCTGATGATGTCACCACATGGCCGGTGAGACGATTATTCACAGCCCTTTCTTGGAGCTTAGTGGCGTTCACTCCCAACAGCGATGTTGATATCTGCACAACACCACCCATACATGTTTTATGGCGATAGCCATTTCGTCAGGAGGTGACAGTACTGCACAGTAAAGCATCTACATTCATGGGCACCATTTCTTGTGACTGGTTCACAGTAATTTGATAAGATGAGCATGATTTATTTTATCTTCTTGTAAGAGCAATATCTTTTATTTGATTAAAACTGTAATCTGACTGTATAACCATACAGTGGCTCCTTGCGCTCCTTTTGATTTTACTTAATTAATAATATTATTGTTCTTATATTGAGTGAGGTTATATTAAAAATATTATTTATATAGTACTGCGAGTGTACACACAGCTCAAAATATAGAGGTTTTTTTTTAGACACAGTGAATGCATTCCCTGCTGAGCTTGCAATCCAATTGTTTGCACTTGGGGCACATAAAAGTGACCTACCCAAGGTCACAAGGAGACCTGACATTAGGATTCAGACCAGGTTCACTAGCTTAAGAGGCAGTGTTCTTACCCCTAAACTGGTGTACTTAAAAGCTACAATCAAAAATCAGTGTGCAGGGCTGTGCAGTCATTTTCAGTCACAGAGGAATTTGTTAAAGCTTCTCTCACAGCCAAACATGCAGCATGAATTAGCATTTGGTAGAAGTGTTATTTTAGAAAAATTTAGAAAAAGCCAGGCAGTAAGATATGACAAGTGATTAAGCATGCTATATGCTCCTTTTATATTCAGGATTATTAGGAATTCATAGAGCCACTGCTGTATTTCAAGCAGATACATTTTTTCGTTTCCAGTGAATTGTAAAGTTGCACCAATAATTTCCATATATAATTTGCTATTGTTCATTTGAATTGTATTATCTTATAAAAGAGTCTTACTTTTTAACGCACACCAGGAAACTGATTGGTTTATGAAATTAACTCAAATGCTTGGTTTGGATGGTGCGTTACATATAGAAAGGTGAAGAACACGAAGAGTTGTAAATGTTCTGCCTCACTTGGCTGAAAAGACAGCTACTTAACAAGCACTCTTTGGGGCCTATGCAGAGAGCAGCGAATTTTAAAATTGGCGAATTTATTAAAAAGTAGCTTTTTTGGAGAGTTTTAATCTCCATATGCAGAAAAGTGCGAATTCTGCTATGTTTAACATGGATGCGTGTGGCGAGTTTAAATTGGCGAGATGCGCGCTTCAGAAATGTGTTAAAACAAATTCGCGCCTTTTTTTTTCCCTTTGCAATGGCCGCGAGCGGCAGTTTTTTTTGGCGAGGCAAAACGGAGACAATCGCGCCATTTTATTGGCGCGAACAGCCGCTAGATGCCGTTCGCGCCTCTCTGCATACGGATATTTTTTAAACTGGCGAGATTGCGGTTCTCGCCAGCCGCGAGGCGAGTTTTACAAATAGAAAAGAAAAATTGGCGCGTTTTTCGGAAATCTCCATTTTCTGCTGTTTTCTGCGCGATTATCTCCAAAAAATGGCGAATTTCGAAAATTCGCTGCTCTCTGCATAGGCCCCTTTATCTTTTTGAAGCTGACATTCCCCTGAGCTGGCAATCATCTTATGTATTTATCTGTCAGTTTCACCATGCCTTTTCTATGAATCAAAGAAATCAGCTTTATTCCTGAATGATGAAAGAACACCAGAGGTTTTCTAAATATCATAATCATGAATGTAAATTATCCCCATTTGTGTGCTAATCTTTCAGATGAACTTTACACTGGGCATGTCACTAGAGGTATACTGTCTCTAAACCTCTGAGGATAAGCTCTTATGTGAATTATTAGCTTGAAATGCTTCTCACACTACATTTACAGAGAAAGGCAAATTCATTTTAATGCCTGTAACATTACAATATCAGTGTCTGCCATACATTGACCATCTACTTAGAAATCTATTTATACCAGAAAATGTATTCTGTGTGTCTGGTAAAGAATTACCCATACACAGAACTTACTGCTCAATGCATATCCTATACACAAGATTTGCAGACTACTGTTTTACCCAGGGCTGCCCACAGCTTTCCAGGGGCCCACGACTAGAGTTTCCACAGGGCCCCCCATTGCTGGAGGGCCTGGCAAGTATTTCACTTTCTCTTACACACCTCCTCGCTCTCTGACCCACCTCTATTCCCCCCTTACTCTACCTCTCTCTTGCTTACTCTCCCCATTTTACAGTCTTCTTCTCACTCCCCCACCTTCACCCTCTCTCTCCCTATCTCCCTTCTCTATCACTCCCTCCTCCCCTCCCCTCCCTTCCTCCTTTCTCTTCCTTCCTCCTTTCTCTCCCTCCCTTCCTCCTTTCTCCCATTCCCCCACCCCATTGACAAAACACACGCATACACACACACACACACTACACCGACAACACAGTAACACACAATACCCCCACATACCACAATACCCACACTTTATCCCTCACACCACAATGCTACCACCACCACCACAATTCTCACACAATACCCCCCACTATAATACCCACACAATACATACACCCCTCTCCCATAAAATACCCACACAAAACATACCCACCCCAATAATATACCCACACAATCCACATATACACACACACACATTTACCCTGGTGCTGGAACGCCTCCATTAGCATGCCAGTCCCGGGTGCAGATGCTGAAGTTGGGCCCGATATGAGGGCAGACTCTGCGTTCAATGTGGCCCAGCATGGAAGGGAGGCCTGGAGGTCCAGCGAGGGAGGCAGATCAGACGCAGCAGGGGATGGAGGTCAGGCACAGCAGGAATCAGAAGCCCAGCAGCCGGATGCAGAAGTTGGGACCAACCTCTGGCCAGACCCAAATTCCAGCACCGGCCGGGGCCACACAGCCACCGTGCCCAGATCCCCCCCCCCTCTCCCCTGTCAACAGCCCTGGTCTCACCATACAGTAGGTAAATCCACACATTTTATAGACTCAGTGGCAGGCAGTTGTTTACACCAAATCTACTATATACAGATGCAGCAATCCATTAGGTTGGGGGTGCCTCACAGCTCCCACACAGCAACCCCCCCTGCGCCGCATGCACAAGAAGTTTGCACGCGATTCCCCCGGCTTTTTAAAAGCCATAGCGGGTGACAGCATACCACAGGGAGGCACAAATTCCCCTGCGCACAAACCAATGAACTTCCCACGGAGCATCCCTGGGACCCACGACCAAACGGGGGGATGCTTCTGTAAGACTGTTTTAGCACAGGGGACTAAATGTACTTTATTTTCTCACATTTTATTCACAATGAGCTATTGAACCGCGACAATGCACAGTGACATTTTGCTGTAATTTGTTTCCTAAATATCCCCTGGCAATATATGTAATTGAGAATTAAATTGAATATGTTAGTGATATCACAAGTTTTGTGTTACTTAGTATCATTGAGTAAATATTACTTCGTTTGTATTTGGCTGGCTCAAAACACAGAAATGGGGTCATTGTGTGAAGGAAAAATATGTGTTCCTGCTGCTAAATTGTTGATAAGAAAAGCCTTTTGAACGTGTGTGTATTAGTATACATATGTTGCTGCTATTTTGCCCACTTCGGTTAGCTTGTAATTTGTGGGAATACAGTACTGTAGCTCATTTAAGACGAGCTAAGCGACGGCAATTGAAGTTATCCTACTAAACATAATACTGCCACTTTGGTCCTAGAGGAGACTGTCCAATTAATATTGAGGATGGAAGATAATTTGATATTTTGCAGCCTTGGTGGTTTTTGGATGACAAAAGATGTTTGTTAGTATTATATACAGATATGTGCTCACTGACATTAATAATACACCACTAAAAAAAACAAGGTTCCCTTTGATCAACTTCACTGTACTAGTGGATGCTTCATTGCACATACAGCACAAACTAATATATTAGTCATATTTAAGGTATCTGCTGACTTCAGAATATGTATTATGGAGTAACAATGCTAATATGGCCCATTGTGTTGTGAAGTAACTGTGTTGTGTTTGCATTGTAATTGAATTACTTGTTCATGCATAATTTTATTTTGCATATCATATTCTGAGCTAGTTGATGTACCTGCTTATCTATGGTTTGTCATATTCATATTTCTTTATATATTGAGCACAATATGTTAATATTCATGATACTTGTTGATGTATTTAGTATTTATTAAACTGACAATATTAATGTTTCACCTGTGGGTAGGTTTAGTTTTATCCCCCAAAATGTATTTGTGAGATTATTGCTCCAGTGTGTCCTAAAATGTATGTATTGTTATTCTCTCCCATGTCATATTGGAGTAGCAGAACTAGATAACTAGAAGTATGTTTTTATTTCCCTAGTGAAGGGATATTCCTCTTTTTAATCCTGTTCCGTGCACCCGTCATTTTCTCTATTTGCTTTCCCATTTTCCTCTCTTGTGGAGCTGCACAAAATGTCCTTTCCCTGCATAGAAACTTACATTAAACATGATGCAGCCATTAACCCTCTGGTTGTCGCAGGGTTTGAATGAAGAAGGGCATTATTCCTGTCAGCAGTAGTGAGCTGGAAGGTAAAATCCTTTCTGCTTCCTAATTTTATGTCTTCACATTTCTTACATCTAAATACCGTAGGCTTAAGCTCACTATTTAAAGTACGAAAGCAAGTTTGTTAAATAGACACTGCAGTCATTTTTGGCAGGACTGGAGTGGGATGTTTAATCGAAATGAATGACCATAATATACTTAGGAAAATTAAAATGTACATTAATATAATAACAAATGTGACTGCTTGGGCTTTGTTTAGGGAATAGAACAGTTTAGTGAACAGCGTATTCTTTTTATATAGGAATGTACTTCCAACCAGTGGCGTAGATAGAAATGGGAAAGCTCGGGGCATCAAAAACGTCAGGGCCCCATTAATATTAATATTTGCTGTAACTTTTTTCTCCCTCCCCCAACCTCTTCCTGATCCTCTCTCTCATATCATCTCTCCCCCTCATCATCATCTCTCCCCCCTCATCATCAGCTGCCCCCCATCAACAGCTCCCTCATCAACAGCTCCCCCATCAACAGCTCCCCCCAAATTAACAATTCCCCCCCAGCCGCGAAGTCATGTCTGGATTGCAGATTCGTAGTCGTGGGTAGCCGGGTCGGGTTGGAGAAGTGAGGAACGTAGATATACTTGCGTGGTCAGAGGTATGAGAGGGTATGGATCTTTGGGGTCACAAGCCATAATCGAGGGTTGGAGAGAGTAAGGGTCGTTGGTGTCACTACAGTGGCGGCCGCCTTTATCCTCGTGCGGCCGTATCGGCGCAACTCTGAAAACCGCGGGCAGATGCAGTATTTGATGCGGTATGTTCCGGTATTTTAAGCCGTGGCCGCCTTTATCCTAGTGCATTGTATTAGCGCTGTCTCGGCATGAATGCGGCATGAACGCGGTGAAGTGCGTGGCATTCAGAAAAAATACCCAAACAAAATCGGAGATGTTGGAGAATAAAAGGTGCTGTGACAGTAGCTGTGGTCGAGGTTTGGAGAGAGGCATTTGGTCATAGACAGGAGCAGGGTTCAGGTAATGAACTGCAAGATAAAGTGTAGAAAAGCAAGGCAGGACAAGGCAAGGTGGGACAAGGCAAAACAGAGTATTTGCAACCAGCATGACGTCACAAGTGAAACACAGTTATGCTCAGCCAATTTGGCAAAGGCAATCACTGAGCCTATAAAGGTGGAAACAGCCAATAGCTGAAGAGCTGTACAGCAGAAGCTGATCCTATAATCAGAGCCCTGATTCATTGCTGGGCGGGGTCTACACAGCTGGCACTGGTGAGAAAGCAGCAGCAAAAAGTTCTCTCCCTCAGCTCAATCTCTATCTCCCTCAGCTCTTTCTCTCTCCCCCCATCTCTCTCTCCCCCTCAGCTCTCTCGCTCCCATCTCTCTCTCTCCCACAGCTCTCTCTCCCTCTCAGCTCACCCTGTCCCCCTCAGATCTCTATCCCCTCAGCTCCTTCTCTCTCCCTCAGCTCTATCTCTCTCTTTCCCCCAGCTCTCTGTCTCTCCCCCAGCTCACTCTCCCCTCAGCTCTCTCTCTCCCCCTCAGCTCTCTCTCTCTCCCCCCTCAGATCTCTCTCTCTCTTCCCCCTCAGATCTCTCTCTCCACCCTCAGCTCACTCTTCCTCTAAGCTCTCTCTCTCGTTCCCTCAGCTCTCTCTCCCCCCTGCTCTCTCTCTCCCCCTGCTCTCACTTTCAGCTATCTTTCTCCCTCACAGCTCTCTCTCCTATGCTTACCTTTGGCGGGAGGAGATGATCAGAGGACCAGCCACAGAGGAGCTGTGTCAGCAGACACCAGAAGTACGAAAGACTTCCGGGTCAGACCGCTAGAGGTCAATCCTCCCCTGTTTTGCTGATTTCTCTATCGGCTTGGTTTTCCTGTGACAAGGCGGGCCAACCACCGGATACTATCTCCCCCCCGCCTGTCTCTGCAGGGGGTGGAGGAGGGGAGAGAGGGCCCCCCAAGAGTGCAGGCCCCCGAGATATAGCTATGCCCCTGCTCCTAACCCTATCATTAAATTTTGCACAAAATTGAGTCAGCAAAACTATAGTCCAGACTCACTAAACTCTGTATAATCAGGTCAAATAACGTGATGTTACCTAAATCAGGAATGGACATTATTTTCCCTAAGTTTTAAAGGCATATTCACAAAACAAAGGGCATGCAAAAATAATGTCAATACTGGAGCTCATTAGCATACGGTTAACATCACGTTATTTCATGATAAAGCTGCGATATCTTCAAATAACATGACATTGTTTAAGTCTGGGTTTTGCTCTCTGCCAGACAATGAAATAGGAAATTTGGAGGCGAATAGAGAAGAGACAAATAAAACGATGTTAATTAAGTGGTTACTGCCAGCCACACAGCCTTGAAATAGGACTTTTGCCCTATTTAAGTCAGGATGGGTGTAATACCCGGTTTAGGTATGACTTAAATAACTTAACATTTTTTAACATTAACGGAGCTTCGTGAGTAGTATAGTCTAATACTGGGGCTTCATTTGCATATAATTGTGAAGACTCGGGGGTCACGTCGGTCGCAGCGTGACCTCCCCTCAGCTCTGTCCACTCCCGCGGCTGTGCGGCTCCTTCCTCGCCTGGCCTCCCTGCTGAGGGGACTTCCCCGTCCTCCCCGTCGGGCTGCTGCTGTCCCGCGCAGGGCTGGTGCTCGGCTGCCTGCCGTTGCTTCTGCGCGCGCATCCCCTGCTGTTACGGAACACATACCAGCACCAGTTAATTTATTCACTGCTCTTGCAGTGAAGCCACACCTCCCTCCCACACGCTGGTTACTAGTTAACCCTAAACCTTATCACCTGGCAGCCTATTATGGAAACCAATCCTGGACTGCTCCTAGGGCTCCTCCAGGCCTGCCTTCGTTAACCATTGGTCAGCCATAGTACTTAATGCCTGTTCTGCCTCTCTCACATCGCTCGACATAGTCTCTGCTACAGACGTCTATTCTGGCTCTCCCTTTGTCTTTGTGCATTCAGGTTATGACCCGGCTTGGCGGACAAACTTACCTGGCTCTGGATCCCGGCTCCCTCTTGTCCCTGCAGCTTCTTCCATCCCTCGACCTCAGCTTGGACCTCAACCTTCCGGATCTCTCTCTCCCCGACTTTTGGTTAACGGCAAACACTTCGCTTTTCAGTACCGGTACCGGCAAGTATTGCTACACCTGTTCACACCTGGCCTGGCAACACCAAAACACCACACTCCGGACACGCTCCTTCTGCTGCGGGTGCGTGCACATATACGTCCCCACCTCAGTATAAGGGACGAGTCTGGTCTGCGGGCAGCACCGGCGTAACATTATGTCGAGCCCACAAGACGCAGATCAGACTGACATGGCCTCCATGATGACGGCCATGTATCAACAAGTCCAGGCCCTAACTGACCAAATGGCTCTCCTCACTCAACAGGTACAGGACGTTTCTTTTCAGGCACCACCTGGGACCGCACCGCCACTGTCGCCAGAACCGGGTACTGCCGCGACTTCCGGCCCAAAGATCCCGGCACCTAAACCGTTTGCAGGGGATCCACACGCCTGTCGCGGTTTTCTCAATCAGTGTGAGATCCAGTTTGAGATGGCTCCACAGCAGTACTCCACTGGTCGCAAGAAAGTGGCATATGTGTACAGCCTGCTTACAGGGAAAGCACTGGCATGGGCCTCCCCAATTTGGGAACTCCGTCCCGATATCACCCGTGATTACGCAGCCTTTAGTCGAGACTTCGATACCCCCGCACACCAAGAAACTGCCTCTGACTCTTTGCTTGAACTTTCCCAGGGATGTCGTTCCGTGGCCCAGTACGCCTTGGAGTTCAGGACCATAGCAGCTGAGACACGATGGGGCCAGGAGGCTTTAGTCTCAGTCTTCTGGCGAGGCTTAACGGATTCCGTCAAGGACAAGCTCGCCTCACAACCCAGGCCAGGGCTTCTGGAGGAACTCATCTCCCAGGCCAATCGAGTGGATCAGCGCCTTCAGGTACGTCGCCTCCAACGCCAGCTTCCCGATTTACACCCTTCCGTGCTCCTTTTCCGAGATTCTCTCCAACCACAGGACCTGCCGTCACCCCACTACCTGCTTTGGAGGCTCTGGAGCCGATGCAACTTGGAATCCAGCGTTCCCGGACACCAATACAGCAAGCTCGCCAAGTCGGTGGCTATGTTATTACTGCGGATCCTCTGAGCATCTGATCCGTGAATGTCCACTACGCCCGGGAAATGACCAAACCCAGTGAGTACGAAGGGGCTCTCCCTGGGTGCTAAATCTCCTTGTCCCCTTTCCAGGAAGGAACTTCCCAAGAAATTGACCATTCCTGTCTCTCTCTCGGGTCCTACCTTCCGTACCTCCACTGCGGCATTTATCGATTCCGGCGCGGGAGGAAATTTCATGGACCAAGCCTTCTCTGAAAAGAACCAGATTCCACTCGTTAGGAAGAAGTCTCCCGTTGCCTTGGTCGGGATTGACGAGCGTCTGCTCACCCCGGCATATATTTCCTTGGAGACTTGCCCCATCAACCTTTCCTCTCATTCACACAAGGAGACCTTGGCCTTTGATGTAATCCACGCCCCTGGAACTCCGGTCACTCTCGGCTTACCCTGGTTACAGAAGCACAATCCTCTCATCAACTGGACATCCCAAGATCCTATTGCTTGGAGGTCGAGGTCAGAGGAGCCGTTTCCACCAGCCATACTTCCGCCTCGACTGCTGGCCAATGCATCCAACCCTAGGGGAGGATTGCCCGCTCCGTATGCTGCTTTTCTGGATGTCTTCTGCAAAACCCAATCCGAACTACTACCTCCTCACAGATCTTACGATTGTCCTATAGACTTGGTATCTGGATACACATTGCCCAAATCCAAATCCTACGCCCTCTCTCTCCCTGAGACGGAAGCCATGAACGAATATATCCATGAGAACCTTAAACGGGGCTTTATTCGGCACTCCAATTCACCCGCAGGAGCTGGATTCTTCTTCGTCAAGAAAAAGGACGGTACTCTCAGACCGTGTATTGATTACCGGGGACTGAACCGCATCACGGTGAAGAACCGTTACCCACTTCCTCTCATTTCTGAATTATTCGACAGACTTAAAGGTGCTAACGTGTTCTCCAAGCTTGACCTTCGCGGGGCATATAATCTCATTCGCATCCGGGAGGGCGACGAATGGAAGACTGCCTTCAACACCCGTAGCGACCACTACGAGTATATCGTGATGCCTTTCGGATTATGCAACGCTCCGGCGGTTTTTCAGGACTTTATCAACGTCGTCTTGCGGGATGTCCTTAATCAGTTTGTAATTGTTTATTTGGATGACATCCTTATCTTTTCAAAGAATCTACAGGACCATATCATCCATACCAAGTTTGTACTCTCCCGTCTCCGAGAGAACCGTTTGTTTGCCAAGATGGAGAAATGTCTCTTTCACCAGTCTACCACCTCTTTTCTGGGATATATTATTTCCAACACGGGATTGGCCATGGATCCTGAGAAACTTAAAGCCATAATTGATTGGCCGCAACCTAACTCCCTCAAGTCTATTTAGCGGTTCATAGGGTTTTCCCATTATTACCGGAAGTTTATTCGTAACTTCTCCACAATCATCGCCCCGATCACAGCACTGACCCAAAAAGGAGCTGATCCTTCGTCTTGGTCTCCTGAGGCAGTCATAGCTTTTGAAACACTAAAACAAGCTTTTGTCTCAGCTCCCATTCTTCGACACCCGGACACCAATTTTTCTTTCACCCTAGAGGTAGACGCTTCAGACTACGGGGCCGGCGCTCTCCTGTCCCAAAAGTTTTCTCCCCAGGATAAACTTCACCCTTGCGTTTTTTTCTCGAAGAAGTTTTCCCCAGCTGAGAGGAACTATGATGTGGGCAATAGAGAACTTTTGGCCGTCAAGTTGGCACTTCAGGAATGGAGACATCAGTTGGAGGGGTCAAAAGAGCCGTTCACTATTCTCACGGACCACAAAAATCTTTTATACATCGAGAATGCCCGTCGCTTAGGCCCCCGCCAAGCCCGCTGGTCGTTATTTTTCTCCAGGTTTAATTTTATTTTGTCTTACATTCCCGGCACTAAAAACGTCAAGGCGGATGCTTTCTCTAGACAATATACTTCTGATGAGAGACCAGAGAAAACTTCAGAGTCTATCCTTCTCAAACAAAAAATCATCGCGGTCGCTACATTCAAAAATCTTGAGTGGATCATCAAGTCTCAAAGCCACCTTCCTAGCGATCTTGAGATCCCGAAGGATACCTTATACGTGGAGGCCAAGTTTATTCCGGAGATTCTGGAATGGGGACATGCTTCCCGTTCGGCAGGACACCCAGGCTACAAGAAGACTTTGGATCTCATCCGTCGTACCTTTTGGTGGCCCAATATGGCCAAATCTATTCTTGAGTTTACCCGGGCCTGTCCGGTATGTGCATGCAACATGATTCCTCGCCAGAGACCCCATGGTCTTCTTTTGCCCTTATCCATCCCGGAACGCCCCTGGTCCCACATATCCATGGATTTTATTGTCGAATTGCCTAGGTCGAATGGCATGAACACTATTCTAGTAGTCGTGGATCGGTTTTACAAGATGGCACACTTTATTCCTCTCAAAGGATTACCCTCCTCACCCGCCCTAGCCGATATTTTTTCTAAAGAAATTTTCCGGATCCATGGCATACCCACGTCCATCGTATCGGATCGTGGCTCTCAATTTGTTTCAAGATTCTGGAAATCCTTCACAAGAAGACTGGGCATTGCTTCCTCCTCCTCTTTGGGTTATCACCTTCAGTCTATTGGACAGACCGAGAGGGTCAATCAATCTCTCGAGAAGTATTTAAGGTGCTTCGTCTCTGACTCCCAGGATGACTGGACGGAATTGCTTTCCTGGGCTGAGTATGCCTTTAATTCCACCAGGAATGAATCCACTGGGGAGACACCTTTCTTCATTAATTACGGCTATCACCCGGCTTGCCTACCTATTTAGATCTCCTCTGGAGTTCCAGCTGTGGATGAAAACATCTCCCTCCTACAGGACATCTTGGGCCAGAATTCAATCTGCACTTCAAAGGGCCTCCCTGTCTTCTAAAGTCCAGGCTGACCCGTTGCCGACCTGCACCCAACTACAAACCAGGGGACAAGGTTTGGTTGTCTACTAGAAATATCCACCTCAAAACCCCTTCCCCCAAATTGGCTCCTAGGTATCTGGGGCCATTTCCTATCATGGAGCAGGTCAACCCGGTGGCTTTCCGTCTTCAACTACCCCCAAGCATGCGAATTCCTAATGTTTTCCATACATCACTTCTCAAACCGTTCATCTCTAGCCCTCTGTTCCCGGACCACACTCTTAAACCAGATCCTGTGATCATACAGGGCAACGAAGAGTACGGGGTCCAGACCATACTAGATTCCCATCTCTCCAGAGGGAAAGTCCATTTCTTGGTTCATTGGAAGGGTTTCGGACCCGAGAAGAGGTCTTGGGTACCTCTTAGTGACATCCACGCACCAGGACTTCTTAAACGCTTCTGGAAAAAGTTTCTATCCAAGCCATGGAAGGATCGTCCTGAGGCCAACCCTGAAGGGGGGGGTACTGTGAGGACTCGGGGGTCACGTTGGTCGCAGCGTGACCTCCCCTCACCTCTGTCCACTCCTGCGGCTGTGCGGCTCCCTCCTCGCCCGGCCTCCCTGCTGAGGGGACTTCCCCGTCCTCCCCGTCGGGCTGCTGCTGCCCCGCGCAGGGCTGGTGCTCGGCTGCCTGCCGTTGCTTCTGCGCGCGCATCCCCTGCTGTTACGGAACACATACCAGCACCAGTTAATTTATTCACTGCTCTTGCATTGAAGCCACACCTCCCTTCCACACGCTGGTTACTAGTTAACCCTAAACCTTATCACCTGGCAGCCTATTATGGAAACCAATCCTGGACTGCTCCTAGGGCTCCTCCAGGCCTGCCTCCGTTAACCATTGGTCAGCCACAGTACTTAATGCCTGTTCTGCCTCTCTCACATCGCTCGACATAGTCTCTGCTACAGACGTCTATTCTGGCTCTCCCTTTGTCTTTGTGCATTCAGGTTACGACCCGGCTTGGTGGACGAACTTACCTGGCTCTGGATCCCGGCTCCCTCTTGACCCTGCAGCTTCTTCCATCCCTCGACCTCAGCTTGGACCTCGACCTTCCGGATCTCTCTCTCCCCGACTTTTGGCTAACGGCAAACACTTCGCTTCTTCAGTACCGGTACCGGCAAGTATTGCTACACCTGTTCACACCTGGCCTGGCAACGCCAAAACACCACACTCCGGACACGCTCCTTCTGCTGCGGGTGCGTGCACATATACGTCCCCACCTCAGTATAAGGGACGAGTCTGGTCTGCGGGCAGCACCGGCGTAACAATAATCTCCCCTAACGTCCATTCTTTATAATACTGAGCTTTTAACGTGATGTTAATATAAGTTAACTTTATCGTACTTTCTTTAGTGAGTACAGCATAACCTTAACTGAGGTTAATGTTACATTAAATAGCAAGGTTTTGAGAGTCTGGACCTGTGAGAGCTGTTTTACCTTACTGAATATGCCTCTAAATTCACTGACTCCTGACGAAGCCATTGGGCGAAACGTGTAGAGTTGGAGAGCCTGTCATTCTTGGAGAAGTGGGGAAGGTGTTCGGATCTCCACAAAGCAGCCACAAGCAGTTCAGCCCTAAGTAACGCGAGAGGTGAGATCCGTGATGTCACGAACCAGGAAGTGAATGCCGGGTGAATGAGCCAGCGCTCCCAGACGTCCTTCCAGCACACGGAGCAGGGGGAAGGCTTAACACAGAAAAAGACTCTGAGAGATACAAAAATATACCAAAAGAAACCCATACATTGTCTGTTTATACAGTAGGCTTGAAATGTGAGTGTATAATTTTAAGATCTATTGTTTGTACCAATATAACTTTTATAATCTGCACCATCGATCTGTTTTTCTTCTCTTTCCTATGACCCCTGGAGGGAGAAATAAGCTCCTTGCAGCTACTTGAAAGATTAAAAAAAAACAACAGTATATGGTTTACATTACTTTAATCACTTTCATTTTGAAGCAGGGGAGTCTAGTTCAAATCCTGTTGTCAACTCCTTGTGACCTTGGGCGAGTTACTTTATCTCCCTTTGCTTCTGGCAACAAAACCATAGATTGTAAACTCTATGGGAGTCATGCCTGCAAAAATTATATGTACAGTGCTGCGTACACATTATTATTAACTAAAATCCCAATGCAAATGAAATACAGCATTAGGAAAAGATTTGTAGGCTTTCATGCAGCAGGATATAAGTAATATGAATTTGTAATTAAAAAGTGTTATTAATACTGACCTGTTGGGTAATAGTAAATTTGGATGTGTTTTGATCTTGTGTTTTTTTTATTTTATGCTTATCATTGATTCACATACAAAATGATCTGCTCTGTTTATCCTTTATTGTTTATGTGCCATTTCAACAGTAATTATATGAGGCTTGCAATACATTGGATTAAGTAACACTTAATAAGAAAACCGTACATCACACGTAAATGTAGCCCCCTCTTTCGGGACTGCTAGTTACTGTAAGGGGTTAAATCCTTTAATGGGTTAACTGGGTGTAATCACTCCGGGTTAGCCCCTCCCCTTTTCTAACCAGTTACCACTGATGTTATGATAGGGAAGGAGAGATCCCAGCCAGGGGAAAAAGTGCCATGCACAGCCGCCGTGGAATCGCCGAAATACAAGCCGATACTGCTGGGTCACTTAAAAATGCTTTATTAGGTCTTCAATGCATACAAAAATAGGTAAGTATCTCACGAAGGATCTTACCTATTTTTGTATGCATTGAAGACCCAATAAAGCATTTTTAAGTGACCCAGCAGCATCGGCTTGTATTTTGGCGATTCCACGGTGGCCGTGCATGGCGCTTTTCCATGCTGCCACATTTAAATGGTTAAGGGCTCACTCCATAGCATCTTCCACACAGGGGAACTTGTTTGCTTGCAGGATGGTTGTGACAACTCTAATACAGAGTGCTTTTCCTGGTAATGTACAGGTTAATAAAGGCTTCAATCAGACTTAGAACTTTACAACTAATATTGACAGATTTACTATAAATCATTCTTCCTGTTATTACACGGGTTATTAAGAATTTATATTAGCGTTAGGGACCCCTGATTTGTGGTCTGCCGTGAAGTTGGCTCAGGGGCTTACAACAATTTTGGCCAAAAATGTCAAACTAAAATACCATTTTACTTAATAGATATTTATACATATATATTTAGGCACTGTACCGTGTATGAGTTTCACTGGATGTGCTAAAACTGAGCTTTGTCTGTGTTTTATGTTCTGTCTCTGGTTTGAAATATATATTGCCATGCTCAGTAGCACTCCTCTGTGACACTCATATGCTTATATATATATGTTGTGGTTATTTTGGGGGTTCAATAGGAGCTTGTTAGGTGTCCAGTATATTTTACAATTGTGTTTCAGCTAGTCCTGGCTGATTGGAGGGTGGCAACCTCCTACTCAATTTAAGCTCACCCCCTCCCACATTTAAATGGTTAAGGGCTCACTCCATAGCATCTTCCACACAGGGGAACTTGTTTGCTTGCAGGATGGTTGTGACAACTCTAATACAGAGTGCTTTTCATGGTAATGTACAGGTTAATAAAGGCTTCAATCAGACATAGAACTTTGCAACTAATATTGACAGATTTACTATAAATCATTCTTCCTGTTATAACACAGGTTATTAAGAATTTATATTAGCGTTAGGGACCCCTGATTTGTGGTCTGCCGTGAAGTTGGCTCAGGGGCTTACAACAATTTTGGCCAAAAATGTCAAACTAAAAGACCATTTTACTTAATAGATATTTATACATATATATTTTAGGCACGTACCGTGTATGAGTTTCACTGGATGGCTAAAACTGAGCTTTGTCTGTGTTTTATGTTCGGTTTGAAATATATATTGCCATGCTCAGTAGCACTCCTCTGTTACACTCATATGCTTATATATATGTTGTGGTTATTTTGGGGGTTCAATAGGAGCTTGTTAGGTGTCCAGTATATTTAATTTTATTTTGTCCTACATCCCCGGGACCAAAAACGTCAAGGCGTATGCCCTTTCTAGACAGTATTCTTCTGAAGAGAGACCAGAGAAAACTACCGAGACCATCCTTCCCAAGCAAAAAATCCTCGCGGTCGCTGCATTCAAGAATCTGGAAAAGATCCTCAAGTTTCAAGAACACCTTCCTAGAGATCTCGAAGTACCAAATGATACATTATACATAGAGCCCAAGTTTATTCCTGAGATCTTGGATTGGGGGCACCCTTCTCGTTCAGCAGGACATCTGGGATTCAAGAAGACACTGGACCTCATTCATCGCACCTTCTGGTGGCCCAATATGGCCAAGACCATCCTCGAATATACTCGTGCCTGCCCGGTATGTGCGCGGAATATAGTAGCTCGACAGAGACCCCATGGCCTTCTTATGCCGTTACCCATTCCAGAACGTCCCTGGTCCCACATTTCCATGGACTTTATTGTCGAATTGCCTAGGTCGAATGGCATGAACACCATACTTGTAGTGGTGGATCGATTCTCCAAGATGGCTCATTTCATTCCACTCAAGGGACTACCCTCCTCACCCGCCCTAGCCAATATTTTCTCCAGAGAAATTGCCTGGATCCATGGCATTCCCACTTCCATCGTATCGGATAGAGGTTCTCAATTTGTTTTCAGATTCTGGAGGACCTTCACCAGAAAACTGGGAATTTTTTCATCCTTCTCTTCGGGTTATCACCCTCAGTCTAATGGGCAGACCAAGAGGGTTAATCAATCTCCCGAGAAGTAATTGAGGTGCTTCGTCTCTGACTCCCAGGATGACTGGTCGGAATTACTTCCCTGGGCTGAGTACGCCTTTAAATCCTCCAGGAATTAATCCACTCGGGAGACGCCCTTGTTTATTAATTACGGATTCCACCTGGCTCATCTAGCTATTTCCAACATTCCCTCTGGAGTATCAGCCATGGATGAACGCATCTCCCTCTTACAGGACTCTTGGCCCAGAATCCAATCGGCACTTCTTAAGGCTTCCCAGACTTCGAAGCTTCAGGCTGACCGTCGTCGCTGACCTGCACCCAGTTACAAGCCAGGTTTGGTTGTCTACCAAGAATTATCACCTCAAGACCCCTTCCTCTAAATTGGTACCTAAATTGGCACCTAGGTTTCTGGGCCCGTTTTCCATCATGGAGCAGGTTAACCCGGTGGCTTTCCGCCTTCAATTACCTCAAAGTATGAGAATTCCTAACGTATTTCACACGTCACTTCTCAAACCATTAATCTCCAGTTCTCTCTTTCCTGACCACACTCTCAGACCAGACCCTGTGATTACACAGGGCAACGAAGAGTACGAGGTCCAAGCTATACTGGATTCCTGCCTCTCGAGAGGTAAGGATCAATTCATGGTCCATTGGAAGGGCTTTGGACCCGAAGAAAGATCTTGGGTATCTCTTAAAAACATTCACGCTTCTCAAACGCTTCCAGAAAAAGTTCCCATCCAAACCATGGGAGGATCGCCTTGAGGCCAACCCTGAAGCAGTATTGGGGGGGGGGGGGGGTACTGTAAGGATTTGGGGCTCGCAGCACGACCCCTCTTTACCTCTGAATGCCCCCGCTGCCATGAGACGTCCCCCTCGCCTTTCCCACCCGGCTCCCGCTATGGTGGGGCATCCCCGTCATCTCCGACGGACCACAACCGCCCCGTGGGCAGCCAGCACTCTGGCAGTTCCCATTGGTCCCGGGCGTATGCTCTCCGACATTACAGAGCACGCGCCGGACGAGGCTAATTTATTCCCTGCACTGGCAGTGAAACCACGCCCCCAACTTACGCACAGGCTACAACTTAACTCTAAAGCTGCCCACCTGTGTGCCTATCAAAGCAACCTATCCTGGATGGCTCCACGCGCTCCTCCAGGCCTGCCCCCACTTCCTATTTGCCAGCCGCACTATATAATGCCTGTCTTACCATTCCCACATTGCTCAACATAGTCTCCACTTGTGGATGTCTACTCTGGTTTCCTCTTCTCTCTGCTACTCAGGTTACGACGCGGCTTGGTGGACTATTCTCTCTGGCTCTCGACCCCAGCTCCCTCCTGATGACGCTGTTTCTCACGTCCCTCGATCTCAGCTTGCATCTCGACTATCTGGACCTCTCCACTCCTTGACCTTGGCAAACGGCAACTACCACATCTCTTCTATACCCGGTACCGACAAGTATAACTCAAGCTATATCCACCTGGCCTGGCAACACCAGAATACCACACTCCAGACACGCTCCTTCTGCTGCGGGTGCGTGCACACATAGGTCCCACCTCAGTACAAGGGATGGGTCTGGTCTGCGGGCAGTGCCAGTGTAACAAACACTACCTAGAAAAATGAAATATAGATGTAATGTAAATAATTTTTTTTAAAAATCAAAAATATGACTGAGAGATATAGCAGAGAGACCCAAAGTCCATAGGGAGAAATGCATTGGGTGATGTTCTCGTCTGTTTGTATCTCTCAGACACACGTTGCAGGTCTTATTTTAATTATTTACATGCAAAATGTTTTTTCTTCTCCTCATTTGTTTTTGTACATAGTAAATCCTAATTGGGTTATTAAACTTGGTTATCAGCAGTCTGTATTGTGGAACTGAGCACTCACTGCAGTTACTGCACAGTAAATAGAGCCTCTTAGAAATTGTAATGATTTAGAAACATATAGGGAGTCCTAAAGACCTTAACTGAAAATGCATAGTTAAATTCACAGAAGTCTGAAAGGCATTTCAATTATTTTACTTGCAGAACATTTCAGAGAAATCCCTTTGTCATGTTCTGCAAATAAAATATTTGTCATTTTGCTCAGACATTTGTGAATTTGACATTGTGTGGCGGAGCTATCCTGCTTGCTATTAAACTTTGTTCATAACATTGTGGCTTCTAGCATTCTGTAGAAGCTGATAGAAAAAACATGACAAATTGCTTTCATTCACAACAGAATAGTTTATATGTAGTAAACTTACACAGATATTTGGACTGTCTTCCTGGCCACACCCTATTGCATTCTTCGGACCCTTGAGAAATGTCTTTTAAGATAGATTAAAAGGCGTGTTGCTTATTTCTACTGTCAGAAAGAGTTGTGGATGTATGTTTTACTCACCCCATCATCTGTTCTCAGATATCCTCACTTCTAGACACACACAGAAAACCAGTCAGGACAAGTGGCCTTCTGAGAACACTGAGGATGACAAAGACTCTGGAAAGAAAATCAGGGGAAAAGTATTAGACTGAGCAGAGTCAAAGTCAATCCAGGATCATTGCAAGGTATCATGAGTGGTTAGGAAAGGTCTAGTCCAGCTCCCAGGTCATACACAATATAGCAGGCAAGGGTTTTGCAGGGTATTGCAGGGTTATGCAAGGCCAAGTCCAGAGCAGATCCAAGGTCATACGCCAGGGAATCAGGGAGAATACTTAGCTAGCAGGAGACAGGAACATATGTGAACTGAAGTGAGAACCAAAGTTGCTATACAAGGAGCATAGCATTTCCTGACCTTTAAATTAGGCTTAACCAGGAAGTGAGAGGGTCCTGCGCTGCAATGCTTCTAGAAGTTGCACCTTTTCCCATGGTCTTAAACCTGGTAGACACTTGCAATACTGCAGTCTTCCATGAGGGAAGGTCTTCTTAACACTGCAAATCTTGGCTAATTGCCAACACACAAGTCTGACTGGCCTAACCTGCAATAAAACAATACATGTATTTTTAAGTTGTACTTGGAACTCAAGTTAACTTTTAGTTTGCCAGTTTATTAAAATACTGTATATTTTCTGGCCTTATTATGTCTCCTCCTCCCTTTAACTGTGAGCAAATGGGGCTGGATTGCAAGCCAGTCTCCTTACTCACATGGATACCACATTTCTCCCGCCATGATAAGCTGTCCATAGCATCCCAGTCCAGGGTCCATTTTACTACTGACTGTCTCTTTCTACTGTAGCGGTCTCTAACTCTCTTTCTGGCATACTCTTAAGCCCTGTCCTGTCCTCCAGCAATCTCTCCTTTGCTAATGTTCTTTTTATTGTTGTTTCTTTCACTGACTGTCAATTAGGCATTCTCTTTCTGGCGGTCTTGCTTTCTTCTTGGCTGCCTCTCTCTGGCTGTCTCGTAAGCACTCTCCCTTTCTCTGATGGCCTTGATTTCTCGTTGACGGTTCCTCTTGCTCTTTCTGACTGTCTTTCTGGCCTGCTGGCATGTTCTGGCAGTCCCTATTTCTCTGTACTGTCTCTCTCTCTCTCTCTTTCTTTTGCTGCGTGTCTCTCTGCCTCTCTGTCTTTCTCTCTCTTACTGTCTCTATCTCTCTCTTTCTCAGCCTCTCTATGTCTTGTTTGCCGGCTGTCTCTCTGCCTCTGGTGTGACCTCACAGACTGTCTTTCTTTCCCTGCCTTTCTCGCTCGGACTCTCTCTTTCTGAGCCTCGCTCTCACTTTCTTTCGCTAGCTGTCTCTCTGCCTCACCGTCAACATTTAGAACCTGTGGTGACCTATCACTGTCCCTCAGGTCCCTAAATACTGTCTGATCTAGGGTGATGGGCTGTTCTGGGAAGTTCTTGGTGCCCCCCACTGAAGTACAACCATCAAACACACTCTCTGGGCCTTATGTGATGATGGGCTGTAATGGGAAGTTCTCTTTGCCTCCCACTTTGGTAAACTTCCCTCTATCACCTTGTTGGGGTCCCATGTGATGGTGGACTGTAATGGGAAAATCTCTCTGCTGTCAACTTAGGTACAACCCTCTCCTGGATCCTCCTGTTAAGATGGGCTGTAATTGGAATCTAGCTCCGTCTCCCACTTCTGTACAACCCCGCTTAATCACCTCGGGGGCCCCCTGTGACTGTCTGGTTGGTGGTGATGATTTGTAATGGGAGATCCCATGACCCGTGCTGTGTTACAGTGAATATAAAGCGCTAATATCAATATCAATATAAAGTAAATAATTCTTAGATCTATTGATGCAAGAGATGCATATGAAAAAACATATACAAATAGTGCACACGTGATAAATTCGTGAATGAAGATATAAAAATGTATAAAAAAAACCTGCTCAACCCAGCTGGTTAGGGACTGGTTCCACTTGTCCCTCAATTTGTGCAAATTCGTACGTGATCCAGGGGGAGCATGGAAGGAAAATGAAAATATAAAAGAAACACAATATAAGTGCAGACAGTTTGATACTGAGTGGGTTAAAGCAATGGTGTATCTTGGCTCATAAGTGTTGCCTACTCACAGGATTCAGACAGAAAACGGGCAGTGTGACACAGTGGTCTCAGTGAACTGGATCTGTAGATTCTAGATGTGGTGCAGACCCCCACTCTCAGCAGGACAGCATATGTATTGAGGGAAAAAGAGTATCCATAGTGCAGACCAGTAATATAAAATGGTTTTACTTTATGAAGCTTTAAAATGCACACTTACAATAAAAACAATATAATCAGGCATGTATCACATGAAATGTGATGGAAGAGGGTAGACTGTGGATCTTAGGGCTCTCCCGCCACCTCCGGTCCGCATACGATGCGTGGGATACTGCTACGCTGGGTAATCCCTCTCAGCCCCCTTCCGGGTGCTCAGGCGTTGGAGACTCCAATCCCTGCGCTGCACGTTTATTGTGGTGTATCCCCTCTGAAGCGCGCCGTCGGATCGCGTCCAATGGACTCTGGTGTGTCACTTCCGGTTCAGTCCCGATACGTCACTTCCGGCGGTGGGCTCCCGATCTTCGTCCATGCTCCTCTCTCCCAGTAGGCGGATACCACTCTACGCGTTTCGCCAATGAGTGCGTGGCTTCGTCAAGAGTGTACCGCCCCCTGCTAGTCTACATCCTGATATAGCTCCCATTATGAAATCTAATTTAAAACACCTGTTACTACACGATCTGCACTTATCACTAACGAGGAATCCATCAATATACATGAGGGAGCATTCAGCCGGTTGTAGAGGGGATGATTAGGAGATAATTAAGTGGATGTTTGATTGAATTCAATTTTTATGAAAATTACATATATATGAAAAAAGGGGAATGTACAAGGTCGTAAGTGGGTGGTGGGGGTCTAAATAGCTTGATGGACAAGGGGATCCAAATATATAAGAACCGACATAAATCAATTGATAAAAATGTGTAAATTATCTAAAAAATATATAAAATATATATATACAAAAAAAAATATATATATATATATATACAAATGTATGTTGAAGGAGGGGTGGTTTACCTGCTCTCACAAGTGATGGATGGTAGTAGGTGTATTATCTATATATATATATCAATTGATGGCCTGGAGCAACTTAACAAATTTTAAAGGGATCTATACATACAATCCTGTATCCCCCATGATGGGGTTAAGAGTTAGATGACAAATACTCCATCATGTACAATGATCCAGGGCTATATCCATGAAATGGTGATAAAAAATGGTAATAAAAATGGATATGGATATTTTACACCCTATATAGAGTGAATGATACATTTCAATGGGGCATGTTTATACAGAATCTATTCATAGGTGATGGTATGTCAACAAACTCTGGCCACACTAAGTTAACTGTAGCACCTAAGTCCCACAATCCTTGCATGATTTTCTGACTCACGGTGACCGGCTGTAAGTGGGCACCTCCCAGACACCACATAGGCACTTGGGCGTGGTACTGAAGGGTGGTCCCTCCAGATGCAGTTGCAGGCTTCCTTTTTTTTTTTAAGTCAGTGCTGATATGCCTCAGCTGTTTGCAGGTGCAGCACCAATGGGTATCCCCCTGCCCTGGTGTGCCAACCCCCCCACACTCCACATGAAGCCTCAGTAGCCATAACAGGAGGAAGTCGGGGGGTTTCTCCAGGTTTTACTCTCCTTCCATCCTGGGACCCCCTTGTTAACTGTTGGGGTTCTGTAAGTCATGTAGTAATCTGCAAGTTTGCCATCCTTCGTGGTTGACTCAGGAACTCTGTCCTTCACCCACTCTCACTTCAGGTGGGTACAGGGTTAAAAATTTCTCGTGGACTATGATATCCAGTAACCCTTCCAAGTTTTTAATTTCCAGTCCCCTGTCGATGTTTGCAAACTCACACACAGGGGTTCGTTGATAATGAGAAGTTTATTGCCTGTACGTACAGCACAGAGTATGATCATACACGAAAGTTGTCCATTAGACACTCTGCCAGGGGAGGGCCCGAGCAGGCTTTAAATACATTTTAGATTCCTTTGTTTAACATAGGTTACTAGGCAGAATATATTGACATCACAACACAGCATTCCCTGTACACAAGGGGATAATCTTCTTCTAAACCAATCAAGTTACAGGTCTTCTCATCTATCTCAGACTGATTCCAAAGATCAATACATCTAACCTAAATTGATTCTTTTAGCTGACCAAAACACTTGAGTGTTTGCGCAACAAGGTACAGTCCATATCCCCCCTCTGGAGAAAAGTTCACTCTTGCATCAACACGCATACTAACATACAGGTATACCCCGCATTAACGTACGCAATGGGACCGAAGCATGTATGTAAAGCGAAAATGTACTTAAAGTGAAGCACTACCTTTTCCCCACTTATCGATGCTTGTACTGTACGGCAATCATCATATACGTGCATAACTGATGTAAATAACACATTTGTAACAGGCTCTATAGTCTCCCCACTTGCGCACAGCTTCGGTACAGGTAGGGAGCAAGTATTGCTGTTCAGGATGTGCTGACAGGCGCATGCGTGAGCTGCCATTTTGCTATTGAGCGATTTGTACTTACTCGCGAGTGTACTTAAAGTGAGTGTCCTTAAACCGGGGTATGCCTGTATAGCACACACAAAGACAAGATGGATTCCGCACAGTGCGAAAAATTTCCTCTCTATAAACTCCCCCAGTACTTTTCAGTAATTTCAAAAGTATATTAATTTCAGCAATATTACTTCGTCACCCTTAATCTACTGTTTGCACAAAGGGGACAGACAGTCCACCAGATCATAAAATATAGTGGTAGCACTGCACTGCAGGGCTCTGAACTTTGCTGGTAGATTTCAGGGGTAATACTGAAATGGTGTAGTAACGCAGCTTTTATGGCCTCATAATCCTGGTCGAGATGTACAGGCATTCCAGTAAGAAATACAGGGCTCTTTTGTTGAATCTGGGCATAAGATACATTGCTCACTTATCACGAGGCAACTGATGCTGCTTGCAGCTTTATTCCAAATTTGCGCATCCAGGTCTCCATCTTTTTCAAGGTTTGGGAAAGGCTCTATACAGATGCAGCGGCCATTATTCGAACATATCACGCGTTGTATACCTTGGAATACCCATATCATGACGCGTCATTACCGCGTGTTGACTCGTTTTTATCGAGTGCAGAAAATGGAATTTTAGTGTTCTGGTTTTTAAAAACCTGCAAAATTGACACAGTACTGTACTGTACACATCCCAATTCATTCATTATTGCCACGAAATGCGAAGAATTGCGCCCAATGAAATCGGAATCCATGAAATTCAAACAAAGCAACCTCGTGATGTGGCTGTGTTGAGTACAGCATCGCACACGAAAACAGCTCCGCGATATGTTCGAATAACGGCCGCTGCATCTGTATGTGGTCTGGAATGGATGGACTCTCTGCTGCTTAGTGCTAGCAATGCCCCTGGATCTTGGCAAGTTCCAGCTTGTGCCTTAGGTCAACAGCATGTTTCGCATCATCTCGTTCTGCTGCATATCTCTTTCAGCCTTATGCTCTTGGATCTGGGTGATGAGCTGCTACTGTATTTCATGATCTACTGGTCTCAGTTGCTTGACAGAACTTTGCAGGTATGCATCCAGGGCACTGAAATGTTGAGAACTGTAGAAGTCCTTGGAATATAACAGTCCTCTGTTCCTTTGTCCCACGGGTAATATCCAGGGCTAAGCACCCTCAGCTCCGCTGCTTTAGTTGTCTTGGCACAGAGAAGCGTTTGGCTCTGCCTCACCATCTTGAAAAATTTGTCTCAGCTCCTCTGTATTATTTCCCAAAGTAAGAATATGTCTTTCCTCGCATTGATCTTTCACAGTTTCTCTTAACTGGTGTATGGATACAGTAGTCATATTCATTACATTTGTGTAAAAATAAAAAAATAGAGAAAGAAAAACAAAGAGAATGAAAGGCACAAAACTTGTCTCCTTGTATGGTTTATAAAGAAGCACTGAGCAATGGCTTTGGGTACTGTGCAGTGTTCTCTCTCTCAAGACTCACATACTGTAGGTCAGTCCCTTTTTATTGTTTAGTTTGTCCCCCAGGCATAAACAAAAACCACTAAAAAGCTCTAATATTAACTTAAATAAAAATTGTTTTCCCACTGCGATACCCCCATCTGTCAAAAAAGTCAAACCTGTGAGCACGACTTGTATATGTGACAAGGGTTAATATACACAGCTACCTAGCTGTCCTACCACCATGGTCCTTCAAATGAGTCATATCTCCATCAATTAGTCCCAAACATGCCTTAAAAAGCTTCCACCGCCAAGGATATGGAAACAGAATGTCGCTAGAAGAGTCCTTGGTCCCCGTTCACTAAGAAAAATATGTAATTAACACACAGAAATCTATTGTAGCAAAATGTGTCCAAAAATGCAATTACTCTTCAAAGTGTGCAAAGTTTAATTAGAGCCCAAAGCAATTCTTATTACATTTTAGATTTAATATACAAAGAGAGTACAGAAAAAATGTTTAAAAATACATACAGTACAATATAAGCAAAAAGTTAATAAAATAAAAGGATTAGCAAACAAAAATTCTATACTGTATGTTACCATATAATATCAGATTTACTCCAAGAGGTCATGGAAATTGAAATATGAAAAATCAGACACCCCTCTTTGAATTCTACCTTTATATTATAAGTACATGTGTTTGATCCTAAACATCTTGCATTAGAAACTGGATAAATCCACCTTCTGGGCATGTCCTTAACCCCTCAACGCCCCCCCCCCCCCCACTCCCATATGAATCTGCATGGACACCTTCATGACTTGAGGAGATAAAAGGACTTTCCTTTTCAATCAAACGGTGTCTGAATAGAGATAATGGGGGCTATGCACTAAGCTCAATGGCTTTGCGTTCTGATTTTCCAAAAAAGCAGGCTCGTTAAAAAGTGAGGCCGGGGACGAGATTCACTAAGGCCTTGAGCCCATTTTTTAACGTACCTGCTCAAAATAGCTCAAAACACCCACAGCATACGTGTTGCTTTTCCCCCCCTGCTAGCGTTCTTAAACTTCACATACGCTAGCTGATAGAAAAAAAAATCTGCTTGTAACATTTGCATGGAGATTCTGTATCTCCATGCAAGACTGTTACAGGCGATCGTACACTAAATAAATATATTTTAATAATAGTGTACATGAGCAGGGGGTCTCAGGACCTGAACCGCATTGGTTTCAGGTCCGAGGACCCCCTACTTCAGGAGATACAGGCCCCGTTATGGGGTGCCGTTATCCCCTGCACTTTAAAGCTCCCGCGTCACGTGACTGGGACATTTAAATTCTGCGGGGATACCAGCACCCCATAAAGGGGCCTGTATCTCCTGATGTAGGGGGTCCCCGAGGCTGAAACCAATGCGGTAAAGCTCAGGAGACCCCCTGCACATCTACACTAGTATTAAAACACACATAACAATAAACAATTAAGACACATCTGCTTAAAGAAGCATATGAGTAGCACTGGATAATCATGGACACATGACACAAAGCTTGGCCCCCTGCAGACGCACTTACTAGTATTCCCTCCTACTGTCTCTGTACGTTCTCCCTACCTACCAATTAGATTGTAAGCTCCTCGGAGCAGGGACTCCTCTTCCTTAATGTTACTTTTACAGTATGTCTGAAGCACTTATTCCCATGATCTGTTATTTATATTATGTTATTTATATGACATGTATTACTACTGTGAAGCGCTATGTACATTTTATGGCGCTATACAAATAAAGACATACATACATACATACAATAATTCATTACCGTAGCGGCTATCCGCTATGGTAATGAAGCTGCATTAATGTACATTTTAATAATAGTGTGCGGGAGCAGGGGGTCCCCTGTACTGAACCGCATTGATTTCTGCCTCAGAGACTCCCTGCTTCCCGAGTTACAGGCCCCGGTATGGGGCATCGGGTGCCAGTGTCGCCGCCATCTTTATAGAGTCCAAGACGCGACGTGGGCTCTATAAAGATGGCGGCGACACTGGCACCGATGCCTCAAGTAGACCATATGACAGAGGCCTTGGTTCAGCCAATCAGAATTGGGATGGAGTTACCACGCTCTGATTGGCTACCGTATCATGTGTCGCCGGCCATCTTTGTTTTGATGATGTCTTCTTAAAGGCAATTAAAACTCAGCCATTCTGATTGGCTGGCGTCATTGCCTTTAAATGACATCATCATTTTTTTTTCCCGGCCTAATCACATGTTTTTCACGGCCCAATCAGGACCGTGCGAAACATTTGACCAAAATGTGACGTCATAGGCCTATAAAAGCCTATGTCGTCTCATTTTGAAGCCAGACGCCGAGGAGGGAACACCTCCCCTCCTAAGAAGAAAAGAAGGGCATGGCAGAAGAAGATGGAAGAAGACGGAAGAAGACGGAGAAGACCCCAAAGAAGAAAAGAAGACCCCAAGACTGACGGGAAGGATTACAAATAGAAGAACGAAGACACCGTTATGGATTGTAAGGGTTAATTTTTTTATGGTTACCTGTGGATTGGTTCCAGTTCTTCCGGGTCACCTGGATTTCGGTGAGTGGGCATCTAATGGTAAGTAAACAAAAGAAAAGTGTATTATTTTTACTTTTACAGGTTTTTTTTATTTTTGATTCATGTCTTTAATTTTTTCAGTCCCATGTAATGCCCGTGAATGTATCTATGTACCTATGGCTATACATACATTCACGGACACTGAATGGGTGTATTCTATGTGATTTTTGTATGTAAATGCATTGTTTTTTATGCTCTATTATTGCCCCTGTATGTTATGTATATCTATCTATATGGATAGACATACAGGGATAATAATTGATTGTTTTGCTAATGTTTATGTTCTTTTCATGTATGGCTAATGTATTTATCAGCTTTATTTTGATATTGGTGTGAATAATGTAATTTGTATTTAGTTACAGGTTATTTTTAATGGCTTATTTCTGGTAGTTAGATTAGAATGATGGTGGTTACTTTCAATTAGAATTCTTTTGGCAATGGTTTGGCTTTAGGAATTGAATAGGGTATTGTATAATTGATTTGTATTGTATTGTAATTGTTTTAGGAAATGGATTCATTGATTGATGCTAATTGTATTGATGTTGCTTAGTTTCTATTTGATTTTCATGATGGTATTGGTGGTTAGGGGACATTGTTCATAGTGTATTTTATTGTTACATATATTTTGCATAGTTTTACATGATGCACAGATTAATTGCATCATGTACACACTCAATGCAATTGTATGACTTTTCATATACATTTGTGTAGCTGCTGGTTTGTTGGTTTATATTTACAATTGCTGCAGGATTTATTTTAACATGCAATGTGGTGATTTTAAGATTAAGAATTCATGTTTTGATTTATGCATGTTTTATGTGTTTCATAATGGGCAAATAATCTATTATCCATATCTGGATAATAGTTATTTTGCACATTATTGTACTTTATGTGTTGGGGGGGAGAGGGATTGATGTATTGAATGTATAGATCCGGTTTATTTTTTTTACATACAGGGTTGGTTCCTTTTGGTTTGCGGGGGACCTCTGGAGACCACCTGCGGTATCCTCGGGCTTCTCACGGGTACCAGGCTGGCGGGTCCACGGGGGACACCTGCGGGGAAGAACCAGTGGCCCCACATCTGTGGGGGCACCGCGGACCCGTAGGGACCACCCGTGGGTCCCCAGATCCCCGTGGGAAACACCCAAGGCCCCTCAGACACCTGTGGGTCTGACCCGGGGCCCCCCAGACATCTGTGGGGCTACCGTGGAGACCCCATTCTGGCCCATAGTGACCCGCGGAGACCACCAGGTGGACCATGGCGCCTGGCGGGACCCACCAACCGGCCTCCAGACCCTGTGTGAAACATGATGCTGGTAACCTGTAAATCTGTGAGGTGACCCGTCAGGCCCACCGGGGACTCCCGTGGGCCTGGGGTATAAACCCTGTATGTAAAATAATAAATCATGTATTTATGGGGGGGCGCAGGGGGTGGGTTATGTATTTAATAAATAGAATGATGTTTATTGTGGGGCAGTGTATTGTTTTTATTGTGGGTACTGGGGGTGGGGGAAGGGGGTATTGGCCCCAAGGGTATGTGGGTAGGCCTCCTGACTGGGTATTGGGTGAGGGCGGTTAGGCCTCACGAGGTGGGGGAGTAGTGGGGGAGGGTATGTAGGCCTCCCGTGTGGTGGGTGAGGGTGGGTTAACCCCTTAATGACTGTAGCGGTTAATAACCGCTATGGTGATTAAGGGGTTAGGGGACATTACATTGGCTGTTTTTATTCTTGTGTATGTTTTGCAGCATCGGAGGGGGCATGGGCAGGATGAAGATGAGGATGAAGATGGCCTTCATCGTGGGTGCCTGTAAAAGGTAAGTGTAATATGTTTTTACTATATTTATTGAAAGTTATATGTATTTAAAATGGGCAAATGCATTATTATCCATATGTGAATAATAGTAATTTTGCCCATTACTGTATATTATGTGTTAGGGGGGTGTATTTAGTTATAAATATTGTTTATTATTTTTGGAGGCGCAACATTGGTACCGCAGGCCCGCGGGTACCCCGGGACTCCCGCAGGGACCCCGGACTCCCGCGGGGACCCCCGCTTGGTGAGCCAGGGACCCCCGGACCCCGCGGGGTCAGCCGGGGAAATCTGCACGACCCCCGGGCTCCCTTGGGACCCCTGCGGGGTCAGCCGGGGACACCCGCCGGCCTGTTGTATGGGTGTTGCGCATGCAAAAATGTAAAGCAATAATTTTTTCTAAGTCCAGATTTTTTTGCGTCTACCTTGAGCTGACGTGTTCTGATCAACGCAACTTTCGCGTACGCTAAGGTTGCGTTAGTTAGTGCATCCCGCTTAAGGGCAGGATTTAACGCAAACAGAGTTACGAACGAGCAAAGTTGGACTTAGAAAAAATTCCTGAAAAAGTCAGTTTTAGAGCGCAAAGTGCCTGTTTGCGTTGCTTAGTGCATCGTGTTCAGCGCAACATCACGTTCTAAGAGCACTTTGTGCTCTAAAAGTGACTTAACGGAGCTTAGTGCATGACCCCCATCATTATCATGACAATGTCTCTCAATAAATGCCCTTTGATTTAAGATTACGGGAGTTTCAATTCTGCCACTTATTTTTGTTGAGACTAGCAACAGCATTTCCTTTTCTCCTCCATTAAAGTACATGTAAATCAAACACAGTGCCTTTTTTTTTTAAGTAAATGATGATTTTTTTTTTTTAAATGTAATAATCTTACGGCTGTCTGAAGCACATACTGTGTATCATCCTGAGAATCTGTTTCAAAAGCATGATCATTACCATACTCATTAATGTGAATTACAGAAGTTGTCTGGCTGGTCTTCATTAACCATCTGTTAGTCAAACATTGATTTGTGTTTATGTATAAAGATATTTTTAGAAATGCACCTGAACATTCACCCAAAGAAGAGAACTTCATCTGTTTCTACTTCAGGTTATAAAACCAGCTGTTCCAAACCTGGTTTGTTTTTAAACACTCCATTTCTTTCATTTAGATGTTAAAAAAAACAAACAAAGGTAATCTGTGCATCTTAATATCTGATGATAAATGTCCAAAGAATATTTTTTTTTTCAGCTTAGTAAAATGTAACCTAAGGAAACTTAATACATTAAAAAATCATTAAATAGGGCATACAGAGTGGGGGGAAATGCAGTCCATATAGGGCATACTGCATTGCCTATATACCGATTTACCATACCGATTGGGATCTGGGTAATTTTCTTTAATCCTCTGACCTTTCTCTCTGATCCAGCAACCTTATCCTCACATGTTGTCTATCCTCAACAATTAGTGTTTCCATTGGGCCCATATATTGAGGTTTTGCTTGTAGGATACAATGTGGTTTAATTTTATTTCATTATATTGTATTGCTGATGTGGTCCTCAATGTTATTGTACACTTTGTGCTTAAAACGCTATCTAATATCTAATAATTAATAGTGAACATTATATGCTCACATATTTATGCTTAACAACTAGCATTATTACTGTTAATGTAGCTAATTCTTCATATAACGATCTGTATGGGTTTAATTATACAGCTAAACCCCGTTATAATGCGATCTGTTACAACACAAATCTGCTTATAACGCGATGCAAGCGTGGCTCCCAATTCTCGTATTTATGAATACTTTGCAACACGATTACTGGTGTCTTAAATATTTTATTGTACAATGCATACAATTGTACATTATTTCTAACGCGATCCGCTTATAGTGCGATGTGATTCTTTGGACCCCAAGCACAGCGTTATAAGGGGGTTAAGCTGTATTTGAAGATGTTCCTATTAGTAAAGTTTTTCATTTTTAAAGTTTATATCCTATATTTAATCTAGTAGTTCAGTTCTGCTGTTTTGCAGAAAATCTGAATTTCTCTAGAGGCATTTGACATACCTTTATGGACATTTAAGAGTAATAGCTGGGCTAATAAAACGTTTTGTATATTTCACATTCTGATTAACTCATTAGCTAGTGACCAAATTGCGCGTGTGTGTGTGTGTGTGTGTGTGTGTGTGTGTGTGTGTGTGTGTGTGTGTGTGTGTGTGTGTGTGTGTGTGTGTAATTCTTTTTGATGTTTTTTCCCCTTGTCCATTTTGGATTGTCATATGCATGCCTTTTTCTGTTTTGTATTTATCTATAATTATCTTACTTTTTAATTCTGGCAGGTCCAAATGTTTGGGTGTTAATTTGTGTGTCTTTTTGTCTAATAACATTTTTTTGTTGTTGCTATTTTAGTAACCCACCATGGTCGCACACCTCTAACGGGGGCGCGTTCATGTGCATGTGGATGCGCATGACAACAGTGTCTCATACTTCCCCAACTCAAGTGTTATGTTAAAGAGTATACAATAAAGTTTTAGCTCTTTGATTATTAGCATATCCAATGGGAGTATGCCATTGGTTGTTCTCACGGAGGAGAATGCTAGTGGAGGGCTGGGTCATCTGACGTCATGCGCATGCCAGACCTTTACATTTTGGCGATTTTACTGCAGTTTTTATACCATGATGAAGCGCACAATGCGCAAAACGCGTTGTGTTGCTGCTGCCTCTTTAAAGGTTTTTTTGGATGATCCAATAAAGTCACTTTTCGTTTTATAAGTGAGACCCCTCTGGATATTTTTTACTCAAGATAGTGCTCCGTTTTTTCCAATTCTCATGCTCTTGTTATTTACCTGACGGACTGCATATCACAGTGTGACGGGAGCTTTGTGACAGGCTATAATTAATACACCACCAAAGATATAACTGGGTTGAACTGGACGAGACATAGATATGATAAAATATAATTTATTCCTTGAAAAAGGTGAACACACGAGATTATACAAATAACAGACAAAATATGGACACTCACTTAAGATGGAATGATGAAACAGTCATATCTGGACTGGCAGTTCATACAGCAATCTTCATAATCATCAAGACATGAAAGACATGAAGGACAATAGCCATAGGCTGAGCCTGGTTCTTATACAATTATTTCCCATTGAACACAACCTAAACCCAGCCCCTCTCATAAATCAGTGGTGAGGTTGACAGTTTTCCTCAGAGTAAAACTCCTCCCACCCAAGGACGTTTAAAAACTGCTTTTCCTATCTAAATAACTTCCTAACTACAGTTCAATAATACTTACTGCACGCGAGACATATTAATACATTCCGACACGCATGAAGCTCCCAATGAGACTAAATATTACCGTGTAATACTAAAATTAAGAGAGATATTAATATCTGTCTCTTAGTAGCTGCCAGACATCAGGTGTCTGTAATCCTTATGTGCGAATCAGTCCCACGAATACACATATGTAGCTTTTAGCACGTTCAGCCGAGGACATCTCATAATATTCTTATATTTGATAAGGTCACTCATTCTAAGATCTCCTTGCGTAATCGCACCCCTGGCCCCCATCAAGAAATCCTTTGAAGCAGGGACTCCTGTGTAGTGAACATTTGTCACCGGTGCTATATTTCACACCCAATGCCCCAGCCTGGATCCTAGCTGTCTCTACCAGCCAGATGTGTTAACATACACCAAACCCCCTTTGTATTTTTCACACCCAACTTCAATCAAGCCTTTTGAAGCCCAGATATTTCTGAAAAGACACCACGCATCCTAATGTATTTTCCTAAACTGCAGCTCATTAACCCCTTAAGCCCCAGTGTGTGTGGTGCAGATACTGGCCCAGAAACAATACATTTATACAGGGGAATAAACAGTTGGATGGCTGAAGCAAGGCAAAACCACATTACTGGACCCCAGTCCAGTTAACCCCTTGCTTCCCAGGTGAGAGTAGAGGGTGGCCAAATGGGGTGAAACCCCTTTAATCCCGAGCCAAATCCCCTTTCTCTTGACACCTCCCCTGCTCAAGGGGTGCCTGGTTCCCCAGCTGCCTTCCCTGGCACTGGGACACCACTGGCGTCCTTGAAGCACTCAATAAGTCCTGAGGGATTGGCCTGGCAAAATTGTCCTCCAGCATTGTCCAGTACATTGTCCTGGCCACAGTGGATATTAAAGTCCAGATCCTGCTGAGCAGGGCTCCACCGTGGCCGCCGGGCATTCTCCTTTGCCTCTCTCTGCCCCCCACCCAGTGCCTGGTGAACCAAGTCCATTGTGAAGGGGCCCCTTTGCAGACCAGGCTGCACACTGCCCAGAGACTGGCATGTCTCTGCACCAGCAAGAGACCAGCTATCAAGCACAGACCGTCGCTTTCCTGTCAACCAAGTCTGAGAAAGGGCTATGTCACTATCCTGTAGAGACCCTACCTGCCCTGGCCCTGTGCCCACCGGTAGCTGCTAAGCTATACCCTTGACTCTCCTCCCTGGCTGCCTATCTACCCACAGCCCCTCCTCTGGGAACCCTGGGGAATCTGTCAGGGGGGTCACTCCTGGCCAGTCAGAACAAGGGACCTCCTGCCTTCCTAGCCCATCCCTAGCTTCTGCCAGCTGCCTGACACCCCACTGACCTCCTATCTCCCCCTGATCCACAGTGTTTCCCTGCCTAGCCTCTCCTAGGCCCAGCACCTCAGCCCCTGCTGATGACTCCTGCTGCTTACCTCCCTGCAGCCCACCTGCACTTCTCTCCCCCCTGGGCAATCCTAACCCAGACACTGGAACTACCTGAGTGCACCTCCCTCCCTGACCTTGTCTCCCCCTTACCAGGGATGAGCTCAGGGGCACCTCTCCCGATGCAACCGCCTTAGATCTTGGCTGGCAGGTATCCCTGGGGTGGCACAAGCTTGCCACTGCCCATGATACCCCCAGCCCATAGCCAGGCTGCAACAGGGGGTTGCTGATCTGAGAAACCCCCTGAGGCTCTGCCAGGGTAATGGGGAACTCTAGCTGCCATACCTGCTGCTTTCCCTCCCTGGCTACCACTAGCCCGTCTTCTCTCACTGAGATCTGATGCTGACTACCTACCTGCAGCCTCCCCTCACTCCGCTTCTCCCTAGCTAATCCTAACCTGGATCCTAGGGACACCTGAGTGAGGCCATCTCCCTGACACTGCCTCCCCATTACCGGGGATGAGCTCAGGGTTGTTGTTGCAGATGCACCCACCTTAGCTCCTGGCTGGCAGGTAATCTGGGGGTGGTCTAACTTTGCCACAACCTCTGATACCTCCAGCCCATAGCAAGGCTGCAACAGTAGGGCTCTTAACTGAGAGTCCCCTTGCTGCTCCGCCAGGGTAATGGGGAAGCCTGGCTGCCCTACAAGCTGCCCTTCCTTCCCCTCCCCTGGTACCCCTATCTCCTGCCAACCCCGGTCACCCCTATAGTGAAACAACAGGGTACAGTCATAGGAAAAAATAAGTCAGGGTCAGTCTGCGACTTGGTCTGGCTTACCTCGCTGGTCCCCGCAGAGACCGCCACCTTCGTTGGTCCCGATTGCAGGGGGACTGGAGTGGCCGCCACCGGCATCATCTGGACCGGGCAGCAACGGGCCGCTGCTGCAACAGCGCCTGGACTTGGTACAGTTAAAACGGTGCAGGACAAGGGTCCCAGGTCTTTGTGGAGTAACACGGCTCCCGTCAAACCAGGTAGAATAACCCCCTCCCGCAATCCCTGTCCCTCCCCCACTCAGAAAGGGCTCCGGCACTTTTCTGGAATCGCGGCTCTTCCGCCGCCGTCGCCGCCATGGGCGAGCCCCGGGTAGCTGATTGATGGCCGCCGCTCTCCGCCGCTGTTGCCGATGCAGCCCGGCAAGGTTCTCCAGGGGACGTCCCGCAAAGGGTTGTCACCCTGGCTGGGCGGGAGCTATCAGAGGATGCCGCTAACTGGGTCATCTTTTCCGCAGCTCGTGAGCGTTGGCCCTAAGGGGCTTCTTCGCCCGACCGCGCACGGTCCAGGAACCGAGCATTATTGTGGCCCATTTTTTGGCAGTGCCGCAGCGCCTGCCGGAGCTTCCCCGCCACCGGTGGACTAACCCCAGTTAGGGGCAAGGGAGTCCAAAACGGAGTTGCTCGAGCACCGGACTCATTCCGGAGCTTCTCCGCCACCGGTGGACTAACCCCAGCAAGGGGCAACGGAGTCCAGAGTGGAGTTGCTCGAGTGCTGGTCTCATTCCGGAGCTTCTCTGCCACCAGTGGACTAACCCCAGCAAGGGGCAACGGAGTCCAGAGCGGAGTTGCTCGAGCGCCAGGCTCATTCCGGAGCTTCTCCGCCACCGGTGGACTAACCCCAGCAAAGGGCAACGGAGTCCAGAGCGGAGTTGCTTGAGCGCCGGGCTCTGGGAGGGGGTAAGTGGGTCGTGCGACACCAACGCCGTGAACTGGGTCCACTTCGCCGGGAACCACGTCTTGCCCAACGCACACACCAGTGCTAGCTCTTTCAGGGAAAATGGACGGGCAACCGCAACGGCCGTTACCTCTCCTGGTGCAAGACTTCCGTGGTCTCCGAGACCACCCGCTCCCTCCAGAAGTCTCTGCCGTCCCGGAGCTGGGTCCATTCCCTGCTCTCCGGGCGGGTTTGATGGTTACAGTGGCTGCAGTTGTGGATCTTTGCTCAGCCTGCCGGGTTTCATGCTCACCGATCGCTGCCTCTCTCTCAGCCCTGCCGGCTGCTGGTCCCCGCGCCGACTTGATGCACTCCTCCGGTCTCGGTGCCCGGCTCCAGTCACACGGATGGCCGGCACTTTGGTTCTGGAGGCAATGCTTCTCACAAATAGGGGAACAGTGAGGAGGTGCCATATCTTGTGTTATATGTTGTACACTGTGTGTTCAATATCTTTAGTCCCAGGAACTCGCAATTACCATCGAGTTCCCACTATATTACAGTATCCCTCAGTACACTGTAATACAGGTCCAGTTCAATCCCGCCGCTGCCACCATTTTTATTATAAGCCTGTGACTGGAGCTTTGTGACAGGCTATAATTAATACACCACCAAAGATATAACTGGGTTGAACTGGACGAGACTTAGATATGATAAAATATCATTTATTCCTTGAAAAAGGTGAACACACGAGATTATACAAATAACAGACAAAATATGGACACTCACTTAAGATGGAATGATGAAACAGTCATATCTGGACTGGCAGTTCATACAGCAATCTTCATAATCATCATGACACGAAAAACATGAAGGACAATAGCCATAGGATGAGCCTGGTTCTTATACAATTATTTCCCATTGAAAACAACCTAAACCCAGCCCCTCTCATAAATCAGTGGTGAGGTTGACAGTTTTCCTCAGAGTAAAACTCCTCCCACCCAAGGACGTTTAAAAACTGCTTTTCCTAACTAAATAACTTCATAACTTCAGTTTAGTAATACTTACTGGCATGTGAGACATATTAATACATTCCGGCACGCTCCCAATGAGACTAAATATTACCGTGTAATACTAAAATTAAGAGAGATATTAATATCTGTCTCTTAGTAGCTGCCAGACATCAGGTGTCTGTAATCCTTATGTGCGAATCAGTCCCACGAATACACATATGTAGCTTTTAGCACGTTCAGCCGAGGACATCTCATAATATTCTTATATTTGATAAGGTCACTCATTCTGAGATCTCCTTGCGTTACCGCACCCCTGGCCCCCATCAAGAAATCCTTTGAAGCAGGGACTCCTGTGTAGTGAACATTTGTCACCGGTGCTATATTTCACACCCAATGCCCCAGCCTGGATGTGTTAACATACACCAAACCCCCTCTGTACTTTTCACACCCAACTTCAATCAATCCTTTTGAAGCCCAGATATTTCTGAAAAGACACCACGCATCCTAATGTATTTTCCTAAACTGCAGCTCATTAACCCCTTAAGCCCCAGTGTGTGTGTGGTGCAGACACTGGCCCAGAAACAATACATTTATACAGGGGAATAAACAGTTGGATGGCTGAAGCAAGGCAAAACCACATTACTGGACCCCAGTCCAGTTAACCCCTTGCTTCCCAGGTGAGAGTAGAGGGTGGCCAAATGGGGTGAAACCCCTTTAATCCCGAGCCAAATCCCCTCTCTCTTGACACACAGGACCTCCAAAGACTGATAGAAGATCTCCACATAAGTGAGTTCTTACTCTTCTATTACCTTCACATTGTTATAGTGATATAGGGGGGAGATTATCTTATGTGCCAGCATTTGCACTATGTGGTATACTGACAGGATACAGTAGGCACTATTCTCCTAGCATTTACTATGGATATTATCTTCCTTATTGAAGGAGGTACTCCATCTAATTATTTTTAAAGCTTCACTAATTGGATGGATGTCTGTTTATGAGCACCAGATTCTTGCTTCTATGACCAATTTCTAACACTGGCTGCTCCATTCATTACTCTGGAAAGATTGCTTATTTATGCATGATCCAATAGAGGGGTAATTTTTTCACAATTTTTACATTTATTCATGGGAACTGGAGAACTTACACTTCATCCAATTATCCTATTATTCATACGAGTCTCATCTTATTGCTAACAAGCATCTTGTTTGGGACTATGACGCTATGGATCTTACTCCTCCTGAACAGAAGGAATTAGTAGATGGCAGTTCTAATTATTCATTTAACTGTTCAGATAATGCAATTAGATTTAAAAAAGCACAGAATGTGTTTGAGGATGCTCTGGATACCAATTGCGAGGATACTATGGATTTGAAGAGTCAATTCTCTTGTTTGGAAAAACTCTTAATTCTTGACACCCGGTTGTGGTGGGATATTGTCACCATTGAGAACTATATCAAATCTGTATGAATTCCAAGAGTATTGAGAATAAAAAAATCCCTGACTTTTGGTTTTCAGGACGGGGACTTTTAGACAAAATAGAAACTAGTGTTGAATGAATGTTCATTTATGCTCATGGAGTTGATTGTTACCTTTAAAGCAGAAAGGGGGGGAGGGATAGGGAGTGATCACAAAATCATACTAATTGAATTAATAGTGAAGTAAATTAACAAATATATATTGATAATCATAGAGTGGTTGTAGACTGTGAACTGAAAAGTGAATCAGCAAAATAATGGAGTGCAAAATGATTGGACCCCTAATAGAATTCACTTAACTGCACACCACTAATTAAAATATAACTTTTAATGAATTACATAAAACATATATTACCAAATGAGTGTATAACGTGAATGATAAGAAATTAGATCAACATCACCTAGCACCAGAGTCACCAATAATTATGATGGAAAAACATATCTACCAACTATTAATGGTAGGGTATACGGGACTCGTGGTACTAATAGTCAGGGTAGAGACCCCTCTGGATCAGCTAGCAGAGGAGGTAGTAAGTGGATGTAAACAGCAGTGAAGGGATGATAATAAAATGAAATAAAATAAATAAATAAGAACTCCACCTAGCATAGTAATGTGCTGTTCAAACACCCTAATGGTATATCAGTTTAATACAAGATATAGGGTGTAGGCACCATAGATGTAGACACAATGACTGATACTCGTAGTGCAGCTAATGAAACAGTGAAATAAATTCACAGTACAAGAGCTGCAAAGTGCATAAGTGACTACTGTAGGTAGAGAGCTGGTAAGAAGCCTCACTGAGTGGCAACACTAAGCCAAAATAGAGTAGTGACACTTAAACTCTGCAATGTTGTCAGTCTCCTACTTGGAGCTGTTTTAATGCAGTGTTATTAGTCACCTGTTTCTGTCTGCAGAGTTTAAGTGTCACTACTCTATTTTGGCTGTGTTGCCAGTCAGTGAGGCTTCTTACCAGCTCTCTACCTAGTCACTTATGCACTTTGCAGTTCTTGTACTGTGAATTTATTTCACTGTTTCATTAGCAAAAAATGATCTAAAAAAAAAAAAACACATGTAAAAAAACAAAAAAAAAAATTGAACAAGTTAAATAAAATACATTTCTTTTGTTCAATTACCATTACTTGACCCACTCACCGACTCCCATTGAACATCTTACTGTCGAACCAATCCACGCACAGGAACCAATAAAATAATAAACCATAAAATAATAAACAATAAAATAATAAACCAAAACAATCCATGAGTCTTCTATTTGTAATCCATCTTCATCTGTATTCTTCTTTGTTGTATCTTCCGCTCTCTTCCGGGGTCTTCTTCGGCCACGCCCTGGTCTTCTTTCTTCTGTAGGAGGTCTTTCCTCCTCGGCATCTGCCTTCAAAATGAGACGACATAGGCTTTTATAGGCCTATGACGTCACATTTTGGTCAAATGTTTCGCACGGTCCTGATTGGGCCGTGAAAAACATGTGATTAGGCCGGGAAAAAAAAATGATGATGTCATTTAAAGGCAATGACGCCAGCCAATCAGAATGGCTGAGTTTTAATTGCCTTTAAGAAGACATCATCAAAACAAAGATGGCCGGCGACACATGATACGGTAGCCAATCAGAGCGTGGTAACTCCATCCCAATTCTGATTGGCTGAACCAAGGCCTCTGTCATATGGTCTACTTGAGGCATCGGTGCCAGTGTCGCCGCCATCTTTATAGAGCCCACGTCGCGTCTTGGACTCTATAAAGATGGCGGCGACACTGGCACCCGATGCCCCATACCGGGGCCTGTAACTCGGGAAGCAGGGAGTCTCTGAGGCAGAAATCAATGCGGTTCAGTACAGGGGACCCCCTGCTCCCGCACACTATTATTAAAATGTACATTAATGCAGCTTCATTACCATAGCGGATAGCCGCTACGGTAATGAATTATTGTATGTATGTATGTATGTCTTTATTTGTATAGCGCCATAAAATGTACATAGCGCTTCACAGTAGTAATACATGTCATATAAATAACATAATATAAATAACAGATCATGGGAATAAGTGCTTCAGACATACTGTAAAAGTAACATTAAGGAAGAGGAGTCCCTGCTCCGAGGAGCTTACAATCTAATTGGTAGGTAGGGAGAACGTACAGAGACAGTAGGAGGGAATACTAGTAAGTGCGTCTGCAGGGGGCCAAGCTTTGTGTCATGTGTCCATGATTATCCAGTGCTACTCATATGCTTCTTTAAGCATAATTCTCTGTACTGTATTGCCTCTCGGCAGCCATCGGCCCTCTGACATTTGAACACATTACTTCAACTGATTTTGGAGACTGTGACAACTGGATTTCCCAAAAAACAGAGAAAGAACTAGCAGCATCTAATTTGTGTCTATGTTCAGATGTAGTCACCTTTCACAAAAGATTAGTAAATCCAAGACTGCTCGGTTTAAGACAAGAGAAATGCAAAGGGTATTTGGAGAGAGGAACCAGAGAGCGCTTTTTAAATTGACGGAAAGGCGTGACCATTGACAGAGGCTTAAGATTAAAAGAGGATAACCAGCTCGTAGACAAGGCCATCCTCAGCCCGCTGTGTTAGACTGAGTGAGATTATTGAAAATACGGTCTGACATCACTAAACCTCCCTGCAGCCTAACGCACAAGAAATTTAAGGGTTGACATTCATTTGACTACCCTCGACTATCCAAATCCTTGATGCTCAAACTCCTAATACATGACGGCGTCGATGTACTTTAAAAAGGAAAACAAATGCCTGCGCCTAAAGGCCGCTCAATGCTGAAACCAAGCCAGTTAAGCAAGAGATAAGGACCCCCCCCACGATTTTCACGCGCTTGCAACCAATTGCCTGAAATCGCCAAAAAAAGCCACCTGGGTAGCACCCACACAGCCTGTGCATAGCCAGAACCAGGGAAACACTAATCAGGAGAAGAGTGCTCTAGAACACCTGTGAATAACAAGCAGAAGGGCGTCCATTTGTCAACGCAGGAATGGAAGACCCGAGGCGCGAGACCAGGCCTGATGCAGGCTTTGGCGGTGGAGCGGGCCTCGCATCTTGGAGGGCTCCCGTGCCCTCCTTCTGTTCGCCTATGTTAAATGCTGCCCGGAACCCTTCCCTATTCTCCCCCCGCTCTTCTTGCTTTTCGCCCCTCCCTTTGAGGCTCACCACATGTTGCCAAGAATCTCTCTCCCTTCGTCCCTCGCTTAATGTGGCGGGTAAGCATCTATCGCCCCAGTAACTTACGCATAACTATGTACTACTCATCCCCATGTGTTCGCCTTCTTATGATCCTCACTCACTTTAGAGATATCCTGGGCCCCTCTGTTCATCGCAATTTCGCGTCTGCCGGTATCTGATCAGAGATACCCTGTGTCTTCCCTCGATGATGAGGGGCACTATGTACAGAAAATTGCAGCAATGCAATTGACCCCATCACTCTCGTTTCGGCGCCTTCTATTCATCAGGCTTTGAACGTACTCTTTACCTGCTTCTCTTTGGCCTTCAAACAGTGAACTGCAGCCCAAGATAAGGCACCCACCAAGGTAGAAAATGAGTGTCCGCCAAATACTTAGACGGTGGTTTTCATACCTAAAAAGACTTCCAGTCTCTATCTGAATTGGTACTCCCTTATTCCCCTTTGTCCTCCTCGTCTATGATTCATCGACCATTAAATCAATTCATCTGCATGGCTTAGGCGGTATAACGGAAGGTTTCTTGCCGGATGAGGATAGACGACGGATGAAAAAGTGATTAAGATGGAGAGGCAGAATTTATTAGGGAAGCGCGAGTGAGGAAGAGGAGAAAGAAAGTCCATGTAACCCGCCGCGACCGGTCTGCCCCCGGAAAAGAAGGACACAGAAACCTGCGCCTTATTCACTTACCTGAAACTTTGGAGTCCGAACTTTTACACTCCTCTAGGAATACGCTCCTATCCTCCATGCTCAAGCTCTGCCTTGCGACATAGAGGACCGCGGACAAACATGAGAAGTCATGACACACTGAGTAATACAAAAACTTGTCCAGTGTCTTGTCCTCATCGTCTTGATCGTACACTTGCCCGGCGCTTTTCTCTGCCTGCCGCCGTCGACGCAATTCAAACCCTTAAGAACCCCTGGCCCTTTTAAATTCACCACAAGGGTGGTAGCATTGCGTGGCTTGTCCTACACCGTGTACCGTTGGACGGAATACAGTCACGACACACACACATAGCAAGATATACAGAACGGTGACATGTGGCTATCTATCAAAATAACACTCAGACACAAGCCAACAGCACACAGACCCGGAATACTACAGGAACAATCTAACATCTATTCGGAAACTAAGCACAACACACCACACAAAAAGAAAGACAAACGAAAAAAAAAAAAATAAGGAAAAAATAGAAAGAAGCTAACAAACAACAAGGAATTACGGATACGAAAAGAACAAATGGCGCTTGGTCACAGAAGAAGAACATACACAGCAAAAACACCCAAGCACACAACACACAACAGGCACCACACAGGCAGCAAAAGAACAAGGAACCACAAAGCACACACGACACACTATCAAGACAGCAACAACAGAGCACACATGAGCGTCAGCACACTACGGAAACAACACGTCCCGTCATTGATTCAACAACATACACACCACCACACAGACCCCAGATGAATACAATCACGACACAAAAATAAAGTAAGACCAAAAAGAAAAAGAGAGAACAAATCACAAACATAATGTTACGAACAAAAAATAAAGGATACAAACTGTCAAAGAACACAAGACTACAGAAACGAATCAACAAGGGAAACAAAAAATAAACAACGAAAGGGAACAACAAAGCAAAGAAAATAGACAAACAAGGTAACCCCGAAAAAAGAGGAGAGTTCAAAAAACCTCAACCCAAAGGCAGCATACCAAAGAGACGGAACTAAAGAAACAAAAAGGCAGAAAAAAACATCATCAAAAAAATTTAAAACCAAGTGAAACAAACAAAACAGAAAATAATTAAAAACCCCGAGAGTGAATAGAGCGAGATAAACAACACGTCAAAACAGCCAGCGAAAAGAAATCATAAAACAAAGACCCAAAACGAGGAGACAGGCGCAGCAAACATGGCAAACAACAGCACAACAACGGCACAGGGCGCCACCACACACAGGATAACAATAACACCACCAACGGGAGATACCACATGACAGCCATCGAAAATAGAGCATAAAGACCCGACACCAGAACCAAAAGCACAGAACAAACCGTAAACAAGAACAAATAAAGAGCAAACCGAAACACACAGAAGACAAATAAGAAGACACTAACCCGACCACAAACACGAAGCCGCAGGATACACAACACACACACCACAACCAAAAAATAAAAGAAAGAACAGAAAGAAACACACAAAAAAACAAAAACAGCAAACAACAAACAGGGAATTTACGAACAGCACCAAGTCGACGACACTGTGATACTTAAAGCTCAGTATTAGCTACACCACACAAACAACCAGCACCCACACATACAACACTGATTCACAGCACACACACACACCCACACACACATGGCCACAACACACACCTGGTATTTTTTTTGTATTGGACAACGACACGACCACACAAACACACCACACACACCAAGCACACCACACAAGCAACACACACACCACAAAACACAACAAAACGAACAAACACACAACAACAAACACAACACATGATACAAAAACACACAGAACACAACAAAATGAGACAACAAAAAAAACAGCAAAAATGAAACACACCCACACATGAAAAACACACAACCACACAATGATGGGACACACGGCGACAACAAACCCCACACACAAAGGTTCTGTGAGTGTGAGCGCCGGAGGGCAAAGGGGGTCAGCGCCGGGGGGCAAAGCTAGTGAGCGACGGGGGGGGCGGCGACAAAGGGGGAGCGCCGGGGGGGGGCAAAGGCTGGGCCGCAAGGACAAGTGCCGATGGGGCAAACAGGTGGGAAGCGGCGGGGGGCAAAGGTGGGAGAGGGAAGGGGGGGCAAAAGGGTGAAGGAAGGTGCTCGACGTAGTGAGAGAGGGGCAATGCGTGGCGAGCGCGGGGGGGCAATGGCGGTGGTAGGCCAGGGGGGGCACAAAGGTACAACGGTGGTAAAAAGGGAAGGAGCCACCCCCGCTACACCTTTACCTATTAACCCCCCTTGGCTGGCACCCGGGACAGAAATGGGACGCAATCACCCGAGAACAGAGGAGCCGGAGCGGAGGAAGAAGACACGTGTGCTCTGCCACCAAAGCGGACAGTCCCGCCCCTGCTTCCTCTGACGCTGCCTGCAACCCAAGCCCCTGGGGACGGCCGGCATTCTAAAGTCCCGCCCCCCGGCATTCTCCTTCATTCAGTTTCCCAGGCGCATTACCACACACCACACATAGAAAATACTTGACGGCCCGCCGCATGATCTCCTCACCGCCGCATGCACCCCGCCAACTACAGGGACCAGGCGACCAAAAATCGGGACATAACCAGGACGGAGCTAAAAGCGGAAAGGAGAAAGAAAAAAAAAAAAAAGGGGGGGGGGGTTCGGGTGACGGGGGGCAGGAGGGGGGGTGCGGGCGGGGGGTGGGTGGGGGGGGGAGGGGCGGGCGGGCGGGGTGAAGGCCGCGCGCCGGGGGGGGGCGGTGGGGGGGCGGGGAGGGTCGGGGGGGGGAGGGGGGGTGGCGGGGGTGGCGGGGAGGGGGGGGGGGGGGTGGGTGGGGGGGGGGGGGGGGGTGGGGGGGGGGGGCGGGGGGGGGGGCGGGGGTGGGGGGTGAGGCGGGCGGGGGGGGGGGGGGGGGGGGGGGGGGGGGGGGGGGTGGGGGGGGGGGGCGGGAGGGGGGGGGGTGGTGGGGGGGGGGGGGGGGGTGGGGGGGGGGGGGGGGGGGGGGGGGGGGGGGGGGGGGTCGGGCTGGGGGGTTGGGGGGGGGGGGGGGGGATGTAAAGAACCAAAAAAAAAAGGGCCAAAAAAACACAAAAACACGACACACAAAAAAAGCACCCCACGAAAACCGACCACAAAACAACTGTCCCAGGCAACAACCAGGGACGAGATATGGTCACGCCCTACTTACAGACTAGTCACTTGACGTGGACCATAAGTGCTATAGAGGGAAACTCTAAGGCTCTTAGATGCATTAACGATTATGTTAGTATATGTAAATATTTATCTTATTATAGGGCGACCTTTGTACAGGGGGGGGGGAAAGCATCACGTACGCTGTGGCTGTTCTGAGCTATTTTGAGCAGGTACGTTAAAACATGGGCTGAAGGCCTTAGTGAATCGCGTCCCCGGCTTCACTTTTTAATGAACCTGCTTTTTTGCAAAATCAGAACGCAAAGCCATTGAGCTTAGTGCATAGCCCGCTAAGTTTTTTTGCAGTATGTATTTTAGACGCTTTTGTGTTGGTCACATAGCTTCGTGGATTTGACTTGTGTTGACATTAAATATCTTTTTTTGATTTGGCAATTACCTACTCTTGAGATTTATTCTACTAGTCAGTGAGTGCTTGAACTATTATTACTGTTTTGTAATTATTTAGGAGGAATTGGGTCCTTCTTTTTGTTCCTTTATTTGCACACTGCAACCTGCATGAGATTATCTTATTTTTTGAGTGCTGTATATCACTTGTTTTTTCTGTTTTTTTCAGTGAGGAGGTTAAATTTCAGTTGAGTGGATTAGTGTGATCCCAGCTGCCTCATCAAGGTGTTTTAAAACCCCCAGGCTGTGCACACATGCAGGCTAGCTGGTCAAGAGATAGGACTGAAATGCTGAAGTAAGATTACTGCTATAAGGTCTGTTATCAAAGTACACGTTTGATGAACTGTCTGTGTCCTGCATGCTGAAAGAAGCTGTCTTGTTTTTGTATGCTGAAAAGAAGCAATTTTGTTTTTGTATGCTGAAAAGAAGCTGTTTTGTTTTTGTGTGCTGTATTTTTTAAGGCTCAAAAAATAAGCCTTATCAAGAGAACCCGCGTGTGGTTGCATGTACCCTGCAACATATGGTGTCAGAAGTGCCGGGATGTTGAGAGTCCCCTGCAGTTGAAGGGCCACACACACAATAAAAATGATTTTTTTAAAAAGGAAGAATTTTTATAAGAGTTTCTGTGCGAGCAGACCAAATAGCAGGGATTGTTAATGCAGGAGCAGGCCCAACTACTATTGCAGCAGCAATCCCAGCTCCTAACCCAGCAGCAGGCAGCACAGGATGAGCGGATGACCAAGCAGCTGACCCAATTCCAGGGGTCTGCCAGTCCAGAACTTGCGAACAAACCCCCGGTCCTCCTGAGGAAAATGGCTGAGAACAAGGATCCAGAGGCTTTTCTACTGACATTTGAAAGGGTTACCAAAGCTCAGGGCTGGGCTGCAGATCGCTGGGCAACTGCTTTGGCCCCGCTCCTCATAGGAGGGGCCCAGGCCTCATATCAGGGCCTCCCAGCAGATCAGGCAATGGACTACCAACAAGTAAAAGCCGCCATACTGGATCGCTTAGGTCTGACCCCAGAGACCTACCAGCAGCAGTTCCGGAACCTGAAGTACACTGCTAAGATGAGACCCCGGGTCCTCGCTCAGCGGTTATTGGACTTGGGTACTCGCTGGATACAACCCGAGGAGCGCACTAAGGAGGCAATTCTTGAGAAAGTTGTTTTGGAACAATTCCTGCAGATAATACCCCCTTCCGCACGTTTTTGGGTAAAACGCCATGCAGCTGGAACCCTAGCTTTGGCAGTCCGACTCGTTGAGAACTTCCTTGGGGCCGAGGAGCAGGCGAGTGCCCTGGATCTGATGGATCCAACTTCACCGGCATTTGTTGACACTCAAAGAGGGAGATTGGAGCAACGGGGAAATTACGGCCCCTCCATACGCAACAGCCAAGTGCCACGAAAGGAGAAGTCCTTCCAACAAGGAAGAAGTCAAAACGCCGGGCACTGCCGAAACCCTCATCCCCTTCCTGATGTCAGCACGTCCCCAAATGAGAGGAACTTCTGAGGACGTCTCCCACAGGACCCATCAGATGCCTGGTCTCCAGTATCCGGTACAGCGGAGCGCTATCCGCGGCACCCTCCTTCGAGGGAACCCTCTCCATGTTCCGCCTGCAGAGAACAAGGCCACCGCCATGTGGACTATCCTCAGATGGATTGTTCCTTCAGCAGGACAGTCGCCTCGGCCTTCCCCAGAGGAAGTTGCAAACCCTGGTTACTTCCAGTCCAGATTGGGGGTAAAACCGTTCAGGCCCTTGTAGAGTCAGGCTCTGGAAAAACGCTGGTCTTCTGGGAACTGTTACCGCCTGATGTGCTTTTCTTTGACTCCCCATGGAGTATAGAGTGTACACACGGCGATGTAAAATGGTATCCGACGGCCAAAATTCTGCTACAGCTAAAAGGTCAGGAGGCCAGGATCGAAGTAGGAGTCGCTCCTTGGCTCCCTGCCCCCATTTTGCTCTGCCGTGACTGGCCTTTCTTTACACCCTAATGGCTCCAGTCTCTCAGGAGGGGCCTCATGCTCTGGCTCAGGAGAAAACTGGTAAACTGTTCCCCTTCTCGGCAGACCTGTTCCCCAGTAGATACTGGGTTCCAAAGTCTCGTAGGCAAAGACGCTATGACAAACAGGACTGGTTGCAGAAATCTGGAACTCAAGGAGGCCATACTAAAAGCCAGGAGTCACAAGTGATGACTGGGAATGGCCAGAAAGAGGGAGATATAGGTCCTGGGGATTTACCAGAGCTAAACCTCCCTGATTTTCGCCAGAGGCAAAGGGAAGACCCAGTCCTTGCCAGACAATATGATAAAGTGGTAAAAATTGATGAACGGATATTGAAGGCACAGGGGGTGATAGTATTCCCCCATTTTGAATTGTCAAATGATATCATGTATAGGGTGAATAGGCAGACACAAACAGGGGAGGTCACCAGACAAATATTGGTTCCCAAGGCGTTTATTAAAGCTGTATTCACCCTAGCCCACACTGTCCCTTGGGGTGGTCACCTTGGTAGGGATAAAACCTTGGACCGTATTTCGTCACGATTCTATTGGCCAGGGATGCATAATGATATTGCGAAGTTATGTGCGGTATGTCCTGAATGCCAGCTAACTAGTCCGAAGGGACAAAAACCAGCCCCCTTGGTTCCCCTTCCCTTGGTGTCAGTTCCCTTTGAGAGGATTGGAGTAGACTTGGTAGGACCTCTAGAACCTTCTGCGAAAGGAAACAGATTAATTCTCATAATAGTTGATATTGCAACAAGATATCCTGGGGCGTTCCCCCTGAGGACAGCAACGGCAAAGCAAGTAGACAACAAGTTGTTGGAGCTGTTCTCACGGGTTGGACTTCCCCAGCTTATGTTGACAGACCAAGATACAAATTTTAGGGCTAAACTGATGCAGGATGTCTTAAAACTACTAGAGGTCAAGTCAGTTTGGACATCGGTCTACCATCCACAGACTAACGGATTGGTGGAAAGATTTAATCGAACGCTAAAAGGTATGCTGAGAAAATTTGTAGATTCAGAGAAGAGAGCCTGGGATGACCTTCTCCCTTTTCTGCTGTTTGCCATGCAGGAAGTTCCCCAGGCCTCCACGGGATTCTCTCCATTTGAATTACTGTATGGCCGCCAACCCCGGGGTATCCTAGACCTCCTAAAGGAGTCCTGGGAGGAACAGCGGTCCCATTCTAAGAATACCCTGCAATATGTATTAGACCTTAAGAAGCTCCTAGATGTGGTCAGACAGTTTGCTAAGGAGAATCTTAGGTCAGCCCAGGACAGTCAGGAGAGACATTACAATCAAAATGCTCGCATGAAAGTGTTTCACCCGGGAGACCAGGTGATGTTATTGTTACCCAGCTGTGAGAGCAAACTCCTAGCCAAATGGCAGGGCCCATTTGAAGTACTCCACCGCACGAGTGATGTGGATTATGAGATCGCTCAACCAGGGTCCAGGAAGGGTAAACAAATTTACCATGTGAACTTGATGAAACCCTGGAAGGTGCAGCGGTCTCTATTCATCCACCCGGTGGAGGAGGAAACGGACCTGGGTCCTCAGCCCCCACAGGGGAACATCATTGGTGACGAACAAATCCCAATGGGTAGACAATTGTCCCCTGAACAAAAAGGGGACTTGTTAGAAATAATTACATCATTCAATTATGTTTTTTCTGATTTACCAGGGCAAACTAATTTAGTTTCACATGTGATAGAGACAGCCCTGGGGTGAAAGTACGTTCTCGTCCTTACAGGGTGCCTGAAAGCCGTAAGGCCCTGGTAGAGAAGGAGGTACAAGAAATGTTACACAGGCATGATTGAGGAATCATGCAGTGAGTGGTGTAGTCCACTAGTTATGGTCCCTAAACCCGATGGGAAGGTAAGATTTTGTGTGGACCTCCGAAAGGTTAATGCGGTATCCAAGTTTGACGCATATCCGATGCCAAGGGTGGACAAGTTAATTGACGCCCTTTGTAACGCGGAATATCTATCCACGCTGGACTTAACAAAAGAATTCTGGCAAATACCTTTGAGGTGCTGAGACCCCATAGGCGGGCCCATCTAAATAGGCTGAAAGCGGTCCTCAAATCTCTAAGAGAGGCAGGGCTCACTGCCAACCCTAATAAATGTGCCTTAGGTAAGGCGGAAACCAAGTACTTAGGATATGCAGTGTGAGGTGGAAAAGTAAGGCCACTAGCCGACAAGGTAGCTGCCCTGAAAGAAGTTCTGACCCCCCAAACAAAGACGCAGGTACGCTCTCTGCTTGGTTTAGCAGGGTACTATCGGCGGTTCATCCCTAACTACTCAGAAGTTTCAGCCCCACTAACAGACCTCACAAAAAAGTGTGCCCCTACACAAGTGGGTTGGTAAAGGGAGTGCCAAAGAGCCTTTGAGACGGTAAAAAGGTGTCTATCAGAGGGTCCCGTCCTTAGAAGCCCAGACTTCGATAAGCCTTTTATCGTGCAAACTGATGCCTCAGAGACAGGGCTAGGGGCAGTGCTCTCACAACAGTTTGAGGGAATGGAACATCCAATCCTTTTTCTGAGTAGGAAATTGTTCCCAAGGGAAAAAAACTACTCAGTAATTGAGAAGGAGTGCCTCGCAGTAAAGTGGGCAATTGAGGCCTTCAGGCATTACCTGGCAGGAGTCCATCTCACGTTGGTAACAGACCATGCTCCATTGAAGTGGTTAAATACTATGAAAGACTCTAATGCTAGGTTGACCAGGTGGTATATGGCCCTCCAACCCTTCTCGTTTTACATTCAGCACAGACCTGGAAAAGAAAATGAGAATGCTGATTTCTTCTCTAGAGAAGGGGTGGATGGTCGGGCTTCAGCCGTGCGTGGCCCCAGCCACACACTAACAGGGGAGGAATGTTACAGGGTGAATAAACGTCACCAGCCCTATGCCTGGCAGACTTATCTGTAGTGCAGCAGTGAGGAGGTTAACTTTCAGCTGAGTTGATTAGTCTGATTTCAGCTGCCTCATCAAGGTGTTTTAAAACCCCCAGGCTATACACACATGCAGGCTAGCCGGCCAAGAGATAGGACTGAAATGCTGAAGTAAGATTACTGCTATAAGGTCTGTTATCAAAGTACACGTTTGATGAACTGTCTGTGTCCTGCATGCTGAAAAGAAGCTGTCTTGTTTTTGTATGCTGAAAAGAAGCTGTTTTGTTTTGGTGTGCTGTATTTTTTAAGGCTCAATAAATAAGCCTTATCAAGAAAACCCGCGTGTGGTTGCATGTACCCTGCAACAATTATATGCTCACATATTTATGCTTAACCACTAGCATTATTATTGTTTATGTATGCTAATTCTGCCAACGATCTTTATGGGTTTAATTATAATTGAAGATGTTCCTAATAGTAACGTTTTTCATTTTAAAAGTTTATATCCTATTTTTGATCTAGTAGTTCAGTTCTGCTGTTTTGCAGAAAACTCGTTTCTCCAGAGGCATTTGACATACCTTTATGGACATAAAAGTAATGGCTGGGCTAATAAAACGCTTTGTATATTTCACATTCTGATTAACTCATTAGATATTGACCAAATCTTGCACATATACTATATATGTAATTATTTTTGGTGTTTTTTTCCCTTGTGCATTTTGGTTTGTCATATGCATTTTTAAGTTGTATGCCTTTTTCTGTTTTTATTTATCTATAATTATCTTACTTTTTAATTCTGGCAGGTCTGGATGTTTGGGGGTTAATTTGTGTGTCTTTTTGTCTAATAATTATTATTTTTTTGGATTAATTAGTAACCCAGCATGGTTGCGCACCTCTAATAGGGGCACATTCACGATCAAGAGGACGCACTTGGCAACAGTATCTCATACTTCCCAACTCTAGTGTTATGTTTAAGAGTGTACAATAAAGTTTTGGGACTTTGACTATTAGCATATCCAATGGGAGTATGTCATTGGTTGTTCTCACGGAGGAGAATGCTAGTGGAAGGCTGGGTCATCTGACGTCATGCGCATGCCAGACCTTTAAATGGTGGCTGTTTTACTGCAGTTTTTACACCATGAGGAAGCACATAATGTGCGAAATGCGATGTGTTGCTGCTGCCTCTAAAAGGTTTTTTTTTGAATGATACAATAAAGTCACTTTTCGTTTAATAAGTGAGCCCCCTCTGGATATTTTTTAGTCAAGATAGTGCTCCGTTTTTTCCAACTCTCTTGCTCTTGTTATTTACCTGATGGACTGCACATCACAGGACCTCCAAGGACTGATGGAACATCTCCACATAAGTGAGTTCTTACTCTTCTATTACCTTCACGCTGTTATTATGTTATAATGGAGAGATTATTTTATGTGCCAGCATTTGCACTATTGGTGTACTGACAGGATACAGTAGGCACTATTCTCCCAGCATTTACTATGGAGTTACCTTTAAATATATATATATATATATATATATGTATATATATGTATATATATATGAAAAAAAGAAAAGAAAAAACAGGCGCACACCTAGTGCATTAATGTAGAGGTATCAGTACCGTGTTAGCCGAGCTTCAATAATAAAAAAATAAATAGATGATACCGTTCTGTGGCTAACGAAATGCTTTTATTTGTGCGAGCTTTCGAGATACACTGATCTCTTCTTCCGGCGATGTTACAATGAATGAAGCAAGCAAAGTGTATACTTAAAAACAGTGTCTCTTGGAATGTTATCTGTGCTTGTCTTTCCCCCAGTGTGGATGAGATTTATGGCTAGAGGTGTTAAATGGTTCCTGAAAGTACGGTATCATCTTTATTTTTTTATTTTATATATATATATATATAACAGAAAGAACTCAAATGCTTTGGCTTTGGTTGTTTTTTTTTTCCATATGTAACAGGTTGTAAATCATATTGTCATGGGCTGAGGTGGGAATGGATAGAAAGATAAAAAAAACATCCAATCAAGGGCCACCTAGAACTGATAACACCTTTCATAAAAGGGAACCCACTCATTTTCATGAGAATAAGAGACCTAACAACATAAATTTTAACCCTAATACCAAAAATGGAAGGAAACAATCATATAGAGGTAAACAAAAGGTACAAACTAACAATACCCCTAGTCAAAAAGGTAATTCAAAAAATGGAGAAGGTAATAAAACAGAACAATGTACACATGATAAAAATAAAAAAGAGGAAGTACTACCAGGATTAGAAAAATTATCACAAATCCAAACTGTGAATAGATTTACCCCCCTGGAGTGCTCAACGCCTTTTTTAGAGGTGACACAGAAAGTAAACGTAAACAAAGAAATGCTGAACGAGAGGGAGATACCAAAATTCTCACTAGTGAGAAAAATCACCAAACGGGGAAAGAGAGGAGAACACCAGACCAAAATTAAAGAAAATCACAACAGAATAGAAAAACATCAAAGAATTTTCAATTTAAGCAAAAAAGATTTAACCAATGACCAAATTCAAGTTCTTAATAAAGTACTATCCTTTTCCCCATCTAACACCATGAACACTTTTAATACATATATAGATGTAGGAAAATTTGTACGAAATCTGTCATTCAAGAAATATTCCTTGAAACAAAAAATTCAAACCACATCTAATGTAAATAATGTGTTACCAACAATCACTAGTGAGACACGCTATACTACATTCAAAAAGAAGTCAAAATTCTATCCAAGTTCCATCAAAGGAGGATGTGTTGACATGTTTGAAAAATTAGTTCAAGATGATCTGGAGAAGCTAGCAAAACAAAATAAATATATTAAGAGAAATCTTAATAAAAAACAATATTCAGCAATAAAAGAATTAAAAGAAAATACCAGTATAGTAATAAAATCAGCCGATAAAGGCGGAGTATTAGTAATCCTAAATAAAGTAGACTATATTAAGGAATCTTTAAGATTATTGGATGACACAAATACTTATTCTAGACTCTGTATAAATCCAACAGAAGATTTCCTGTATGAGTTGGAGAATCTCCTAACTTTGGGACTCAAAAAGAAATTCTTATCAAATGAGGAATATGATTTTATTCTCATTAAAAAAACCATACTACCCATTTTTTATTTACTGAAAATACATAAAGATCCGTTAAACCCTCCTGGCCGCCCTATAATTTCTGGTGTACAATCTATTACCTCCAACTTGTCAGCATATTTAGATGTTTTCTTGCAAAAGCCAGTCAAGAAATTCAAATCACATTTGAAAGACACTACTCACGTTTTAAATAAGTTACAAGAAATTGTTTGGTTAGATCAATTTTGTTCAGTCACGTGTGATGTCACCTCACTTTACACAGTTATTGATCATTCCCTGGGGTATTTAACCATTCAACTTTATTTAGAACAAGAGGGATTATACACCAAATCACATATTGATTTTTTTAGTCTCATTAATTAAATTCACTTTAACTCACAATGATTTTTGGTTTAATGAAGAGTTGTTTTTACAAATTAAGGGCACCGCCATGGGTGTAGATTTGCACCTAGTTATGCGAACCTCCTTATGGGGATGTGGGAAGATGGTCACCACATCAGTTCGGTGCAAATCTAGTACTATGGACACGTTTTGGGGACGATATATTTTTCATTTGGCAGGGTGATATTGATACACTTTCATTATTTCTTAATTATATTAATCAGAACACATATAATTTGCACTTCACGTCTATTTATTTATATTGAAAATGGGAAAATCTGCACTAAAACTTACCATAAACCGGTAAGCTGTCTCAATTACATTGAGGCAGACAGTAACCATTTAAATATCTGGCTGGATAATATCCCTCAAGGGGAATTGCGTAGAATAAAACGCAATTGTACAAATAACAGCATTTATGAGGAACAAGCCAGAACAATGCTTGAAAAATGTAAATCTAAGAACTACAAAAAGACAGTTGTAGATCAGGCATATTCTAAAATAAGTAAAATTGATAGAAAAGACCTATTAAAATATAATACAAGGAAAATCCAATGTGCTGACGACTTGGAGAGTAAAATAGACATACCATTCATTACTCAATACAATCCATTAGCCCCATATATAAAAAAAAGTGATTAAAAAACACTGGCCATTAGTATTAAAGGATCCCATTTTACTGTCTCATCTTCCTTTAGTTCCCAAAGTACTATTTACTAAAGATGACACCTTACAAAAACATATAGTACCTAGTTGCTTGAAATCTTCTCATAAAACCATATCTACAGGCACAATTTTGGAACCTAAGGGATTTTTGAAATGCCTTAGGTGCAAAATGTGCAAACTAGATCCACATAGTAACAAACAAACCAAGGAATTTTCTTCCACGCATACAGGAAAAACATATGATATAAAACAATTCATAAATTGTGATTCATCCAATATTGTATATTTCATACAGTGCCCCTGTAAAAAAACAATATTTAGTGCGCACTATGAGAAAGCTGAAGTTACGCTTTGCAGAGCATATTACTAAAACAAAAAATATTTTTACTGCATACATTGTCAAGGCACTTCTGTGAGGAACATAATGGCAACCCTGCAGGCATTCAATGTATTGGTATTGATAAATTATCTATGAATTGGAGGAGTGGAGATAATATTAATGCTATATCGAAATTGGAGACCAAGTGGATCCATATGATTAAAAACATTGGTTCCACTTGGTCTAAATACTGACATAGATCTCGGTGCATTTTTGCAATGAGATCATTATACATTCTTCATCTAATAGTACAGAATCATCTGTTTACCAATGTATTGATGCCTAATGAGTTGCCATATTGTCTTTCTTTGATCAAATTATGTATGCCTCTAAATATAAACCATGTTATAATGCAATAAGTCTTCAAAAACTTTCTGCATGTATTATATCCCATTTTAATGATATGATTTCAATGATATGATTCCAAAGTTAAAGCTGAATCGGGTATTACTTTATATCAATATGAAAAAAGCCTAAGCATATGTATGATATGCATATGTATGATTTAATTATGTATTTTATTTAAAATTGTTATGATCATTTGTTATTAAAATTGTCTGTAATTTTATATAATCTGTTTTTTTATGTTTATCAAACAAGAGTTCGTTATGTATAATTGTTATCCAGTAATAAATATGTGTGTCTACTAGGTGTATAGACATCGGTTAACTAATTAACCTATGGGAGACCATCTTAAACTATATAAGAACCAGCAGGTCACACAGATTCATTCCCCAGATGAAGTCCTACAAATAGGATGAAACGCGTAGGGTAGAGGTTTAAGATTATATCTACAAAGCTCCCCCTATCTTTAGAACTGCCATATTCTGATTTCCAGTCACAATATAGTTCATACTTTGGACATTTTTGCCTGTTGCTCCGCCACGGATACAAGTCCAGTGACGTCACGCTCGCTATCTCGCGAGACTGGAGGAGCAACTCAGGAGTACTGGAAATCAGCTGCAGACGGAGCGGTCGCGGAATCACAGCTTTCCACGTGGAGAGGAGCAGACCGCCATACAGACCAGCAGGAAGGAACTTATGTGTCCTACATGCCTTAACTTTTGGCTACTTTGTAAGTAGATGTCTACTTTTGCGCAATATATTAATACAGAACATACTTCACTATATTTTGTTTCTCTTTATTCATTTCAGAGTATTCATCTCTAAGATATCGGACATTGTTTCCATCCATATTATGCTCTCTTTTATATATATTATAGCGACTTTGCTGCCCTGTGTTTATTATATATTATATATATGATATATATATATATTATATATATATATATATATAAAAGAAGAAAGCACAGCACAAAAACAGGCAACACATCACTAGCGTAAGAAGTATGAGCAAAATATTCATGGAGTAAAAGAATGTGTAGAAAACACACTCACAAACATAACGGAATATAAGCAAGTAGTTATGAGTACAACTAATCACAGCCAGACGCAGGACCAGGTACCAGGTGACTCCGGTGAAGTTATCGGTGTGGATGAATGATGAGAAACCTCAATGGTAACCTCCGTGACGAGAAGGTGAGGGACGCCCGCCCTTCTCCAAATCAAGCATCACAGCAGCTCTCTTTTTATAAATAGCGATATTTTTTGGTCTGTGTTTTTTATTTTATTGATAATATGATTATCTGTATCTCTTTTGATATATGGTATATATATATAAATAGTATTCTATGTGTTATTATAATATATATATAAATATATATATATATATAGATTGAATTATATATATATATATATATATAACAGAAATAACTCAAATGCTTTGGCTTTTTTTTTTTTTTTGCATATGTCACAGGCTGTAAATCATATTGTCATGGGCTGAGGTGGGAATGGATAGAAACGCCACCCACAGCCAAGAGGGCGCGTCTGGAGTGTAGGTTGGTCCAGGTAGCTGGGTCGGGGTTGGAGAGGTACGGATTGTCGGTATACTTGCCAGGCTCTGGGTTGGAGAAGTACGGATCGTTTCAGGTACTATTAGCCGATGACTAGGTTGGAGAGGTGTGGATTGTTGTTGTAGATAGCCGGGTTCAGAAGTACGGAAGAGCGGAGTTCAAAAGCGATGCCGGGTCGGTACACAGAGCGAGGAACAGCAATACAAGGAAAGACTGTGGAGGCAGAGAAGAGGTAAACACAACGCAACTATGATTGTGCTCAGCCAATGTGCCAGTAGTACAGCTGAGCATATATGAGTAAGAGGCACAAATGAGAGAAGAGGCGGAGCAGAGGCGCATCCTCAGCACAAGCGGAGATTGGGTAGTGGTGCAGGAGACATGAGCTGGCTAAACTGTTTGAGGTAGCTGACGCGGAGCTTTTGTGCAGTGTGCACGCGTCATGTGTGCGCGACGCACGCCAATGCTGACCGTGCGTGAGCGCAACCTGGAGGTGGAACCCTCTACCTGCATCCTAGGCAGAGAGCTGGATGTGCGCCTGCACGCAGCACTGCTGAGGGTAGACACTGGTTCCAAAGACGTGCCGCAGGGAGTGGGGTCCGTGGTGTTAGACGGAGGTAAGGTGGGAATGTGCCCGGGCGGTGTGACTCCTTGATCCTTACACATATATAGGCTCTCTAAATAATGCTACTGTCTATTTTAATCTCTATCATTTTTGTCTACCTTAATGCTAAAGTCCACAAGGAATCACTCTTGCCGAAAACATACATGGTAGTTCTTTGTTCAAAGATTTTTGAACAATGTACATTTACATCATTTGTAGGCTGTTGTGAGCCATAACAACGTTATTCATTTTTAATAATGAAAAGGAGAAATACATCTTGTGAAGTCTCAAAGGTGTGTTCAACTACACCTACAGTATGAGGACTGAAGAAGAACTACAGTTACTGTCCAATGTTAGTCTAATAAAATCTATTACAGCGTGCATCGAACCTGCAATTCTCCAGGATCAATACTGATGCTGTACCAGAAAAACAAAATCTGACTTTACTTTTATAATTAAAAGAAAAAAACTTTGAAATATTGAAGCAGTAAAATATATAAATGCCGTTATTGATCAGACTACAAAGGATCTTATAAGAAAAGTCTCATCTTAATCTCCGATAAGATTGACTAATGTAGAGACGGAGGGTCAGGAGCGCACTAACAAATAAAAAAAAAGGAGAAAAAACACACACACATATATTGCAAAAAAGTATTGATAGTTGTGATTCAAGTAGAAGATATGCAGTTCACTCACATTCTCCATGAGTGATAAGGGCTTTGCTGTTATCAAGAATGACCACCTCATATGATGATCTGGTAGTGATGTCCGTCAGGATAAGTAGCTGGATGTAACAGTGTAGAGGATCCCTATATGAAAAATAGAGGACACAGAAAATAGTGCAGAAAGCTTTATAACAAGGAATCAATTAAAAAGTTATAAACTCACAAACACATATTGGAGTCAAGCAGTGGGACTATCCTCGGTCAGGCAATAGTGAAGACAGTACTCCCTCCATCTTTGGAAGCACTGAGCAGAACAAAACGCGTAGCTTGAATAGTGCAAATCACAGGAGGGCTGTCAAGTTTTTTGGTGAACTTTGGTGAACACTTGGCTAAAGATTGTGTTCTTCCATCTCTGGACTATACCATCTTCCACTGTGGATGGCCACCAAGGGTGGAACACCAGCCTTATAAACAGAAATATAAACTTAACCGTAATTAACAAAGGGCTACATGTACATGGACTTTTATGACAGTGTAATAATGAAGAATACAGTTTAAAAAAAAATATATATAAATATTGTTCTTTATTATAATATATAATTTTATTAGCCATAAATGCCATAAGGTACAGGTCATGCCAAATTAACTTTATTAAGCTAATTTGAAAGCAAGCTGGAATTGAGGCAAATAAGTAGATATAGGCCCATATTTATTTGTGCCATAAGACAATTTACGTAGTAGTATATGATTTCTCTGTAGAAGAACTTGGATACATTTGGCGCATGGGCAGTTACATATTAAATAGTGAGCACGTTTTAACAAAAATAGGAAATCAGAATAAAATAATGATTTTAACAAATGTAGGTTATTTTTATTTGAAGTAATTGTAATTGTTTATTATTTGGATTCTTTTCAAGTGTGATAATATTACAGAAGTATTCCACTCTCAAGTATTCATTTCTGTTTGGTAGGCACTTGAATCAAAATATAATTTATTATCATGCATATTGAATATTTGAACCTCTCTAAAAAAATTATCAGCAAACCATGAATATTATATTATAATCAGTGGATCCCTGTGAATTTAGAACGGCCATTTTTTAATCAGACTATTGTAAATCTTTCTGATTACACAAAATATATAAAGTATTGCGTGGTAACAGTGATATCAGTGCTGCTCCTTCTCCGTACATGAAAGAGTTCTATTTTCAAAAATGTGGTATTTGCATCAAAATCAGCACATACAGTATTATCCAGTTTAGAATACAATTTTTTGAGAAAAGTATTGGCAGATTCCCTAATTGCAGCAAGACTGTGTCGCATATCCGCCGAGGTCTGTAAACTCAGGGCTCGTAAGTCGTAACGTACATGTATCAAAATCCATAACAGATGTTATGTTCCCTGAGTTTATCACAAATCCACAAAGCTAATTGTATGCAAAAACAACAGCCAGTAGTTATCTCATTTGCATAGGCTTAAGGCCATGTGAAGTTAGGACTGCCATGCGTTAGCTTCAAATAACATAACGTTAAACCTGTCTTATATACATATTTACAAAAGTCCCTACTTAAAGCACTCAGCCTCTACTGAAATGATTATATTTAATATTTTTATTTACTGAGAGAAAAAAGAATAGAAAAATCGACGAATAATAAAACCTAGTTCAGCGTTGGAGAGTTATAGGAGGTATTGCCACCATGGATACAATTATTCTCCACTAGTGTGCATCCTCCTAGTTAGATCCACTTAAACCTTAGATGTTAAGTATTAGAGATGGTGCCCCATATACTTAGGGGTAACTCTTAAGATTGAGTGGTGGTTTGCCCTCTCTTATCACCCGGTTAATGTTCAAAATATATGATCTAATAGTTCTAATCAAACAAACAGATAGTATTATCTCCATATATATTGATTGTCTGGGTGTTGGCAAATAGTTACTAGCACATACTGTATGAGGTGCCTCAACTGGTAACTGTGTTTGTGCAAAAAGCTATTAGGTGAATATGCATATTATGCACCTAATAGCTTTTTGCACAAACACAGTTACCAGTTGAGGTAACTAGCTCTATTTTCCCTCACAGCACCCCTCTAGTACGTATAGAAATAATCTAAATGTTTACTAGCTGATCGAGGACCATCTCCCCTTCTAATTAGTTAAACCTATCTTACCCAAAGGTGGCGTTACTTCTATCAAGTCCCTAAATAGTTGTTTAAATAAAGTAAATTAAAAAAAAGGAAGACAGGAGAGGGAAAGAAACCTGTATATAACAATATGATAGCTAAATCCTACCTAACTCTGGTCTTACACTCATCCAGACCCTGTAGAAGAATTATTTCAGGATCTGGATGTGAATAACACCACTCTTAGCTACAGTTGACCTTACTAATATAACGTTAAATCCCTGCGTTAACTTAACAGACCTCTGTGGATATGCACTGTTAGAGGGAACACCTCTGTTGCATATCATTAGCACTGAAGTTTGTTATAGTAATGCAAGGGCTCGTTATGGTGAAATCAGCATTAATGCATCGTTGGTGAGCTTTGAAGACACCAGATAGCACTTAAGTTAACGCACTAAGTTAGAACATCATTAAGTCAATAAGGGAGCTCTGTGGATCTGGGCTTGTGTCGGGTGAAACTCATTATAATATGGTAGCCAGTCAAAATATCTACAGTGCTTTCAGCTGTTTATTTATTGTACAAGACAGTATATAGTAATCTGGCAGCACTATAGAAATGCCAGAATAAGCTACTGTACAAATGTAAGAAACTCAATGAACAAACTGTCACCACTGATTTCCCCACATTTATGCAAAATATAATTACATACCTCTGGTAAATACCTCTGGTAAAATAACCTGTCAATTTCAACAGAGGTTCACAAAATATGTAGTAGACTTTTAAAACAAGACTAAACTAAATTATATCACTTACTTTACCAAGTGTTCTCAGGAGTATTGTAAAAAAAATACTCATACACCCTTCCCACAAATGTTCTTATGATTGTCACATATAAATAGTTACATAACCTGCACTATCTAATGAAAATAGATCAGAACCCATCTACATAAATTCTCACAAACCTGGTCCAGTCTGAAATATGTGGTTGCATTCTGAGTAAAATGTTGATGCTTTGTCTTACTGATTTGTATAGATGAAGCATGATTTATGTTCCACTGCAGTGCCGTGCACCTTGCCGCACTGAGGCGCACTGAGCCACATGGACCTCATTCGTTGTCAGATGGAATTTTATTGTTTGTTTTGTTGCAGTTCAGTGCATGTCCGACATGTGGTGTACCTAATATCTTTGCCTATGACACTCTGAATGCTACAGTGTCTGAAACAGGTGCCTGAAGAGAAGATAAAATGTAGAGAAGATAAAATGTACATATCTCTTTGACTAATGACCTTGTACATCACTACTTTTGCAGTATCACACTTTATTTAAAAAACACTATGCATTAACCTAATCTGTCTCCTAAATGTTGTACTGTACATGGCATGGGACATGGTGCTTACTCCTTGCCAGACAAGACCAGCTTGTAGTTATCCCTATATGATGTATGGCGCCATTCAAGTCAGGACAGATAAGAGTGCAACTCTATCTGAGATCTAAGAGTATATCGTTGACAAGTACCCATTCTACAAAGAAACACCAAACCAAGAAGGTTGGAGGAATTCTATTCAACTGTAAGGATTCTGGCCCTTGGTTTGCCTGGAACTCACCCTTACGTGGCTATAGAGGTTCCAAGCAAATCTTTTCCTGTACAGCAATTGGAATCACTTGTTTCTGAACTCAGACTCCAGTTTGTCTTCATATTTGCTGTGGAGCTCTTCCACTATTGGCTGTCTATGCTATTTAGGGTCAGCCCTTCCCCCAGGAAGTGGCTGAGCATAATCCTTTCATTCCTGTACCAGTGCAGGTCACAAGCACCTCTGCTTTGCCCGTCTTGACCTTCGTGTGCTGAAAACCTGTGCTGAAGCTTCATGTTCCTGTAGCCTCCTCAATCCAGAGGCCATTCCTGTGCTGACGCCCCTGTACTGAAACTGCACAGTTCCCTGTTCCAGAGGCCTCCGGTGCTGAAGCGCCTGTGCTGAATTCCCCACGCTGTAGCTGCTCTGTGACGGAGGCCATCCCTTGTGCTGAAGCTACTTTGCTGAAGTCTTCCCTGTTGCCGAACCCAGCCTGTGACCTCGACCATTGCTCCTGTGCCGCTTGCCTTTACCCCAGCCTGAACCTCGTTAATGCTACTCTCTCCAACCCCAAACCGGCAACCAACAATGACGCAATCCGCAAACCGGACCCGGCTTCGCGGTCTCAGGTTGATGTTTCTCTATCCCCAACTCAGATCTGTGGTCCGGTCCTGGTATGTAGCGAGCATGTCCATTACATCGACACAACTTAATCATTAATTATTGCTTTATTAGAATACCTCTGCCTTCTTGCAAGAGGGTTGGGTGGGGGGCGCTGCATGCATTGTGGAGGGATATGTTCGATGATGGCAACTTTCAAAAAAGAAAAAGATTGGTCAGGACCAGGAGATTAAATAATAGACCTTCCCGAATCAGTCCGTCCAAACTGCCTCCACCGAATACCTGCTCCCACCTGAGTACCTGTCTCTGCCTGAGTAACAGCCCCAATAAATAACCAGTACGGACCAAACAACTCTGAAAATGAGATGAACCTGCATCCCAATTACATGATCGACTCGAACATCTACATACTGCATACCCCTTGCATCAGCAAAGGGTCACTGTCACCCAATTTTCAAGGTGTCTAATCAAGTTAAATATAAATGTACACAAGTTAACATACAGTAATGTACAGTAGAACTGTCATTCCCAAGACGAGGTCCACAAAATGGCCACCCCTTTATGAGAACAGCAGGGGTCTGAGCAGCGGTGTGCTGGAGGAGGGAGCAACCCCACAGCGACTGAAGCAGGAATCGGGGTAGGCTGTGTGCTCCCCTGGGAGTTGTGAGGGGCGGAGGTGCCGGGAGGAGAGAGCGGGGGTGGGCAGGCTAGTAGAGCTGCAAGAAAATGGCCACCGGGAGTCTGTAGGGGAGCGTAGATGGCAAAAGATACCTGCAGCACCGGTCTCCATCCCCCCTCCCCCCAGAGGCTGCAGGCAACACATTCACCTGATCACCGGTGCTGGGGTTGGAGGGCCTCCCCCCAGTGGACAGCAAGGAGCCCGCGGTGACAGCGCAGTTTGAGGGAAGCAAAATGGCCCCGCTGGACCCACGAGGAACCCATAAATAAGGTGGGAATTAGTGCTGCTGAACCCCTGTAGTGACTGACTCGAGTGACGATTCAGAGGAGAAGGATAACAGGTCAGAGCCCTGCTGTTGGCCTGGGGAGGAGAAGTGGGATAAGAAGGTGAGAGGCTCTGCAGCAAAGAATGTATAAGGCTTAAAGACACCATACAGACTATATAAAAAATTTGAATGGGAGGTGCATGCACGGCAGCAACGGGCATGGATGTCTCATCTAACAGCTCAGTCCTGCCCAGCCAATTAACAATCGGTCCCCCCCGCACAGAGAGGTCAGGAGTTGAGGGAGGGTCGATGGGTCTTGGGGTCTACTTTGCAGTTCAGTTTGGGTACCCACACCACCTTAATATAGTTCAGGTGGTTGCATACTCAGCACCCCTATATAAGGATCATTAGCAGCCTGGCAGCAATAGCCCCCCTGACGAAGAGGAGAGGCTCCTCGAAACGCGTAGGGCTGTTACTGCAAAGGATGCATGTATCTGGACATTACGAAGAAAAGCACGGAGCATACAGAGATCCTGCACGCCTGGCTTGGAGGGGAAGTGAGTGTCTGCCGAATGTCCAACCCCTGATCGACGACATACATGTTGACGTCACGAGCTACGTGTCACGTGACGCGGAAGCGGATGCACGCTGATCGAGTGGAGGACAGCAGGGAAAGACACCCAGCTAACAGACAAGTGGACCATGACTGATCCAGTGGTTGTACCCCTATACTACAGAAAAAAATACAAGAAAAAAGCGCAAAACGCAATAGTGAAGCATTTAAAGATAATAAAATTATATTTATAGGGTAATAATTGCGTACATCAAGGATTAAAAAATAAGCATTCTGTGTAGTATAGGGGTGTTGAGCCACACTAATATCAGCAGCAGCAGACGACAGCACATGCTCTATGCATTGCATATTGCGCTGTTTTTTTTGTATTTTTTCCAGACTTAGGGAGTATTTGTTCCAGTAAAGTACACCTAGTTTGGCATAGGTTTTGGATGTCAGGGTATCAATGTGCATACCGAATGTTAAGTGGGAGTCAAACCATATGCCCAAGTATTTAAAACTAGTAACAGGTGTTAGGGTGGTGTTAGCGTTGGTTCTAATTTGGAGCTCAGTCACTGGAAGCTTTAAAAATGTAGTCTTGGTCCCAAATACCATTGTTACAGTCTTGTCAGTGTTTAAAAACTGTTTTGGGAAATTCGATTGTCGAGTCTCAAAAAGTCAGATTGAAGTATGTGTTCAATGTCGGAGCAGCTATGGCTGTGTGCATATAGGATTGTGTTATCTGCATACATGTGTATTGAAGCTCCCTTACAAGCTGTAGGAAGATTATTGATGAACACTGAGAAGAGTAGGGGCCCCCAAAACAGAGCCTTGCAGGACACCACAGGTGATATCCAAGGGGTTGGAGTTAGAGCCTGAGATGGACACATATTAGGATCTACCTGATAGGTAGGAATGAAGCCAGTTTAAAGCATGTTTCCCTATTCCACAGCACTGGAGTTTGTTAAGCAGGATAGCATGATCAGTATCAAAAGCCTTTGCAAAATCTAGGAATATTGCACCAGTGAGTTGTCCTCGTTCCATTCCACACTGGATTTCATTGCAAACTTTTAGCAGGGTAGTTACGGTGGAGTGTTTGGGGCGAAAGCCAGATTGGAATTGGCTAGGGAAATTTGTCTTGGTATAGTATTCGCTTAATTGGGAGAGAACACATTTTTCCATGACTTTGGATAGTATTGGGAGAAGAGAGATTGGCCTGTAGTTTGAGACAATATTTTTGTCCCCACTTTTGTAGATTGGCCTTACACAGCGCGCCATCAGTGGGAGGGCTGGGGGCGGTCCGGGGGCAGGCCGGGGGCGGGCCGGGGGCAGGCCGGGGGCGGGCCAGTGACGTCATGGAGCTGGTTCGCCCTCATTGGGCGAACCGCTCACATGACCGGCCCTGCGCTCCGGCAAGCGGGGAAATTTCAAAACGCCGTCAGACAAACGCTTCCCCAAGCGTGCAGACGCGTGCGTGAGCCCCTGCTAAAGCCGTTCTCATTGTGGCTGCAGGGGCTCAGTGCCGAGCAGCAGCATGGCTCAGCACGGGTCAGCGTATAAGCGCTGACCATGTCCCAGGCCTTAGGGATATGGCCTGCAGACAGAATAAAGTTGACTATGGAAGCAAATGGTTTAGCAATGGCTGGGGCACCAAATCTTAGGAACTTAGATTGCAGTAAGTCCGGTCCACATTGGCTGCTTAGTTTTAATTTAAGGAGCGCTTGTGTAATCTCTTCGGATACTGGGACAAATTGAAAATTGTGGGCATTGTTGGGAGGGGGTGGGGCTATATGGGTACTCCCAGGATGAGATTCATGTTTGTGGTTTGTCTTGCGTTTCACACCGTAGCACACCCCACAAAGTAATCATTGAATGCATTTGAAATGTCAGTGGGGTTTGTCAGAGTAATATCCTCCTTAGTGATATTACTTGGCTGTTGATGGTTAGAAGGCTGGAATATGTTGTTGATAACCTTCCAGAAGTGAGCTGGGTTTGATGTATTCTGGAGAAGATTGTCAGAGTAATATTGTGCTTTTGCATGCCTTGTTTGCCTTATGCACATGTTCGGCAGGCATCTGTAGTGATTGAGATCCTTGGTAGTGCCAGTTACTTTGTAGCTTTTCCACAAGGCATCCCTGAACTGGTAAAGTGCTATACGGTCAGTTGTAACCCACGGAAGGTGGGCCCCCCGTACTCTTATTCTGCATAGTGAAGCATGGGTATCACAGAGTTTTAAGAACTCGGATTGGAAATAGTCAAGCGCAGAATCAGGGTCGGGAATTAAGTCGATTCTGTACCAAGGGCAGTTGGTAAGGTCAACCAGAAACTGTTGTGAGTTAAAGTTTCTAAATGTTCTAGTGATGAGAACATTAGGGCTTGATTGGGGTGGTTTAATGTTCCTTACACAGTACACTATTGCATGGTGACTGAAAATGTCAGGAAGGAACCCTGCTTCCTGCATGCATCCTCATATAGGTGATAGGGGATATTACCCTATCATCTACAAAGTCCCAAGGGCTCCTAGCAGACCTTTTGCTCAGGTGCTGGACCATTATTTCCAATGGTCCAGTTGGTAATTTCCACCTAGGGGCAGTTGGGCCACAGGTCAAGTTGACCTCAAAAGGTTCATTAAATTAATTTACTCTGCTGGAGTCTCTGTTTCTCATGTTTTTAGTAAATGTTGTTTCTCCCCCCCCCCCCTTCCCCATCCTTCCCCCATCCTTTCCCCATCCATATCCCATCCTACCACTCTGGTTCCGGGGACAGTCCACAGCGTCATAACTCAACCAGAGTTCCACATAACAACAGTAGACCTCTTAGAAGCATCTGGGGTCGGGAAGGAACGACCCAGGGTTGGATTAAAAAATGTCAATAACAATATTATCCCATAATGTGAAGGGCCTTAACAGCCCAGCTAAGAGGCATTTAGCGATGTCAGAATATAAAGATTATAAAAGAAAGAATGCGGATCTACTGTTCCTATAGGAGACCCATTTCAGTAAAACTTGCGCCCCTAAATATTTGGACAAAAACAATTTTATCTTTCCTTAGCCCAGACCAAAAAGGGAGGAGTGGCAATCCTAATTAATAACAGACTACCCCTAGTAGTTGACCAAGTTAGGCAAGATAAAGAGGGCAGATTCCTAATCCTGGTAGGAACAATTCGGGTCAACCCTTGACAATCGCAATGGTATATGCTTGTTGCGAGCCAGACCCAGTGTATTTCACATTTGACATTTTAATTAGGAAAACCCAGAAAAAAAACACATAAAAGGGGGAGCAAGGGATTAGATAATCAATAATAATAAATATGAATATATATGGAATCTCGACCAGTAGGGGTAGGGAAAATAGCACAAATATATGATCTTACTACTCACACGGCCATGTGTAAGTAAATACACAACAGAGGTATTTTTACTTGTCTTTATCTTGTCTTGTCTTTGTCTTTACTTGTCTTTGCTTTTGACTCTTCTATGGAAATCCTTGTCCAGATGGCACTTCCACAGTATTATCTGCGAGTGGGTGGGGGAACACCCGTTACACCTGCTTGGATCAATGCTCTGTTTTTTTTTTCACCTTTACACTTTTAATGATATGGAAGAGTGTATGCGTAAGTGAAACCTCACACTAGATCACTGCTTCTTCTTTCTTTTGGCTCTACTTATCAAGTTCAGAGAAGATAAACTTAAAAATATAGAAAGTGAGATTGACCTCATACATGCTTCTTTGAAGACTATTTCTGATACAAAAGAATTTAAGGAACTTGATTCTATTACAAACAAAAAAGTAAAGAGATTTGAGCAGGAGCAAATTGAAAGAAAAAAACTAATTTAATTGTGCTAAATTAGATTATTCTAATGATAAATTCAGGAATTGGAAACCGACAGGAAACCTATGGGTTTTAAAGATAATTCAAATAAACCCAACAGGGTTCATAGTACCAAAGGCCCAAATGATTTTACTGATTTTGAAAACAGGAACAATATAAGATTTAACCATACTTCTCCTCAAAAAAAGTTTTTTTGAACCTGTTTCTTCCACTAGGTCTCCCAACATGAGGGTTTCCAAACCTGATTCTTCCTACAGGTCTCACCAATTTGAAAGAAAGGACTATCATTCCCATAATCCCCTTTCCCCTATTTTGGAAATAGAGAACAGTGGTAAAGAAAGTAGTTACATCTCCCATTCATACAAAGAGAGATTACATCTGGGAGCAAAACCATTTCCACATCTTTGTCTTTTTTAGGGTTGCCACCAGGAAAAAAAAGAACTATATAAATTCACCCATATCCTCTAAATGACAGAAGGAAAAAAAGAGACTCACTCTATTACCCCACAAAAAGATAAGAGTTGGGAGTCAAGAATGGGATGTAGAGCAGGGAGAAAATTGACAAAAAAAATGAAAGAAAATTAAAATTCCCAAATCCAAAATATATATATTTGTAAATGTTTCTTCTTTTACAGTTTACACTGAAGATCAAGAACGTTTTCTAACTAAGGGAATATCATTTGCTGCCAGTTGTGGCCTAAATAAATTGGAACTATTTTTAGATCTGTAGCCTTGGGTAGTTTTGGGGCTATAGTTCTTTCTCCTCCTGTGCAATAATCCCTGGTAAGGGCAGGTTTCCAGGAGTAATCATGGGGTTTTCCCCACATACCTATGCTGTGCAGTAAGGCAGCGAAGATAGTGTAATCAGGCTCTGTGTCCAATTACTGTGACACAAGGGTGGTGCATATAAGGAGCTACTTATTGCATAGCATTTCCTGAATTTAACAGTTCCTCTCCACCCTTGAGAGAGGATAGTAAATCCCAGCAAGCTGCCAGGGCTCTGGCAGGCTTTGTGGCCCTCCCCCTGGGAACGGTGAGGGAGACTATTCCTTTTACTCCAGCAGGGAGTAAGAGAAGAGTAAGGACAGCTTCTAGGGCCCTGACTAGGGGTGGTGTCCAGGGACTAAGGGACTTCCTTCGGGTGACAACCCAATGCTGAGCGGCTGAGAGACCGGGCTGCATGATGGGCAGTCTGCGTGTGGAGGAAATAAAGTATACCTTTGCTAAAGAACCCTTCTCGCCTGAGCCAGGAGTCATTCAGGGAGAAGTTGCACAAAGAGGTTCTCCTTCAGAGATTACTCCCTACCACGCTGGCTCAGCCATACTTCGAAAGCCAGTCCTGATGACATCCCGCTTACCACCGAGGGAGACTCAGGACCCCTGTTACCAGCAGGTTTGCACCACATACACCCAAGTAACCAGTACACCATTTCCCCTAGGGTATCCGACATGAGAGGGGGGGGGGGTTGGGGAACAGGGTTTTACAGATCTTAACTGTTTAGTTCAGAAGATCACTATACATACTGTAGACACTTTCTCAAGAAAAATATAGAAAAAACACCTATTTTTGATATGCAAAATCTTGTACACCTTGTTAATTTTATTTCCTTTTAAGGAGAATCTGAGGACAATCACATAGTTCATAGTGACACACATTTTATGAGACACTGCAGAACAAACTTTGATAGACACAAGTATAATCCATACCCCATTTAAACCCAAATAATTTTTTTATCCAATTTATTGTAAAGGGAACTTTGTAGACTCGATCTATGCAGAAGTTTTTAAGTATTTCTGGAAAAGACATACTGTACACACAATGTAACACAAGTTACTCAGTTAACACACTTACTGGGAACGGGACTAACAAATAAATCTATCCTTTAAAATGAAATTCACAAAAATGACCTTTCCAATGACCGGTAGGTAGTCACGAAAGTCCTGGAACTGATTTCGGCATGCAATGCCACAGTTGGATTGGTGCTTGGAATCTGTGCTTCTCATTGGCTGCAAGGTTTCTTATGGGTTTCGGAGTCCCATTCACAAACCTCTACAGCCTATCAGAGCATGGGAATTCTCCTGCCAGCCAATCACCGATTTGCCGGTATTGTTAAGCTGGGTGGGTACCTTTTCTCAGTCTGTCAAGGGGCATGTGCCAACCTGGCACCTCTGCCTCTTTGCATACTGAGCCCACCCGCTGTCCAGGCTCCACAGAGTTTGGGTTCTGGCAAATGGTGGCCGGATAGCCCTGTGTTAGCCCAGGATGCGGGCACTCAAGCAGAACTGCAGTACCCCTCCTGTTCTAACACCTTGGCATCCCTGAGGCTTACAAGTCCGGACTCCGCACAGACCCATAGGCACCAAGCTTGGTAGCCATCTGGTCCCTCAGAATCCATGACTTGGAAATCCTACAGTTTAATCACAGGTTATCAGTACATATACCTATTAAATATAACTCTTTAATAAAATATACTGTGTCCTGTCTTCTGTGTGATACAAATATATAAGTCCCTGTTCTGGTGTCAGGGATGGAGTGAGAGTATATATTGCCTACCCTCACTAGCCTCATTCTTGGCACATTTTAGATATAACTTATAAAACTTTTCCACACAAGAAATCACTCTCAGCTTTATCACTTAGCTGGAGCACCCCCTGAACCGCTATACCAGGTTCAGAGTACCTGGGCATGTATCTGGGCACCTCTCCTTATACTAGGGACCTCTCTTTATACTATGGACCCCATGTAGGATTGCATGTATACATTAACCCCTTCATACCTGTTACCTTGTCTGGAATATGCTGCAGCAGGAATCTCGGCGTTGAGTCGTAATAGTGTTTTCAGAGTCAGAGTTTGCCCAGAGCAATGTGCTTGACTACATTTGAGAATCTCTCTTGATCCCCGGATCCAACTACTGGGGTATCCCATAACTTTGGAACCCAGTTACATTGACACATTCTGTAAAGACTTTCCCCAGCAACCCCCCCCCCCCCTGAAACTTACAGCCTAGAAATCTCCCAGTCTCAGCACCCCAGGAAAGGCAAAACACACATAAATCTTTAATGTCACATAATTTCCAGTCACAGTAATGCATTTAGGACATCTGGGTCCAAGAGTTGACACTCTAGGACCTCAACACACGGATCAGGGGTAACCAAGTGGGTTGAACCTTTATTAGTGAGCCTGGTTAACCCTTTCATTGTCACAGGCTCACCCCACGAAATGTTGCCCCCCCCCCCTTATATCCCTTTTTCTTTCCCCTCTACTCCACCCCCCTTCTCCCTCCCACCTTCCCTTACCCTGGTCCTTCCCTTTCCTGACACTGCATTAACTCCGAAAAAAACACATAAAAGGGGGAGCAAAAGATTAGATAATGAATAATAATAAATATGAATATATATGCAATCTCGACCAGTGGGGGTAGGGAAAATAGCACAAATATAAGATCTTACTACTCACACGGCCATGTGCAAGTAAATACACAACAAAAGGTATCTTTACTTGTCTTTATCTTGTCTTGTCTTTGTCTTTACTTGTCTTTGCTTTTGACTCTTCTATGGAAATCCTTGTCCAGATGGTCCTCGGATCCTCCCAATATCATATACACAATGTATGGGGAGCAAGAGATTAGACGAAATACTTTCGCAATGTAGCAGGGGGATCAGCCAGGGGAGGTTTAGAGTGAATAATGCTAATAATATCACAATACTCACATGGGCATGTGTAAGTACATACACAACTAGGGGTTTCTGTTCCTTTAAAGTGGATCTAGAGATCTCTATCCCTTCAGTAATGATATTCCTCCAGGTGCCAGACACGGCTCACACCCACGTGATCTCAATAAGATGTATATGAGATGTGTTCAATAGTGGATATAAAAAGGAAGTTATTCACACATATATAACAAACAAACTCACATGTACAAGCCCAATCAGGCAACACACGGACCGTGTGCAAGAGCAATATAAGATCCTAGACGCGGTCCGGAATACAGGATAATGCAGGAGATCTTTGATTCAGCACACTCGGTCAGGCTATGGAGGCTTCAATGGAACAAAAACTTCCTCAATGTATGAGCAACATGTTTCGCCGATGCCACAGCTTCATCAAGGCTCTGTGATTCTGTGCTCACAGAGCCTGATGAAGCCGTGGCATCGGCGAAACATGTTGCTCATACACTGAAGGAAGTTTGAGGGAAACACAGGATCTTATCAAGGGGCTTAAAGAGGCTCAATTGTCAGATATTTGGAGGGAGCTACATCCAAGTGAAAATGGATACACCTTCTCTAATCCACATATGAACTACAGTAGAATAGATTATTTCGTTGTATCTTACAAAATGGTCCCAATGGTCATAGCGACCCACATTCATGACATTTTATGGTCTGACCATGCACAAATTGAGCTGAAGTGCGTGGATCTCAGCCTACACAGACCTGGAGCAAATTGGAAATTAAATGAATGCCTCCTTAAGATACCTGAGGTTCTTCAAAAAGTTGATAAGTATATCAATTATTTTTTAAAAACTAATGTAGGAAGTGTACTGTAAGCTCCCACATAACCCTAATGGAAGCACATAAAGCAACTTTTATAGGTTCTCTCATTAGCATCACAGCAGGGAGAAAAGGGCAAAAAAACAAAAAAATATTAGAGCTTAAGGCAAAATTAGCGACCCTATCAGGGTAACACAATAGATACAGTATAACAAAGCAGAAACACTTAAAAATGGAAGGATACCAAAATTGAGCTAAACCTGTTCCTAACCTCCCAGGTGGAAAATGCAATGAGTTGGTCAAAGAGAAAATTTTATGAAAAAGCAAACAAGCTTTTGTACCTGATTTTTGTACAGATACTGTACCTTACTAGCGCCCAAACTCAGGAACAGACAGTCAAACTTTAATATTCAATCTATTAGCCGTAAATCAGGAGGGTTGCCTCCAATCCTAAATTGATAGTAGATTAATGTAAAAGTTATTATGAGGGATTGTAAAACGGGGAAAACGTTGTACATAATGCTAATACAAAGCGAGCCCTAGAGGTTTTCTTGGCTGAGGCTGGGTTGCCGAGGTTGGACATGGAGGAGGAGGCATCGTTGGCTGGGGAATTCTCAGAAGAGCTAATACAAGTAATTAACCAGCTTAAACCCTCGAAAGCACCTGGCCCAGATGGTTTTTCAAATTTGTACTATAAAACATATGTGGATTTGCTAGCCCCTTATTTACTTAAGATGTATAATGTGGTTCTGGACGGGGCCTCATTCTCAGAACAGATGCTCCAGGCTTCCATCTCTCTGATTCATAAACAAGGGAAGGACCCGACTAGCTGCAAGAACTACCGGCCTCTATCTCACTGATAAATTAGAACATCAAGATTTATTCAAAATTATTAGCTATCAGAGTGAGTCGGATATTGCCCAAGCTGGTCCACCCAGATCAGGTGGGTTTTATCCCAGGAAGACTGGCGGCAGACAATACAAGACGTATAGTTGATTTAATTGAATTGGCACATACGAAAAAGATCCCAACTATGGTGTTGAGCCTAGACGTCGAGAAAGCGTTTGATAGAATCGACTGGCCATATCTTGACGCCACTCTTAAGGCGTTTGGGTTTAGGGGCAGGGCCCTACAAGCCATTACCGCATTGTACACCTGTCCAGTGGTGACGGTTACTCATCAGGGTTTCCCTTCAGACCCGTTAAAAATCAAATGTGGTACCAGACAGGGTTGTCCCCTGTCTCCACTTCTATTTGCCATGTGCATGGAACCATTGGCCAATCATATTTATAATAATCCAGACATTATGGAACTACAAATCAACACCCAAATCATAAAGTAGCTCTCTATGCAGACGATGTCTTTTTGACTGTATCAAGGTCCCTTACCTCCCTTCCCAGTCTCTTTCATCTGCTTGGTTCCTTTAACAAAATCTCATGCTTTAAGATAAATAATAATAAATTAGAGGCACTAAACATCAGTCTTCAAAAGGAACAGGTGAAATTGTTAGAAATTAATTTTAACTTTAAGTGGCAGCCCCACTCCATGAAATACTTGGGTAATTACAAATCACTGTATCAGGCAAACTACCCCAAACTGATCAGGACTTTAAAAGAGGACATACGAACATGGTCCTCCTACAGCATCTCGTGGATAGGCAAAATACATTGTATCAGAATGAACCTTCTCCCCCGTATTCTTTATCTGTTCCAGACCCTACCGATACCAGGAAGGTCAAAAGATATCCTCTCCCTCCAGTCCTTAATCACTAAATGTATTTGGAACTTCAAAAAAACAAGAGTTAAAGAAGGGTATTTGTAACAGGGGATTTGTCCCTGTTCAAAAAGGTGCCTCTAATCCAGCAGTGTGGTGGTTAACTGCTGGTAGTCAATTAACCAACACCACCTGGCTGATTAGAGGTTGGTTAGAAAAGCCTGTCTTTGAGACAGGAAGAGAGATTCCTTAGCTCACAGATGAGACTGACAGAGGAATCACGATGTCTGGAGCTCACAAGACTTCTACACCTGAATGCAGAGATAACCTGAGGAAAAGGCAGCAACCCAGGAAAGAGAGAAGCTTTCCCCCTACAACTACGAGACAGATAAGACTTTTCTTATAAGACTGATTATCTATGTCTGTCTATATATATATATATATATCAGCACTCCCACTCCCAGCAACAGCACTCCCACTCCCAGCAACAGCACTCCCACTCCCAGCAACAGCACTCCCACTCCCAGCAACAGCACTCACACTCCCAGCAACAGCACTCGCACTCCCAGCAACAGCACTCGCACTCCTAGCAACATCACTCCCCTGAACAGTACGTTCACTCTGACGCGTACTCGCACGAGTAGCACTACCACTCCCACCAGCATCACTCTTCCCACGCTTTGCGGGCATACTTACAGCACTCACAAAAAACAGAAAACAAATGTACAGCCAATCACACGAAACACTTCCACATATAAAACAAGACAAAGATGTAAACAAAACAACAAAGGACAAAGCTCTCACAATACACAACAAGTCTCTCAGTCAATATGCAAATATTAAATCGCCCAGCTCTGTGCGTCTCTCTCTCTCTCACTCCCAACAACACAGAGAATGATTAACAGTACACGTTGCCTTTAAATATGGCGCGCTATCCAATACATGCTTGCTTCGCCTGATTCAGCAAGAATTTTGATTGGCGAACGTAACAGCACCCCGCCACGCACGCCGATACACCTGTGTGTGATCGGCAAATCATCGTGAGAGTGGGCGGATTTGTTTTCGGCTTGATTTTGAATGTATTCGGCACTTACTGCATACGGAGAGGGAAAATCGCCAATAACATGACTAATCGGTAAGCTTGCCGATTTCACATATTCGTCGCTTACTGCATGAGGCCCTAACTTCCCAAATATATAAAGAAATAGTCTGCTCTGGACAGGAGTACTCACAGCTTCCACAATTCACTTCCCAATGGGAAGCAGGTCTAGGGGAAACCCTGGAAATAGCAGATTCGGAAGAGATATTTATGGCCGCAGCAAAAAGTTCAATTGTACATCACTGAAGGAGAACGCATATAAAGTAATGATGAGGTGGTATCTCACCCCTTTAAAATTATCCAAATTTGTCGCTGGGTACTCCCCATTGTGTCCCAAACAATGCGGAGAACAAACAGACTTGTTACACATGCTGTGGTCTTGCCCTCGGATTCAGCCCCTCTGGAAGGAAATTCACATTTGGTTACAGAGGAGTTTGGACCTTGAGATCCCGTTTGATCCATGACTGTTTCTGCTAAATAGGCCAGCCCCGCAGCTATCCAGAGAAGAAAGCAAACTTACTTATGCAAATAGCAACGGCAACGAGGTGTGAGATCGCAGCATTGTGGAAACAAAAGGATTCTACAGTATTCGTAATAATTAGTAATAGAATTTGGTTTATCTGTCAGATGGAGATGCTCACAAGCCTGGTAAATGACAAAGGCACCAAATTGCAAAAGTTGTGGCAGCCATGGCTAGCCCAATCGGACATACAAGGGGTGAATATGGCATCTATAATGTAATAATAGTCCCAGGTGCATTCTCGTTTGGTGGCTTTCAGAAAATAGTGATGGAAGGCCCTTATCCATTACATGCTAGGATGGAAAGTAGTGGAATCCGAGAGGTTAGTACAGCATACATATGACCAGAAAGAGCAGTCATGCCAAAATTTGGGACAATGTGGACCCGGAGTGGAGGTGTTAGTTCACCTCTCACCTCCTCCCCCCACACCCTCAAGTTTTTTGTGTTTACATATGAGTACAACTACTTGTACTAAATGCGTTCTGGATATAGTGCATTGGATAACGACACGTGAACCGTATTCTTGTTTATTAATAGGGTACAATAAATAATCTTTAGAGATGTATCCACAGCCGGATACAAGGAGATCCCTGATATGGCACACTGCAGACCTTTATATTATAATGCGGTCAGAGGTAGCAAAAGAAAATAAATAAAATCAATGTGTAGTTAAAAATAGACATATAACCGGGTAGGGTATATGTCTATGTGTTGAAGTCACACAGTTGTTTCATTCAAACCGTATTGGAATGTGTATAGGGAGCAGTCTGAATCAGTGAAAACTGTCAAGTGTTTTGCCGTAAATAATATAACTCACTTAAGTATGTGGAAGGTCTAATGTTTTGATTGAGGCTCCGTGTCCTATGTCCGACTGCGCATGCATCACAGTGAACTGTCAGAGTGGTGTTATATCGAGCTGCCTAGTGTGGAAATGAAGGTAAGTATATGGGGAAATTTTTAACCCTTTGTATGCTAGGCAGATAGTTTTTCACTTTATGTCCATTTTATTTCCCTTTAGTAGGCAAGTGTTCTGAGTCATGTTATCAGTAATGATATACAGAAAATCCTGGTTAGGGGATGGACAAGTAGGATATTGATCGGTGACGTCAACGGTAAGATGGTGCAGGGCGCTCTCACAGCATCAGTTGGACTATGGTGGCTGGACCGACTCAAACACTAAGCTCCTCCTCCCTACACGTTTCGTGACTTTAGAGTAGAGTCTAGAGTAGAGTCACGAAACGCGTAGGGAGGAGGAGCTTAGTGTTTGAGCCGGTCCAGCAACCATAGTCCAACTGATGCTGTGAGAGCGCCCTGCACTATCTTACCGTTGATGTCACCGGTTTGTGAGTTGCGGAGACTGCCATCCAGGAGGGCTCACAAGCGTGCATCAGGCTGTTAACAAGTTGCGGACGGCATTCGTGAGTCATAATATCATCCCCCCTCTATTGTAAGTGAGGGTGATTTGTGTTTTAAAGTTTTTTATTAAAGTGTGTACGTATTACACCATCTGTGTCTATTTTCTGTTCCTGCATGGACATGCCTTATCTGCGTCCCCTGTGAGTGCGATCCGCTGTATGGAAAAAGAAATCACTGCTGCCGGTCACTTGGGATCCGTGGACTATCGAGCGGAGTGAAGACACAGTTACAGATTCTCTCCCATGAATACACTGGCGACACACTTTATTGCAGTGTGGCCAGTACCGCAAGCCGGGAGATTTCCCGGCTTGCAAGTGGCAGCCCCTCGGCGTGCCGCGCGTCTCCGATGCGCGGTCACGCGTCATCGGGTGCCTGCGCCCCCTGCACGCACGTCCAGGGCTCCCCGAGGGAGCCCTGGTGTCCCGCGATGTGGGGGACGGCGGCAGGGGGTTCCGAGGGACCCGGCGGACCCGGAGAGGAGAGGGGGAAGCCGCGATCGGCGGGCCTCTCCTCCGCTGCTTCGGCGCGCGCCCGGCACCCTCCGGCGCGCGCCAGGTAACTGCTGCGGCCGAGAACGGGCAAATGCTCGAATAAACTCGGCCGCAGCAGTATGCAAGTTTACATCTTGTAAGTGGGGTTTCTATGTCCATTGGTTCCGGTTGGGGATAAGAGTGGCTGCATACTGCGCAATTGGTGTGTTTCTTTTCGGTCTTCCCAGAATCACTGTGGACATCGTCAAGGGATTTACCATCACCCTGGGACTCTGTCTGTACTCCATATACCAACCATCAGAAACCTCTATCTGAGACTGTTTTCGTTTGGATTACGGTATCTTGGACATTAATATCAGCGCCGGGAACTTTTATTTTGTATTTGCATGTATTTTACAGGTTTGGAATAATCTGTTTATTAGTCCCCTTGGCAGCTTTCACCACCACCACCCAAGTGGTGTTTATTTTCACCCTATTGTGTGTTTCACTGTAATTAGGTGCTTCACTTGTACTTTGTAGATTAGCGCTTGTAGAGGGTATAATATTGTTGTTATTTGATGACTAAATTAGTGAATGAAAGTATTGTTTAATCCTATCGTGGGTGTCATTATACTTATTGATTTTCTCCGTTAAATATGTTGAAACGAAGCATACGTTGCACTAGATGTCAAAGTCCCGTTAACTTTACCCAGTGAGAGGGGTAAGAGTGTAGAGAGATGAGTGTACTTATATGGGTATGTTTACTGTAGTTATACCTCTCTGATTCAAATAAATGCACTCATAGCATCAATTTACCCTAGGACGTATATTCTATCTAGTGAGTCTAACTGCTCATGCGTCACAGCTAGTCCGTGAGTATCCTGTTCTGATGACTAGGAAGAGACGAAAAAGAGAAACAGGGTAAGTATAACTGGATAAGTGAATGAAAGTGTTATTTTATCCTTCGGTAGGGGAGGGCTGTGAGACACAAAATCATTGCACTTCGTAGTTTCTTCCGTTTAGCGTATTGCGCTGGGGCATACGTTGCACAAGATGCATATGTCCCGTTTCCTTTAATCAGTGAAAGGGATAGGAGTGCAAATGAATGAGTATACCTTAATGGGTATATTTACTAAGATTCTGTGTCTCTCTGGTTATAGTTAATTTACTGGTAGCATCTGTGGTGTTAATACAGTGTGATCCGCAGGTCAATATATTCGGAGCTGCCCTTCATATTCAGCAGGAAATGCTACCGTAATCACTGTGAAGCTAGATGAGGGGGTATTGCCCTGTGGTTAGAGCAAAGCCCCTATGTAATGTGAGCAGAAAGTACTCCTATGTGATCATATGTTAACAAACACCTCTCTGTATGGGTGTACCAGAACTTGTAGGACCATAAAGTAATGCTGCAGTCTAGGACGTACAAAATGCGTTTTAACTTCAAATAGTAAACTGTCGGCAAAACCCGACGCTCTGACTGAGGTTGACTTCAAATAACAAGCTGTATATCATTATTTGAAATATATCAAATTCAATGTGCAGTGACTTTATTTTATATTTTAATATTTTAATCATAGAGGGCACATACAGATATACTGTTTTAATCATTGTACTTTTATACTTCTGTGCAGGTGTTTCACGGAAATAAAAACAATGCAAATGCAAACTGACTAGTTTCTTCTATAATATGTACAGGTCCAGTATTCAGTGCTCACATTAGTGCTGGGGAATTTAGCCACACTATCTATTGGATGCACGCATAGAATATACAAAGCAGTCCCCCTTCCTCCACTTTAATTCTACCAAGCGTTTCAAGCAGGTTGCATATAAACTCACAGACACAGAAATTCAATGTCACGCATATGCGTTGTAACCAGGTCACATAGACACACATGCCAATGTATTCATGCACTACACTACTGTGTTTCTTCTCGAATAATAATATACTATATATTCTCTTTACAGGTGTAAGTGTCCAAGAAGTGACAAAATTATGCAACAAAGTGCAAAGTAGGGTGGTGCACTGACAAATAATCAAAATATCCGTGAATAATACAGTGTAGGATAAATACAAGTGAAACGTGAATAAATAATGCAGCTCTAAACCCTTGAGTGGATGGTTTGCATATTCCACTTCAATTGTAGAACGTCTCGGAAGTCAGGGGAGCGCAGGTATCGATATGTGAAAAAATAAAGAGCACAAAATAGTGCAAATAATGTTTGATTCAAACAATGTGATGTGAATTATCAGGTGAATGGAGGCTCACGTGGTATCAAATACAATCAGGCATGTCAGAGATCAGTGGCAAATGCTTGACTCTGTAATGATAGATGATAGATGAAAACCCCACAGCTGGATGACTGATATGATGTTAGCAGCACACACGTCACCTCATCAGTCAGGAAAATGGGGAAAGAAGAGAGGCTTCCATAGCGTAACACAATAATAGCACTTTATACACGCAATAAAATTAACACTTACAGTGTCATAGATCAAAATGGGCACATAAAACAAGCAATATCACCAGCTCCGGTTTCGTCCGTCTTGGACCTCACGTTCCGGACCGCAGGGGTCGCCTGGATCAGCTGACACACCGATGTCACGACCGGAGCGGGGATCCTCTGTATCTTTGCAGAATATCGGCATCCAGTGGTCTGCACCACATCCACAGTGAGCACGCCTAAGAAACAGTTCGTATCGTGGGGAAAACAGCCGGTAAACTTCCGGCCGGTAGCTGATGACGTCACAGGCAGCGACTCTACGCATTTCACTAAACAGTATAGCTTCGTCTGGAGTCATGGTGACGCTAAGTTAGCCTCTTACTAAATACCCTATACAGCGTAATCTGATTGGCCAAGGAAATTAATCAGACTTGGTGATCACCCATAGTCTGCCAAACATGGGAAAGAGGGCGGGAAGGGGTGGGAAAAAAGGAAGGGATATGTGTCGGCTACACAGAACAGCACAAAAATACTTTTTAAGGGGCTTGGACAGAGTAACCGCAGAGAGTATACATGGAAGAAAGCAGGAAAGAAATATATTAGTAACATTGATAATATATATTTTATAAAAACGGAATAATATCTATTTCATCATTTAAACCTGCTGGATTCATGGTGTTAACCCTATGAATCAAGAAGGTTTCTCTTTTGCCCAAAGCAAGGGACCTATTTCCTCCCCTCCCATGGGGCAGAACATGTTCTATCCCTCTAAATTTTTGTACATTTGGATCTGAATTATGATAAATTCCAAAATGTTTAGGAACACTATGAGTCTGTATTTTACGTCTAATATTACTCATGTGTTCCATGATCCTCACTTTTAGGGGTCTCGTAGTTTTCCCAATATATTGCTTTTTGCATGGGCATTCTAACATGTAAATTACATAATCCGTTTTGCAATTTATAAAATGTGAAATTTAAAAATTCTCCCCTGTTGAATGGGAGGAAAAGGTCAATTTATTTGATGACCCTAAAACACAGACCTTACAATTTCCACATGTGTAAAATTCTATTGGACTTCTTAGCCAATTTTTGTCCTTTGTTTCGTTGAGGAATTTAAAAGTACTAGGAGCTATCATGCCTTTTAGGTTATTAGCTTTTCTGAAGACAACTTGTGCTCTATCAGGAATTTCATTCCCCAGCACCAGGTCATTTTTGAGTACGTGCCAATGTTTGGCGCAGATGTCCTAGGCACAAAATACACTGGACAGGTAGAAGGAAAAAATGTAATGTTGTATCCCACCCCAAAGAATATTTAACAGAGAGGCTTTGTGGTTAAAGAGGACTTATCTCCATTGAATTTGATCAACATATGACCAACATAAAATATCACCAAGCATATAACTGATGTTTAGAATTGTCCCGATTTTTTGGCAACAATGTAGGGTTGAGACAATAATATTTAGGAATTTATTAAAAAACTTATGTCACCAAAAATTGGTATACAATTTCAATAAAAAGTGCAATTATTGCAATAATAGAGAGGATCACTGTAGCTGAGATGTTTGAATGGATGCTTCTCAATGTGTATGAGTCTTTATAAAGACTAACAATTCATCTGGACACAGTTCGTTCACACACAAGATGTATAGACAGTATGAATAGTAGTTGTTCACCTTACCCACTATGATGATCTTCTGGGTGGCTGGTCTGGTGCAAAACTGCTTGCTGGCAGTGTAAAATGACAAAACACAATTGTGTAGGAAGGGGAGAGATGCGAAGGGGTTTATTTTGCCTCTCCTTCTATCCGTTTAACTCACTCCTTTCCACTGTATCCATCCGGAAGAGATTTCCAAAGTAAGTATTCTTCAGCGTCTCCAGATGCGCGGCTTTACTCCTGCTTGCCAGACCTCGCTCACCGCTTCCGCATCATGTGGGGGTGTCAGACTCTCATCACGCGAGATTTCAACGTAGAAATGTCTCTGTCCCGTATACCATCTGTAGTGCGGCTTCTTCCACTCTCTGACTCTCTGACTCTCAGCTCTGGCAATCCTACAATCTTGGAGAGAAACAGCTAATCTCTCTTTCTTGTGATCCTCTCTATAACGATATCCACCCAACGCGTTTCAACAATAATGTCTTCGTAGGGTGGATGTTCCCATCCACTTTTTTGAAGATATTCTTTGTCTTTAAAATCCCCTCGTCAACATATATTTCGAGATCAAGAAATTCAATATTCACCTTGTCGTATTTGGAAGAGAATCTAAGATTCCTATCGTTATTATTTATATACTTAAGAAAATTTGTAATCCTTTGTCATCTCCTTCCCATATAAAAAACAGATAGTCAATATACCTTTTATAGAGGACCATGTTTGCCCCCCCCCCCCCCCAAAGCTATGCTGTGACCAAATAAAGTCATCCTCCCAGATGCCCATAAAGAGGTTCGCATAGCAAGGGGCAAACCTGGCCCCCATCGCTGTACCGCAAATTTGAAGGAAATATTCATTGTCAAACCAAAAATAATTATGAAAAGTTCAGTCCGCGCTCTGGCTCTTTAAACTTGGAGTGTTGGTCCCTCTCAGTTCTCTTGCTGCTTCTGTGTTTATGAGGTGTCTCCCCCACCTCCAAATGTGGTCTCCACCGGAACCCCGATGGTGATACCAATATCAGCAAAACAAGAAAAAACACAAAAGCGCACCAAGATGAGAGATAGATATGGTATTAGCAACACTAAATAGTAACTTACATATAAATTTCTTTAATAATCCCCGATTCTGGTGTCTATCACAGGAGTAGGGCATCACTAGGAAGTATGAAGGGTAATCTCAGTTCTGAGAGATCAGACCCGCGCCTGGGGCTGTCTCTGTTCACTCTCCTTCCCTCCACGTGTGGTAGCGTGTGCAGAGTGTAGCACACAGTGCAGGAACCGGGCCTTCAATAGGTGTCCTTAGGATGCCTGTCCGTTTTTGATAGCATAGAAACGATCGGAAATACAGCGGAACGGTACACTTGAGTGTGTACTGGTGGTGGTTAGTAAAAACCGCCAGCCACAACAGTCGCGACGCGTTTCTTTAAAACAAAGTAAACTTCTTCAGGCAATATAATTGCCTGAAGAAGTTTACTTTGTTTAAACGAAACGCGTCGCGACTGTTGTGCTGGCGGTTTTACTACCCACCACCATTACACACTCAAGTGTACCGTTCCTGCTTATTTCCGATCGTTTCTATGCTATCAAAACGGACAGGCATCCTAAGGACACCTATTGAAGGCCCCGTTCCTGCCTGTGTGCTACACTCTGCACCACGCTACCACACTGGAGGACAGGAGAGTGAACAGAGACACCCCCACGCGCGGGTCGTGATCTCTCAAACTGAGATTACCCTTCATACTTCCTATGTGATGCCCTACTCCTGTGATAGACACCAAATCGGGATTATTAAAGAAATTTTATAGTAAGTTACTAATTTTATTATTTGTTGCTAATACAATATCTATCTCTCATCTTGGTGCGCTTTTGTGTTTTTTCTTGTTTTGCCAAAAATAATTATGACTAAGTATAAAGGTGATACCCTCTAAAATAAACTCAATTTGTATTTTATCCATATTAGGATCGGCCGATAGTACTCTTGATATTGCATCCAGACCCTGGTTATGTTTAATTGATATATATAGATTCTCTTCCAAATACGACAAGGTGAATATTGAATTTCTTGATCTCGAAATATATGTTGACGAGGGGATTTTAAAGACAAAGAATTTTTTCAAAAAAGTGGATGGGAACAATTATATACATCAAAAAAGTTGCCATCACCCTAAATGGGTATCAAATATTCCCTTCGGACAGCTAAGACTTATCAGGAGAAATTGTACGGAGACAGAAATGTATAAGAAACAGTCTGAAGTTCTAATCAAGAAATTCAATGAGAAATCCTATGATCCATCAGTTATAGATAAAGCAATTGAAAGAGCAGATAAGTTAAATAGACAAGATCTAATATACCCTAAGAAAGTACCACAAAATTATGCATCAAAAGATTTTCAAACCACATTTATTACACAATATAACTGTAAGGCCAGTAAAATCACTAAAATAATAAACAAAAATTAGCACATACTCAAAAATGACCCGGTGCTGGGGAATTAAATTCCTGATATAGCACAAGTTGTCTTTAGAAAAGCTAATAACCTAAAAAGCATGATTGTTCCTAGTACTTTTAAAGTCCTCAACGAAACAAAGGACAAAAATTGGCTAAGACGTCCAATAGGATTTGACACATGTGGAAATTGTAAGGTCTGTGTTTTAGGGTTGTTGCAGAGTACATGCAACCGCACACGCGGGTTCTCTTGATAAGGATTCTTTATTGAGCCTTAAAAATATACAGCATACAAAAACAAAATAGCTTCTCTTCAGCAGACAAAAACAAAATAGCTTCTCTTCAGCATAGAAAACAAGGCAGCTTCTCTTCAGCATGCAGGACACAGACAGTTCATCACACAGACCTTATAGAAGTAATCTCTTCAGTATTTCAGTCCTGTCTCCTGACCAGCTAGCTTGCATGTGTGTACAGCCTGGGGGTTTTAAAACACCTTGATTATGCAGCTGGGGTCAGACTAATTAAGCAGCCCTTCTCAACTGAAACTTAACCTCGTCACTGCTGCACTGCAGGCCTAAACATAGGTTTGCCAGGTATATGGCTGGTGACGTTCATTCACCCTGTCACAAGGGTCATCAAATAAATTGATCTTTTCCTCCCATTCAACAGGGGAGAATTTTTAAATTTCACATTTTATAAATTGCAAAACGGATTATGTAATTTATATGTTAGAATGCCCATGCAAAAAGCAATATATTGGGAAAACTACGAGACCCCTAAAAGTGAGGATCATGGAACACATGAGTAATATTAGACATAAAATACAGACTCATAGTGTTCCTAAACATTTTGGAATTTATCATAATTCAGATCCAAATGTACAAAAATTTAGAGGGATAGAACATGTTCTGCCCCACTGGAGGGGAGGAAATAGGTCCCTTGCTTTGGGCAAAAGAGAAACCTGCTGGATTCATAGGGTTAACACCATGAATCCAGCAGTATCAATGTTACTAATATATTTCTTTCCTGCTTTCTTCCATGTATACTCTCTGCGGTTACTCTGTCCAAGCCCCTTAAAAAGTATTTTTGTGCTGTTCTGTGTAGCCGACACATATCCCTTCCTTTTTCCCGCCCCTTCCCGCCCTCTTTTCCATGTTTGGCAGACTATGGGTGTTCACCTAGTCTGATTAATTTCCTTGGCCAATCAGATTACGCTGTATAGGGTATTTAGTTAGAGGCTAACATAGCGTCACCATGACTCCAGAAGAAGCTACACTGTTTAGTGAAACGCGTAGAGTCACTGCCTGTGACGTCATCAGCTACCGCCCGGAAGTTTACCGGCTGTTTTCCCCACGATACGAACTGTTTCTTTGGCGTGCTCACCGTGGATGTGGTGCAGACCACTGGATGCCGATATCCTGCAATGATACAGAGTATCCCCGCTCCGTTCGTGACATCGGTGTGTCAGCTGATTCAGGCGTCCCCTGCGGTCCGGAACGTGAGGTGCAAGATGGAGAAATCTGGAGCTGGTGATATCGCTTGTTTTATGTGCCCATTTTGATCTATGACACTGTAAGTGTTAATTTTATTGCGTGTATAAAGTGCTATTATTGTGTTACGCTATGGAAGCCTCTGTTCTTTCCCTATTACCCTGACTGACGAGGTGCCGTGTGTGCTGCTAACATCATATCAGTCATCCAGCTGTGGGGTTTTCATCAATCCTCTATCACTACAGAGTCAAGCATTTGCCACTGATCTCTGACATGCCTGTTTGTATTTGATACCACGTGAGCCTCCATTCACCTGATAATTCACATCACATTGTTTGAATCAAACATTATTTGCACTATTTTGTGCTCTTTATTTTTTCACGCAAGTGTCCAAGAGCCAGCCAGCCCGAGGAAGATGCCGATTGAAGATTGTACATTTGGTAGAAGAGCAAAGAAATTTGTGTTATTGTACTTTTCATAAAGTCCTTTAATGTAATCTAGAAAAAATATATTACATCTTTTAAAATACTTTTTAGTTATCTGAAGTTTTTAGGGGAATAAGTTGTGGGTCATATTTAAATACCATTACATGTCATATAAATGGGAATAAGAGACGGGTTACATTGCATTAGGATTTTTAAGACACACTAGCACACTAATTTCTGCAGAGAATTGTAACCAACGCTAAAACTCAATTTCCAGCCGATGCACCGCATTCGTGGGTCGGCTGCGAGCAGCCAAAAAATGAGTGAGGGACGCATACCTTATGTGCGAGACAAATCGCCAGTAAATGAAGCTACATATATGTATATATATAATTTGTGCCTCATTCATGTAGCTATTATTGGACTAATCCCCTATTCTCTTTTTCAGTTACAAAAACACAATTTTCTATTTCTGTTATAGTTCATTTAGTTGTATTTCATGGCAACATTGTGGATTGACATATCATTTTTTTAATCCTTAATGTTCCATTGGAATTAGTGTCTGCAAAAATACTTTCAGTTTTTACATCTACCCAATCCAACTCAGAGCAGCTGTAGCACTAGCCTGGGAGATGTGCCATTGATTATACAGCGCGTTTGTATGTTTATGGTAACCAAGCTGTCTCTTGCCACCATCCCAATCAATGACATATGCCAAGATAAGTCTACTTTCCCTATGGCAATAACACATTTTATTGTTTCCAATAGCGAAATGTAGCTTTAAGCTATTGAATATTCCCTATCTGCCCAATGCTTTTTCTTCAAAAATTTGTCTCTTTATTCTATATTCCAGGGCATCTTAAGGTATTATGCATTGTAGATAAAATTATAACGTCCTTGATGAAATGTGTACATTTTACCTAGTAGATTTTAACACCCCTCCCTGATTAAGAGACAAGCACAAACATTTAGCTATTTCACTCAGAATATTTCATGTTTTTTTTCTGCAGAACTTGTGATTTTATAAGTAATATTGTTAAGTCATTCAAGTTTTATTAGCAAGGCACTTAAACCTAAACAAGTGAAAAATCATCAAATTTCACATTGCAATCTGTACTATACTCATTTTCATCGAAGGAAACTTACCTCATATGTGTGGAGGTAGCCTCTTTCTTTCTCTGTAAGGAATATTCATTAAATTATGGGAAACAAATATTGCTGTATTTACACAACAGTTGTTGCATGCCCAAACGTAGCAAAATTTTAATTTCAGGCCACGAATTGGTACTGGTAGTTCCATGTGGAATTTTGTATACCATTAAAGAAATCTTAGAAAATGTAATATTTATTTTGCTCAGAGATTTTTTTTGGAATTTTTTTCAGCATAGATAATTATTAGTCTTCCTTTTTCTCTTATAAATATTATTGATAATTACAGCTTATACAAATTTTACTTTCAAAATAATTATTTTTAGTAAAAAGAAAAATACCATTATAAAATCAATGTGTTAAAATAGATTGTATTTCCATGAGATTATTTATTTTGATGAATTATTCATCATTTGGTAAATGTCTGAGTGCTCTTACAACGTAAGGCAAATGTACTTTTTTCCCAGGGTCGTTACATCTACTAAAACTGTGCTTTTTAAGCAGTACTTAAATAATATAGCATTATTTCCCAGCGTCTACCAAAGTGCTGCTTAGTGAATGTGCAATTAATATAATTTAGACTTTAGTTAGATTATGTGCATCCAATTTTACTTACTATACCAGGAGAAAAAATGATGGTTTTACATTTGGTGTTACATGTGGTGTCACACACCTAGTATTTTGCTATAGAATTTTAAACAATAGAACTACAAAAGATGGTATTAATATAATGTGGCTTTAATTAGATTATTTGCATCCAATTTTACTTACCAGGAGAAAAAATTATGGTAACCTGTATTTTACGTGTGAACTAGCTTTGTTTGCATTAACTGTGCTAATGGCTTTTAGTGAATCGGACCATAAATATCTTTAGAAAATAATGTTGACTGTGATTTCTTTGCTATTTGCATAACTCTACTATTGTGACCAGGGATTACTTACTCAGTTTACTTTCTTTCAGGTTTTTTGTTGTAAATACAGAATTATTTCCCGGTGAGAAATTGCAAATATTGCCAGTTTGTGTAAAAAAGTTGGGCAAAAAGTGGTATATAAAATAGCACCAGATTTATCAGAAGAAGAAATCCAATCCATTGTTTATTTTTTAATCTGTTGCTGTTTTTTTTGCCTTAGTATTGTAGCCAGGGGGCCTTTGATCTATTACTCCCTTTCAGGTACTTCTATATACTGTACTGTAGTTTGAAGCAGATGATCTGGCTGTTTGAAGCAGGAAATTTTAATTGCCTTCAATGGGAATTGTTGCCCGAAAATGGCCAAATGGCCACTTTGGGCAATATAGAACAAGGCCCTTTTGCCCAGATGCACAAAGTTCCATTCACATTAGGAGCCAACCATATCCCACCTCCAAATAACGACAGACACAGTTTGTGGGTGAAAACAAGGCCACAGTTTTAATTATATTTCTAACATGAGTTTTACCGACTCTTTGTTACTGCCTGCCAGGCAACTGACTACAGTACAAAGCCCCCATTGGCATCGCCGTGGCTCGGGACTCCCGCTGCTACCCATACCAGAAGTATCAGAATTATTCCACCAGCCCCAATGATGGTGCCATTATACCGATATCTTTATACCTCTAGGGCTCTCCCAGCCAGGCAGGACAACTAGCAGCTTACTGCTGTGACAAATCCTAAACACATATTAGTAACATCCCCTTTAAAAAAAGAAAAGAAAACAACAAAACAGCAACATCATAACAATGGGAAAGACAACATTGGGAGAGCTCCGGCGGGCTGTGTAGGAAGAGGCCCGCTGCCAAGTGCCCTGCCTCTGCTCCACATCACCAGTTCCTCCCCTGGGTTTAACTCTATAGCCTTCCGGCGGGAGGAATAGAGGTAAGATGCGCCGCTGTGCTGATTAGAAAGTACCTGGCAAGTGGCCATATACCCAGACGGTTAAGACTCTTTTTTAAACTAACTTTTTAATTTGAAGATGAGTTTTTTAATGCTTCTTGGAGTAAAATCCTAGATAATTGCTCCTGTTAGCTAATGTGTTTAATTACCGTACATCACAGGAAAAATCTAGAGAAGTTGGATGGTGACAGTAATCAAATTAAAAATGCATTGGAACCTTTAGCAACTTCAGGTACTTTTAAAGAGAAAGAGTGAATTACAAGAAAATGTAGAGAATCTTGAAAAAGATATCCTTATTGTTAAAAGGAAAAAATGTGAGAGATGAGCAAGATTATGTAAATGAGAATTATACAAATTGGAATAAAAAAAAACGGTCGGCTGTTTCAGCGGAGATAGAATAAGCTCCTTAGTTTTTCATGTGGACTTCAAGTGACTATGCAATATTTATATTACTGGTTGTCCCAGAATTTTTTTTTTAATATGAGTGTTTATGATATGGGGTCTTATTTTAGTCAGCAAGGTTAAACGTATAGGCATAATTTCAAATGAATACTATTGGTTCAGATACAGCAGGCTTCGTTGTTCACTGTGGTGAGATATGGCAGGATACAGCATTGTGAGATATTCTGTGCCATCACTGCCATTAAATCCTTTGGAAGCTCTGTGATATTCCAAGTTATCACAGGATTTATTGTGATAAGCCAAGTAAAAATGAGACTGGCTACATCCATATGTCTACAGATCATCTTATTGGTAAGTATTTAATTAATTATTTAGATTAACAAAGTACATTGTGCAGTATATGTCCATTTACGTATATAAAGTACAAGCAAAAATACTTACAGCATTCAAACTAATTTATGTACATGAAATATTAAACATGTCTCCTCAAATCAGGCAGAAATCTAATAACCTGTCACATACTTAAGTAATTGGACCAACATAAAATTAATTCATATAAAACACATTAAGGGAATAGAATGCTACTGTAGACCTTTACCTTGCTTCCTTGTGCATCATCAGTAATATGCATTAACTGTACATATACAACCTCTAGAGAGCCTTATTAGTGATTTGATTTATGTTTTATTGATAAAGCACATTGGGGCACATGCATCAAGTACGGTTATGATTGATCGTTCTGGATTTAACTCCCATTCAAGTCAATGGGAACACATTAACACTGGAAAAGGTGCAGTAACCTGTACCGGGACATGATGCATTTTCCCTTTGAAGTGCAAATTGAGGTAATTTTCCAAAGTTGAATCACGTTTAAAATGTAACCACAATGTTTCCCTGTTCAAGCTTTTATACTTTATTTTAATGTTATCTAAATATGTTTAACAATGTCACACACTTACTATTTTGCTATAGAATTTTAAACACTTGTAACCCTCTTTCCTACTAACATAGAAGGCTACTAATGCTGTATATACCTGCTGGCTCAGCGAGATCTGAGCCTCTGCTAACTGGGAGCCTGGGGCAACAATAAGTAATCTGACAGCACTTCCACTCGGCCAGGATCCGGATATAACAATGAACAGCATACTGCTGCGGCCAAGTTTATTCGAGCATTTGCCCGTTCTTGGCCGCAGCAGTAGCCTGGCGCGCGCCCGAGAGTGACGGGCGCGCGCCGAAGCAGCGGAAGAGCGCCCTCCGATCGGGGCGCTCTTCCTACCGCTGCCGGGTCCGCCGGGTCCCCCGGAACCCCCTGCCGCTGTCCCGCAATCGCGGGACACCAGGGCTCCCTCGGGGAGCCCCTGGACGCGCGTGCAGGGGGCGCACGCTCCCGAAGACGCGTGACCGCGCGTCTATGACGCGCGGCACGCCGAGGGGCGGCCACTAGCAAGCCGGGAAATCTCCCGGCTTGCGGTACCGGCCACACTCGAATAAAGTGTGTCGGTACTGTATGCATATAGAATGTATTGATAACCTTCAGTAATATAATGCACACACACAATATATGATTGTCCTTGACTAGGTAACCTTTGTACCAGTGGCTCTGGCCACGCTCCACCCTGGAGTAGTGTCCCTTTTCCACCACCGCATGCACCACACACCGTGTCCAATGTACTGGACCAGTCCGTTGGTCACTTTACCCTTAGTGTCCCCAAGAACCCCACCCCCAAGGAGTGATCAGCGCCTGTAGGTACCGGTGTTGGTGCACTTATAATAATACCTTCCGGGCACTCCAGCACCCGGTAACTCTACTTCTAAAAGGATCCACCGATCCAGAGTTGTATCTCTCAGTTGATTCCTCATGGACAGGGAATCTCTCACGAGTCTTTACTTGCGTCCAGTAGCTTGATCCCAAACTACCGATCACCAGGCAGCGCAGGAAGATACCGTGTCCCTGTCTGCTACTATCAGTATAGGGTATGCTGTCCCTATCTAAGGCTGTTCCCTGCAGTACCACAATCTGGTGGTGACTCAGGGCCTGCACTGGGGCCTAGGGGGAATTCCTGGCTTATGCAGTGGGCCACTGACCACCTGCAATACACACCTCCTCTCCCCTTTCTCTCCCAGGACACACTGGCTAGTGTGGTCTCTGCTGCACGCTTTCCTTTCCTGCCTGTCAGTGATCCTCACACACTATTGGCTGCTGGGCCCCCTCTGACCCCACTGAGGCTCATGGGAATTGTAGTCCCAGCTCAGAGCCTCTTCTCTATTGGCCAGCCATTCGCGCGCTTTGTCATGCACCTGCGCAACCTACCAGGAGCCTCCCGCCGCACATCTCACTGCGCATGCACAAAGACACAAACATGGCGGTGCCCTGTACTATCCGGGCTGCCGCGGAGCCTCCAGAGCACCGGAGCGCTCCCTGCTCGGCCCCCAACTTCCAGAATTGCCGGCGGGTCTGCAGCTTGACTCCGGCGGCACCCGCGATCACCCACACAGTGGAGGTAATGAGGGGGGGGGGCCAGGGGAACCCCATTACACACTAAAACTATAAAAGATATGAGGCCTATTTACTAAGTACTACTCTATTACAATATGTGCAGTAAGTGCAGTATGCCTCAAAAAATAGAAAAATAAATTTTTTGCCCCAGATAGGGAAATACAAAATATATTTTCATAAGAAGCATTTAGAGATGTTGTGTTCAACATCATTTCTCCTGAGACTTCTGACCCAGGGCCCTGCACTCTTCCCCATAACATTTAAACTGATTGCCAGGGGCCTCTGTAAGTGTCTCTTACCTTCTCCTTTCCGGCATCTCCTCCTGCTCCTCATCTCAGCACATTGCAGCATCTTATTGCCATGACAACATGATGCCACCACAGTGACAATGTGACGCCACGACTTCATATGACACAGCAGCGCCACAATGCCATGAAGGTGTAAATGCCGCAACATCATATGACGCCGCAAGTTATAGGACGATGCAGAGATGAGGAGTGGGATGAAATTCCGGAAAAGGTAAGAAGCCCCATGCTCTTCTCAGGTACTGAGCCCTGCTAAATTTCAAGTCGTCTGTAACAGCGACTGTCTCTAAACCCAGTAGTGTGCTGGTTAATTGCACACAGGCAATCAACCAGACTCCACGTGGCTGATTAGGACTTTTAGAAAAAGCCTGGTCTGAGAAACAGGAAGGAGATTCCTTAGCTCACAATGGAGCTGACATAAAGAAAAAGAGGACTGTGTTCTGAGATCAAGACACAAGGGGACCTGACCTCTATGCCTGGACTCTCAAGCAAACAACTAGCCAGACTGACCTGAAAGGCCACCTGTGTTAAGGTACAGCTGAGACTTTGGGGTGATAAGTGGGTAAGGGGCTTTTCCCTCCTCCCCAGCCTTGCAGAGAGGGACTGGGGAAGGAAGTAAGTTAGCCCTTACATAGAGATAGGGGTATATTGTTTTATGTATATTTTTTATTGCTGTATTGTTTAAAGGAACAGGCAATAAAGCCTTATTTTATTTCACCTTTAAAACAGTCTCCATTGCATACCTCTGCCCTCATCTCTTACATATAGTGTAAGAAGTGGGATGAGAGGTAGCCGTGGAAGTTCAAAGTGTGTGACGGTGAGGGGGTAACCAGGCTCACTAATAAAGGTCAAGCCATCTTGGTTGCCCCTGAGTCATGTGATGGGGTCCTAGAGTGTCAGCTCTGGACCTGGCTGTCTTGTATGTACTGCTATGCATTGTATGAAAATATGCGCCAATAAAGAATTTTTGTGTTTTTGCTTTTCCAGGAGTGTCAGCAAGCAGGAATTGCTAGGCTATGAGTTTCAGGGTGGGTTTGACGGAGAAAGTCTTTACAGCTTCTGGCTATGTAGCGGGGTTCCCGAGTTACAGGATGCCCCAAAGATGTACCCGGGAATCAGGTAGGATTCTCTGATACATTGAAGCACAATGCTCTGGTCAAACTCCTACCCTGAAAAATTCTTGCAGCTCACCGCCGAGGGTCCCTGCTTCAGCACAGACCAAAAAGGTAAAAAGGGGCATAGGGATTTGTATATCCTGCGTATAGTCAGGGGTCCCTTGTTTAGGGGGAGTCCCCCATGGTATATGCCCAAACGGCATATATATGGGTTCGGGGTATCTCCAACTATATATTAGGTTGCGAGAGTGAAATTATTTCTAAGTCCAGCTTCGGTACAATTGATGCAACCCTGAAAATGAACCGAAGTGTTTTTTGATGAAAATGTTATTAAAACTTCTTATAGGAAGGTCTAGAAGCTCCGAAAATGAACGTGCACATCTTTTCAGTAGATCCTATGGGGAGAAGGGACTTAGAAGAATTTTGTATGATTTTAATTAACATGGTGTATAACAGTCTATATGTACAGTATATGCACTGTATATGAACTGGGGAATTTCCAAGTCCGTGGATCCGAGAGACCAGAGACAAGCTTGGTGCCACTTTGTCTGGTCAGGTCCCGGACTTGAAAGTCTCAGAGATGACATGGTGTTAGGGTGGGCAGAGTACCAGAATTATACTCAAGTATCCATGTCCTGACATGAATAACGACTAACCGGTGACCATTTGCCCACCCCAGACTCTGAGGAGCCTGGCACAATGGGGAGTTCAATATGCTAAGTGGCAGAGGTGCCAGGTTGGCGCATGCCCCTTAACAGAATTGAAATCAGTGCCCGTCTGGCTTCAGAGTGCCGGCAACTCTGTGATTGGCTTGTAGAAAAATTCCCACACGCTTATTGGCTGTAGTGTTTTATGAATGGGACTAAGAATCCTATAAGAAACCTAAGACAAGACCACGAGTATTCTAAAGCTTGCCTTAAACTAGCCCGGTTACATTCGGAGTATGTGCTGGGTGTAACCTAGCTAGTTTAAGGCAAGTTTAAGGAATTTCTGCATTGACTAATGACCCATAGGATTAACACATCAGGGGTCTCTGGCATTCAAACTGAATGGGACTGCCAGGGACCCCCGCTGTTAATCTGATGGGCCATTAATCAATGCAGAAATGCTGGGTCTAGTTTAAGGCAAGTTTAAGGCATGTATCCAGCATGTACCTGGGTGTACCTGGGTCTTTTTGGCGATTGCCACTGGTTTGTGTTAGAATAGTCGTAGTCTCCGCTGTAGCAGCCAATCAGGTCGAGAGATTCTAAGCACCAAGACAGCAGCGGCAGATTTGAATTGACCAAAAGATGCTCTGAGAGAAATAGACGTGAGCCGGCTTCAGAAATTTCAAGGCAAGAAATGTTCTAAGTCCCACTTTTCGGGGCCAAGTTCTCAGAATAGAACGTAGCGGTCGCGGCTGGAACTACAAGCCTAAAAGACGTTGACGCTTGCGTCTGTTTTTTCATACTGAGTGCTGGAAACCATTATATAGATTTATTGGTTATTGCTTTGAGAGGGTTAGGGGTTCCTCTCTGTTCCCGTGCACCACTACATTTATTTTCTTATTGTTTCACATTACCTGTGGTGGAGTGCTGCCTTCCTCACATACTTTTTTTACAAGCCGAAAAGAGTACCAGGACATTTGGTACAATCTCCCAGTCAAGGTATTTTGGCATCTCCGGATCAGATACAGCGGTGACATCTGGTAACGCATGCCGAGTCCTGGTCCAGGACTTTTGCGGGTACATCCCGGTCAACCAAAGACTTTGCTTTAAGGACTATCTGAGCTAAGAAAGGTTAGTTTTTTAGCCCAGATCCCCCAGTAAGTGTGTTTCCCTCTGTATACATGTAATTCATTGTGTGTACATCTGTTTCAATGGAATAAATGACAATTTGTTTTGCTCCTTGGTTTTGCTCAATGAATGATCCCGGTTTAAAGGTGTAATTGCCTGGTCTCCCCTGACAAAGGGGCCCCGGAGACTGCCTGTGAACATTTTTGTGCTTTTGCCTGCATAAGTTCCTGCAACTGTCTGAGCAACAAAACACGTGCAGAAGTGACCAGAATTAAAGGGCTACACATCCAGGCAGGAAAACGACACTGCACTAGAGAAAGCCACAATGCCACAGTTGGACTGGGAGGACTGCGACAGACTGTGACCCACACAAGGGACTGATACTGTGACGAGAGTCTACCCCACCACTTGTGGGGAAAAAAAACATGGGATTTTAAAATGGCCGCCCAGCTGAAGTCAAATACAGACTCTGCAAGAATGGGGAAGAAAATGTGTTCCTGGTGTAAAGAGCCAAGCCACATGGAGCAGCATCCCTTCAAGCCTTATTCGGATGATGAGGATGATCCCTACGTAGCCCCAGAAAAAGGGCAACAGCCAGAGGAATATTTTTTTCAACGAGCAAAGGAACTGCAGCAGCACAAGAAAGGTACATAAGTTTTACTTAGCAAGTACACATCCAGTATCACTGATGAGAAAGAATATGAGCACAGGACTGCTGATGTTTCAAAACATACCAAAGTAAAGAAGAAAAAGTCTACAGAGACGCCTGTGAGAGCTACAAACTCTGAAAGCAAAGTCTGCCCACCTGTAGGACTACCAGCTGGGTTTCTAGTGAATACAGTTTAAACAGCTGCAAAAGCGCCTCCTGAGGTCAGGAAGAAAAATACACCTGATACCACCAAAATGGAGGACAAGATGCAGCGTTCCTGTAATGAACCCGACCCCACGGAAGAGTGGCCCTTCCGGTCCTATGAGGATAAAGATGAAGATATCTTTTATGTGGAACCTGAAACGAGATGCACCCACAAAACACCCCTAGGATGGTGGAGGTACCTAAACTTGGAACGCACTGAACAAACAGGTCTCTATAACCCTGAAAATTCTTGCCAGCTACTGCAATTGCAAGAAAAGCATGACGGATGCTGTTAAACTGCTGAAGTTTCAAACCTAGAAGGAGACCCCAGTACCCCTGATGGAACAAAGTCATCCAAAGCAAAAAGGCGGGAAAAGAAAAGAGGTTCTCCAATTAACATGGAAGGATCAGACACATCCGCAGCCTAGAGTAAATGGGGAATTTGTCCCGCGGATGACCGAATATCTAGAGGGCCCAAGGCAGAAGTCGTGACCCCAAAGAAGTGTCTGTCTGATGCTGACAGTGAGAAACCCTCAAACTATAGTAGGGAAGCAGAGCCGGAACCAATGAGTGACTATCCCTTCACCAGCCCTGAAGATGCCCTGCAAACTGCCAGGCATGTCTGTGAACAATTAAAACTGAAGATAGAACATCATTCTGAGCTACTGAAAACTGTACTCACAAGTTACTCTTAACCAGGGACCGAATTAGAGGATCTAAAGACTGCACTAGATACTGCGAACGTGACTAATGCCACCATGGTGTAAAAACAGAGCAAATCTGATAGAATGATTGCTAATCTGAAACAGAAGTATGAGGAGGCACTGAACCAGATTAGTCCCTTTCAGCAAGAGGTGAGCAATTGGAATAGAGAGTTGAAGTCTCTCAGAATGAGGTCCTCACTCTCCGCATAGGACTGAATACCTCACACCATGAGGTCACCAGGGTCCGGACAGAGGTGGACATATCGCAGAATGAGGTTCATACTCTCCGCATAGCACTGGATGCCTCACACCAAGATATCAGCAGTTGCCGCACAGAACTGGAAGTTTCTAAAAAGGAACTTCACAGTCTCGCTGAGGAGCTGGACATTTCTCAAAAAGCTATCCTCAGTCTAAGTATGGATCTTAAAGTCTCTCAGAAGGAGCTTCAGACCCTCAACCTAGAGATAGAAGTCTCACGCCAGGAGACCGGGAGTTTAAAATCAAAGTGCTTAAATGGAAGGAGGACTTCAAGGAGGCCCTGAATATTATAGAGACTGTAAAAAGAGAAAATACAAGGCTGAAAAATTCTGATTTGACAGACCACGTCAATGATAAGAAGGAAAAGCTGCACAAACTACAAAAAGTAAAGAAATTATTAAAAGATGAAAAGTTTGAAGTATTGGAGCAACACACACAAGCAGAGCAGCTATTGCAGAACCAACTGCAAGAGCTGCGTGCGCATCTACACTATGCCAAAGAGAAGCAGCGATCTCTGCAGGAAGAAAATCTGCAGGCTGCTAAAGAAGTACAAGTGCTGCAGGAACGTCTGATTACCCAGTGTGTCCCCGCAGAGCAGCATGAGAAACTGAAGGCTACCTGGGCATCACCAGAGCATCGCTAGAGGCCAAGCTTAGAGGCCAGGTGACTCAGTACAAGAGGGAGCACAAGAAGGTCCAGAAACTGAGGCAAGCAGATGCGGCTCTAGCGAAGAAATCCGCAGAGCTCCAAAATATAATGAAGAATGCGTTCATGCACACTCAGAGCAAGCACCAGAAACAGGATTCTCTCGCTGATGATATAAACTTTTTAAAAAGGGAGAAAAGCAGAAAAGTAATTCAGACGTACTACAAAACTCTTGTCCAAGCAAGGTTGGAAAGAGAAATATATTTGCGCAAACGCTCTGCAGCGCTCACCATACAAGCTGCATACAGAGGAATGAAAACTCGTCGGCTAAATAGCCAGAATAAAGCAGCCTGCCTTCTCACATCCACATGGAGTATGCAAAGTCAAACAAAGAATTATAAACATTTGAAGCAGTGTGTAATCTTACTCCAGTCAAATGTTAGGAAGTATCTGCAGCAAAGATACTACAAAAAAATGAAGGAAGCTGCTGGTGTGATTCAATCCAGATATAGGTTCTACATCACAACCAAGCAAGCTGTGCGTTGCTATAAGTGCACCTGCAATGCCATCTCAGTACTACGATCGGCTTTGCACTCAAGTCAGGAAAGAAGAAACGAATTACGACTCAGAAGCGTCATACCAATACAGTCATGCTACTGTGGCCCCATGGCCCAAGCCATATTCCTCACAATGAAAATAGCCGACAGAAAGATACAGTCTTTGACTACTGTAGATTGAGGCAGAACTGTTTGGGTTCACACCTCTGACCAGGTACAACTCTGTTCTCTTCAAGTGGCTTTGTGGTCTTCAGGAACCAGAGAGACGCAGAAAGGAAGGTTTGACTTGGGATCAACGAGGTTCACGTGGAACATATTGACCAAAAATAAGAAGACATTTGTATTAGTATCATCCCCATCCCAGCTAACACCCATATTTAATAACCCAGAGTTCCCCCCGGGATGCTCTAAAAAGCAATTTACCTAATATAAAAATCTCAACATCAAAATAGCAGCCGACTTGGTGGAAAAGGGGAAGATCATAATGATCTCCAAGATCTCCAAGACAGGATCTCCAAGACAAATACCAAATGCAAGATCTACAGATTTTCAACTATCTGCAGATCAGACACTTCCTTTTGGCAATATCTTATAAAACAAGTTTTCAAAACTTGACAAAATTCAAAACATATTGCAAAAAAATGCACCTATCAGAGAGGTCTGATATCGAGAATATATGCAGGAATAGAGGTGCCAGGAAATACCCCAGACCACAGCTACATACTAAAATGGACAGAAGATCTCAATGTTGAGATAAATAGGGACGACTGGGAGGATATCTGGGAATCGGCAGCCAAAACTTCAATTTGCGCAACAACAAAGGAAAATATATACAAAATCCTATTTCAATGGTACTTAACCCAGAGTAGGCCGAGCCAGATCTTCCCTGGATCTCCCGATCTATGCTGGAAGTGGTGTGGTCTAAGGGGAGATGTGGCCCATATTTGGTGGACATGCCCAATAATCCAGAAGTTCTGGACTATGGTCCAAAATATTATCCAAAAAGACTCTGAGCTGAGAGTCCCCTTAAATCCATTGACTTTTGTGCTTGCGAAACTGATAGAAAATATCCCATTTCCCATGGGGTGACTGATCTCCTTCATTCTAACCGCAGCTAGATGTTCCATAGCTGCGGCATGGAAAAAAATGAATCCCCCTTCCAGAAGAACTGTCACCAAAAGAATAAATGAGGTTATGGCCATGGAAAAGTTAACAGCCCAATTGAAACAGTCTACTGACCAGTTTTACAAAACTTGGGAGCCATGGCTCCGGACCTAAGAAAATGTAGAAATTAATAGTAAATAAAAATCCCAGGCCTGATGAAACAGACAAATTGTCTTTAGAAACTGAGGTGGCTTTTTTTGTGGGGGGGGGGGGGGGGGGGTTAGTGCGGGACATCCCTGCCCTGTACCCCCCCTCACTCCCCAACTTATGTGTTCCCTCCCCTGTCTCCCCCTCCCATCTCTCCATGGAAGGTCCTTTCTCCCCCCCAGCCTCCCATCCCCACCTAGCCCTGTCTCTTGTTCATTTCCCTCTCTCTCACCTCTTTCCACTATCTCTTAAGTTTCTATCAGGAAATACAGAAAAAAACTGAAAGCTGCAACGTCCGAGGAGGACAGGCAGTTAAAAAAAATGTGCTGAAATCTATATATCCACAAAATGTTAAGCACAATATCATAGCAATTTGAGAAATGTTGGAATGTTATTTTTACGAACCTGAAATTCTGTTTGCAATAACAATTTTGTGAAGATCAATGTATGGTAAACAATGTATTTCCCCGTAAAAACAATAAAAAAGATTGAAACAAATTTTTTATTTTTATTTACACACATACATTTCTCCTTACTGGATAGTCAGTATGCTCCTCCTCGTCCCCTCATAATATTGTTTCTGCTAAAAGATATTCTTGAAGTTACTGGAACCTGACCAGTTACTTGCACTGCCTAATAATAAAATAAGGGTGTGTCATATTCTAGAAAGACATGAACATTATTGAAATCTAATACAAAGGATAAATTATGTTAAAGTAACTGTGTAATAATCATATTTAACAAAAAAGCCAATACATCCTACATCTTTAGAAGAATATGCATTCTACAGATACAGTATACATGGTCAAACACTATGACAAGGTAAACAAACTGCATTGTTTACAATTCCAGACATTTTGTTGGTTAACTTTTATAATAAAATCTGAAATAACAGCTAAACAAAATATTTAGTGAATGATCAATATTTTATTATTATTATTATTATTATTATTATTATTATTATTGTTATTATTATGGACATATTGTGTAATAAAAATATTAAATGAAATAATATACACTAGCATAGTATAGGACAGAAATAAGCATGCAAATCTTGCTTTTTACCTTTTTATTGATATTTCACCCAGGATTTCCCCAGTATCAATAAAGAGCTCCACAATAGGGGTTCTTGAATTAGGGTCTGTGAAGTAGCATACCCCTTCACATTCATGTGATGTAATCATGACAAAGAAACAAATTCCTTTGGCACTTAAATAACATAGTAATGCCTTATAGCTCCTGGTTTCAGAACATTTGACCCAGAATCCAATTAAAAATATGTATTGCGAGGTCAGTGATGGATACTTCCCAGTTCCCATGTCTATTTTTTACCATAAGCTGTCTGCTTGTGCTACCACGTAGGGTTGCCAGGTGTCCGGAATTGAACAGGACAGCCCGGTATTTGCTTACTCTGTCCGGTAAAAAATTTGAGATAATTCCCGACATGTATGTGTCCGGTATTACCTCTCCGTACCTAGTAAACCAATTGCGGGATTTCCCCAGAGAAGGGATTTTACTTGGAGTGAAATTTAGAAAAAATTACGTAACAGTCAGGTCATTTATAAATAACATTCTTCCCCACCAAGATTCTCATGCGCAACGCACCTTTCACCATTGTGTCCAGTATTTTTGGACAAGCCACCTGGCAACCTTACTACCAAGGTTGGCGCATTAAGAGTGTGGAGGCCTCCCCCAAGGTGTGTGTGTTTTGGGGCCCTGAGGGGCGGGGTATTATGTACGTGCGGTGGGTCCCTGGGGGGGAGAGAGAAGTCGGGGAGTGAGGGAGAGAGATGTGCGGGCATGGAATAGAGAGAGCGAGTTGGAGGCATGAGGGAGAGAGAGAGATTAGGCAGAGGGAGAGAAAGAGGTGGGGGCATGAGGGAGAGAGAGGTGGAGTGAGAGAGAGGTGGGACATGGGAGAGAGGGGAGTGAGAGAGGGATAGAGAACCGGGCCAACTGTCCTGGGCCCTGCAGCTGCAGGCCATCCAAAGGTCATGTCCAACATCCATGTCCAGCTGCTGGGCCCTTGCTCCCCCCCCTCCCCATGCAACAGGCATCTCTTGCTGCTTGGCCTGGACTCCAGTATAAGCCCCACCACTATACGTGTGCCCTGGGGAGTTATTACTGTATGTGTGTGTAGTGGGGCCCTGGGGGAATTATTACGGGTGTTGTGGGGTGCTGGGGGGTGATTATGTGTGTGGGGCTTATTATGTGTATGGGGATGTTATGTGTATGGAGAGTATTATGTGTATGGGGAGGGAGGTTATTATGTGTATGAGGGGTTGTGTGGATGGGAGAGAGGAAGTTGGGGGCTGTAAGGGTGAGATTGAGGGAGAGAGAGAGAGGTTGGAACATGAGGGAGGGAGAGGTGGAGTGAGAGAGTGGTAGGGGCATTGGGGCGAGAGAGATGGGGGTATAAGGGAGAGAGAGAGGTACGGCATGATAGAGAGGTGGGGCCATGGGAGAGAGGTGGAGGCATAAGGGAAATGTGGGGGCATGGGAGAGAGAGGTCGGGGTGTGAGGGAGAGAGAGAGGTAGGGACGTGAAGGAAGGAGAGGTGGTGTGAGAGAGAGGTGGAGGTATGAGGGAGACAAAGATAGGTGTAAGTGTGAGGGAAAGAAAGAGTTGGGGACATGAGGGAGAGAGAGGTGGAGTGAGAAAGTGGCGAGGGCGTGAGGGAAAGAAAGAGGTGGGAACATGAGGGAGAGGTTTGGGCATGAGAGATTGAGGTGGGGGGTGAGAGAGAGGTGGGGACATGAGTGAGAGAGAGGTGGGGGGAAGGGAGAGACAGGTGGGGATGTGAGGGAGAGAGAGGTGAGGGCGTGAAGGAGAGGTCGGGTGTGAGGGAGAGGTGGGGGCATGAGAGAGAGAGGTGGGGCATGAGGGAGAAAGAGAAGTTGGGATGTGAGGGAGAGAGGTGGGAGCATGAGGGAGAGAGAGGTGAGTGAGAGAGAGGGGTGAGTGAGAGAGAGAGATGGGAGAGTGAGGGAGAGAGAGATATGAGGGAAAGAGAGAGGTGGGTCATGAGGGAGAGTTGGGGGCATGAGGGAAAGAGAGAGGTGGAGTGAGAGAGAGTTGGGATCATGAGGGAGAGAGAGGTAGGGTGTGAGGGAGAGAGGTAGCGTGAGAGAGGTGGATGCATGAGAGAGAGAGAGAGAGAGAGAGAGAGAGAGAAAGAGAGAGAGAGAGAGAGGTGGGTGTATGAGGGAGAGAGGTGGGGAGATGAGAGAGATAGTTGGGGCATGAGGTGGAGGTGGGAGCATGAGGGAGAGCAAGGACATGGAAGAGAGATGGGTAGGGGCATGAAGGATAAAGAAAGGTGGGGGAATGAAGGAGAGGTGGGTGCATGGGAGAGAGAGAGGTGGGTGTGGGAAGGAGAGAGAGGTGGAGTGGGAGCAAGGTGGGGGCATGAGGGAGAGAGAGAGGTTGAAGCATGAGAGAAAGGTGGAGTAAGAGAGAGGTGTGGTCATGAGGGAGAGAAGTGGGAGCATGAGGGAGAGGTTGGGGCAGGAGAGATATAGGTGGGGGGTGTAAGGGAGAGATACAAAGGTGAGGACATTAGGGAGAGAGAGGTCGGGCCAAACATCCGCATCCATCTCCTGCTGCTGGGCCCAGGCTCCGGTATAAGCCTCGCCCTCCCACGTAACAACTTTCAGATCGGACTAGCACTGAAGTGGAGGCCTCCAACAAGGTGTGTTTTTTGGGGCTCTGAGGGGGTTATGTGTATGTTTTGGGGTCCTGGGGGGTTATTATGTGTGTATGTTGGGGCCCTAGGGGTATGCTATGTGTGTGAAGTGGGGCCCTGGTGGGCTTGGTATTATGTGTGTGTGGTAGGGCTCTGGGGTGATTATTATATGTGTGGTTGCATCCTGCGTTTTTTTTTAATCGTCTGTGATATTTGAGCAAAGTGTAAGTACAGCCGCGGCCCTTTTATTCTCCAACATCTCCGATTTTTTGGGGGGATTTTTTCCGAATGCCACGCACTTCACCGCGTTCATGCCGCATTCATGTTGCATTCATGCCGGCGTCACCCGCGGTTGATGTGTTTATTGATGTGTTTATTGATAATGGTTCGGATTTAATTGGTTGCAATTCTTTGCGTATCCGCCAGGTGGCAGATATTCATGAATTGTAATGCGCATGCGCTTCAGTAATGTGTCGACTTGCAGGTGTTTAAAAAAATACGGTGCAAGGAAAGTGAGCGCAAACCTTAAATATACACTAATAAATAAACAAAAAACAAATAAATATCACCAAGAGGAGATGCAGCTGGTGTGAGAGATTTCTCAATCTCTCAAAGTAACATCTGGGGGAGGACAAGCTGCGTCTGAACTCAGAGTGGATAAACTGCTATTTATTGTTCTGGAGCATGTGAGTGTATTGGAGCTCGAGTATTTTATATTAATTAAACTGAGTTGTACTATATTTTTTCTTCTTTCCCTACATATGCTGCCTACATCGGTTTGAGATTCCATGTGATTTTTCCACCCTGGAGAGGAAGTTTTTGCACTTTGTGTTCTCCCCCAGTTTAAAAAAATACCACAGTGGTCCTTTGTAAATTGACCTTGGTACTGAAGAAGTTACAATAATGTATCAATTTAGGCTTTTCATATTAAAAACTAAATGCGCAGTGTCTGGTGTTCTATTGTCCTGAGAGTTCCGAGATGAGTGCACCACTGCAGTCCGTGTTCCAAAAACCCGACATAACGTACGCTTATTTAATATGGGCCGCGATTAATGCAACAGATGATAAGATGGCAACAGTTGGTCAAATTTTTCAGTATTTTATCGAAAACTATGACTTTTACTAATTTTCACCAGATGCTCATGTGTGGAAGCGTGCAATAAAGAAAAAGTTATTTATGTATCCGTGTTTTTTTCGTATTGATCCCGCACACGGTGTTAAAGGAGGGTATAGGTGTGTAGCACCAGATTTTTCCCGTATCTATGATCATGGAGACTTCAAAAGGCGAAAGGTCATGTTAAAACCAACTAAGAAACGTCAGTCGCAGGCAAGCAATGAGCCAGCGCCAGCACCGGCTTCCAATAACGGTCCGACCATCAGTGAAAACCTGGTGACCGGCAACCCTTGCTGTCTGTCCCCACCCAGATACCTGCAACCTGAGCCAGATTTCGCGTACAGATTCCAGCAAGCTTGCATGTACCAAAGCGATTTCCAGCCTCATCAGCTGTCAACTACAGGTGTAGTAGTCCCACTGTCACCTGTCAACTACGTGTATAATCAAGAATACGGGACTGGCAGTGGCTCGGCGCCAGCTGATTGGCAAAGTCTATGGTGAGTAATGTTGCCGTATTTTATACTTTTTTTTAAATATCAATATCAATGCACAGTCAAGCGATTCTCCTGTAAGCAATATCAATGGCTGAGCAGCTTCTACAGTAGATACTGAACAATTGGTGGAAAGCTAGGCGCAGGGGCATTGGAACCTTCTTGAAACGCATATGCGTGTCATCACATCTACAGTAGGCGCATGCGCATGTGAACAGGAGACGCCCGGCGAGAAAATTATTGGTGGGACTGACTGTGGAAACTTCTTTAGGGGACTACCTGACCATTACAGTAAATCTTTTACTTTTGCTTTTCCTCAGAAAAGAAAACTTTGTCATCTCATGCGGAAAATGGCAAATGGAGGTATGTTGATGGATAATATCGCTTTGTGTAACGATGCCTGCACATTGCTGAATCGGATTTAAAAAACCACGTACCGGAGTCAACAGTTTAGTGGCCGTTGTTATTGATTAGGATAGAATAACTGAGAGCTTCATAGAAAACCTGAAACAGTATGCTGTTGTTTTCAGACAGTATACAATACTTTTTTATATACATACTTTATAATAAACCCGAAAAATAAAAAGTATGCATTTATTCTACATGTATTCCAGTGCATACAGTATGTGTATTCTATACCCGTACAGCACGTATTGTTTTAATACTCTTGTGATGTACTGAGCATGCCTACAGTATACAGTACAGTACTGTACAGTATGCCTGGACAGTACTGTACTGTATGTTCTAGAAACACTGTACTGTATGTTGTTACAGTATAAAAGGAGACAATGGAACAATTTAAAACAAATCAAAGTTTTCTTTTATTGGTGGAGTAAGTACAAAAACATTTATGGAGTAATTAAAAACATTAATTTAAAAATACAATTTAAAAACATTTAGGGGCCTATGCAGAGAGCAGCGCTATTTCAAAACTCGCCATTTTTTGGAGAAAATCACGCAGAAAACAGCAGAAAATGGAGAGTTACGAAAAACGCGCCAATTTTTTTTTTCTATTTCTAAAACTCGCCTCGCGGCTGGCGAGAACCTCCATCTCGCCAGTTTTAAAAATATCCTTATGCAGAGAGGCGCGAACGGCATCTAGCGGCTGTTCGCGCCAATAAAATGGCGCGATTGTTTCCTTTTTGCCTCGCCAGAAAAAGTTGGCAAGAAGCTGCCGCTCGCGGCCATAGCAAAGGGAAAAAAAAGGCGCGAATTTTTTTTAACACATTTCTGCAGCGCGCATCTCGCCAATTTAAACTCGCCACACGCATTCATGTTAAACATAGCAGAATTCGCACATTTCTGCATATGGAGAATAAAACTCTCCAAAAAAGCTACTTTTCATTAAACTCGCCAATTTTCAAATTCGCTGCTCTCTGCATAGGCCCCTTAAAGTGTACAGCAATTCAAAACATTTACAGGTGTATGGTATACTGCTAGTAAAAACATTTATGTACAGTATGAATACAATTTCAAACTAATCAATTTCCTTTATTGAAGTGAAGAAAGTCAAAACATTTACAGTAGGATGGTGTGCTGAACAGCAAGTCAGGCCTGCACAACTCCAGTCCTCGATGGCCACAAACAGGCCCGGTTTTCAGGATGAAACCGGGCCTGTTTGCAGCCCTCGAGGTCAGGAGTTGTGCAGGTCTTGTGTAAGTAAAAACATTTCTTTATTGATATGATACAATTTAAAACAAGCAACATTTCCTTTATTGAAGTACAGAAAGTCAAAACATTTACAGCACAGGTGTACAGTATGGTGTTTGTAAAAACATTTATTTATGAATACAATTAAGTTAAGTTATTAAGAATACAATTTATGAATACAGTAAGTCAAGCCTGCGTCTAAGCGTAATGGAGGAAGTGGCCTGCGGGTTCGATGAGTTGGCTGCCATTTGTTTTGCTTTGAGTGTACATCACCAAATTTCTTCTTGACATAATAAGGCTTACGTGTATTAAAACCCTTAGCCTTTGGGGTCAGCAGAAGGTTTTCTTTATAAGCCTTAACCTTTCGCTTTTGACTTGGCTTGGAAATGGCTTCCGCCTTTCGCTTTTTCTGCACGACAGGCATGGCAGAGGCGAGTGGGTTCCTGCGTACGTAGAATCGGGGTTGATCCATGGCACAATGCAGTATCTGGACAAGGGAAAGTTCAGATACAGATCATCGAGTGGTGGGCTATGCAAAGTGTGTCACCTTTTATGCATGGCGACGAAGTACAGATGTTAAAAGTGGGCGTACTCTAATGTGAGTCATTAACGTATAAATACACCCTCCATTTTGTGGATTCACTGCACATTGAATACACATCGACTAAACATTGAATATACATTCTTGTGCTTGTATTTCTTTCTACTTGCAGCTATGCCTGTTAAAAAGATTTCAAAGGATCTCAGCATGAGAATTAAGGATATGTACACGAGCGGACAACGAATTGCAGATATCCAATGCTGGCTGGTTAGGTGCTTCTGGCCTCGTTGTACCAGCAACCACCGTGAGCTATCGTGCTCACGGAAAATACAAAAAACGCACGAGGACACCAGCGGTAACTAACGCGTAAGTATATTGTACTATTTATATATCTATTATTGTTTATATTGCTGCATATTAATATAACTATATATTATACTGTAGATCTATCTATTATTATAGTTATCGCTGTATATTTATAAAACCATAAAATACAGTAAATCTATCTATTATTGTTTATATCGCAGTATATTTATAAAACTATAAAACACAGTAAATCTATCTATTATTGTTTATATCGCAGTATATTTATAAAACTATAAAATACAGTAAATCTATCTATTATTGTTTATATCGCAGTATACAGGCATACCCCGCTTTAATATACGCAATGGGACCGGAGCATGTATGTAAAGTGAAAATGCACTTAAAGTGAAGCACTACCTTTTTTCCACTTTACAATGCATGTACTGTACTGCAGACATCATATATGTGCATAACTGATGTAAATAATGCATTTGTAACCAAAATAAATACAGTAGGCTTTATTCAAATAAAATGAACGGGAGCAAGCAAGGAGGCGAGAGGCGCGCACGCGGGTCAGTACTGTATAGCAGCTCTCTCCGCTCTCTCCTTCTCGCAGTTTCTCCTTCTCACAGTCTCTCCTTCTCGCAGTTTCCCTCTCCTTCTCACAGTCTCTCCTTCTCACAGTCTCTCCTTCTCGCAGTCTCTCTCTCCTTCTCGCAGTCTCTCTCTCCTTCTCTCACGCACTCTCACTCAGTCAGTCACGCACTCTCTCTCACTCAGTCAGTCACGCACTCTCACTCACTCAGTCAGTCACGCACTCTCTCACTCACTCAGTCACACACTCTCTCTCACTCAGTCAGTCACACACTCTCTCTCACTCACTCAGTCACACACACACACACACTGCCACACACACACTCAGTCACACACACACATAGTCACACACACGCACACAGTCACACCCATGCACTCAGTCACACCCACGCACTCAGTCACACACACACACACACACACACACACACACACACACACCCACACACCACACACGAAACACGAACACACAACACACACACACGCACACAACACACCACACCACCACACGACACACACACACCACACACCCACACACACACACACCCGCACACACACACACACACACACACCGACACATCCCACACACACACACATCACAACACCCACGACACGACACACACACACACACACACAGTCACTCACACACACACACACACTCAGTCACACACACACACACACACGCAAGCAAAGATTGCAGCAGAAGATCATCTCCTCCCCCTCACCGTTGCTCCGTAGCTCCGTAGTTCACATGCAAAGTTTCGCAGCAGGCAAGAGCGAGCTCTGAGGAGGGAGGAGAAGGAGGGGGGAGGAGGAGGAGGAGAGGGGAGGGAGCAGAGCCAGGGGCTGCAGTGAGTGCGGGCGGAATCACTGGTTTAGCTGCTGATTCATGGAGCGGGAGTGCAGGGGGAATGGAGACAGATGGGAGGGGGAGGGCAGAGGGAACGGGGAGATCAAGCGCACCATAATAGGGACAAGCATGAAGGAGGTTGCGGGATTGTTGAGGTGCGCACACCGCTGCATGCGCACGCCGTCCCCTGGTGTCTGTACTCGTGAAGCATGCGTACGTACACAGGGGTATGGTGCAACTACAAATAAATGTACGTACACTGGCGACACACTTTATTCGAGCTCGGCTAGTCCCACGAATTCGGGTATACTCGGGTGTATTGAGGTTTGTGACTGTTTTCTGCCCGAGTGCATTGAGGTATTTTCTAGGCAGGGATTGAAGCATTTTATTCCCACTGGCTGCAATACTGCACAGTATATATATATATATACTGCATTACAATTCATGAATTTATGCCATCTGGTAGACACGCGAAGCATTGCAGCCTATTAAATCCTAATCATTATCATTTAACAGATCAGCCGCCCGTCAGCCAGGCATGAACCCAGGCTGGGAAGGCAAACACAACGTGGCTTGTCAGAGGTGAGGAGCGGCGCATTCCAGGTATCTGCCAGGTACAAACTGGGCATTTGCTCGAATAAAGTGTGTCGGTGCAGTACTTGCGGATGTACGTAGAGCGGGTGTACGTAAAACGGGGTATGCTGTATTTATAAAACTATAAAACACAGTAAATCTATCTATTATTGTTTATATCGCAGTATATTTATAAAATTATAAAACACAGTAAATCTATCTATTATTGTTTAAATCGCAGTATATTTATAAAACTATAAAATACAGTAAATCTATTATTGTTTATATCGCATAATATTTATAAAACTATAAAATACAGTAAATCTATCTATTATTGTGTACTGTAAATGATGTGCTGTACTTGTGGCCTACTGTACTGTAACTTACAGGATTGTTGTTTTTCTTTACACTGTAGGGAGACAACTCTTCTGGTCAACAAAATAAGTGAAGAGAATGATGAGAAGAGTGCCTTAAGGGCCAATGACACTGCTGAAAAATCACAATCTCACTGTATCCGAGACCAGCATAAAGAAGATGAGACGCAGAATTGGATGGAAATATGGACGTGTGAGGTTAGTACTGGAAAGTACAGGAGGTTAAAGTGTTGTTTAAGAAACTGTACTGTACCTATAAAATTATTCCTTGTCATTACAGAGCGTACCCTATGATAAGGGACGTCAACAAGATCAAGAGAGTGGTCCAGGCCCAGGCATGGATCGACAGTGGAGAAACTTTTCAGGATTGCATCTTCACTGACGAGTCTACTGTATCGCTGTAGAGATTTGCCACCTTTGCATTCCACAAAAAAGGTTGCATATCTATGAAGCCGCGTCCAAAACACCCAGTGAAGATGCATGTGTGGGGTGCCATCTCTAGGCGTGGACCAGGATGCATTGTCATCTTTGAACGTAAAATAAGTCACACGCTTTTGCCTTATGCACTGTACTGTACTAGTGAGCACTTTTCTTATCTTGCTATAGGAATCATGAATAAAGCTTTTTTTCAAGAGCAAATTGTGCCTGAGATTGTGGAATACATCACACGTGAGTTCCCAGATGGTCACCGTTTCTATCAGGACAACGATCCGAAGCACACCGTGTCAACAGCGCATATTCTTGAGCGTGGTATCAACTGGGTGAAGATGCCAGCGGAGTAAGTGCGGTAACCGTGTCTCATTTTTTCCCACTGTTTACTGTGTATCTCTTTAACTAATTCTCCTTTTTTCCCCCCTCCAATGACAGATCGCCAGACTTCAATCCAATCGAAATGGTCTGGCATCAGCTGAAGGATCATATCCGAGAAGTCGTGAAACCCTCCAAAAAGGATGAGTTGGCGCAAGGCATAATGAGTTTTTGGAACGATGTACTCAACATGGAACGATGTAATAAATATATTGACCATATTGCAACTGTGTTGCCCATTGTGATAGAGCGTAATGGGCAAGCATCAGGAAGGTAGTATGGTACAGTACTGTACTGTAGTATGGTAAGTACAGGCACACCAAGTACAGTATGATACAGGTAAGTATGGCACAGATTGTTTTACAGCATGCACCTAACTGCACAATTTTTTTCTTTCCTGTGAGAGCAGCACTAGCCATCTGGTTACAAAGTATTTAACAGTAGTTACAGTATACAGTAGTTCCAGTATAGACTAGTTTGACAGTACTAACTGCATACTGTAGTCCAATATGGAGTAGCTATACAGTACACAATGCCATAATATGCACATAACTGAACTAATTTTTTCTTTTCTTGTCTTTTCAGAGAAAAAAGGATGGAAAGGGGGAGGGGGGTATCATGTGTACACTGTGTGAACTGTGTGTACAGTAAAGTGTATCTAAAGTGCAGTCATTATTTCCACAAAACCTTCCCTCTCTCAATGAACTACACAGAATGAGGAAGAAGATAAAGACGGAAAATTTGTATTACTGTTTTTATTATTATCAATGTGCATTTTTCATGATTATCCACGGCCCTCAATTTTCAACTGTGCTGTACTATTTTGTTATTTCTCTTCTGCATACTTCAATAGTGTATCTCCCCCCCCCACTCTCAATGATTATTTGTATTTTTCCTTCCTGATAAAATAAAATACATATTTAATTACATTCAGATTATTTTTCTTTGAACTTTCAATTCACTGTGAATATGTGTGGGGGGGATTCTTCAAGAAGACATACAGTTTAATTAATTGGTTACATTTTTATTAATTGGTTACATAATCAGATTAATATAAGGGATTAGCCAAGCATTTGAAAATGAATGTGAAGTTATACACGCATGCGCATTAATCATCAACTAGCTCCCTTCCCAAAGAGGATTACACAAAGCCAACAATAGGAAAATTAACGAATGGTCTGAGAGAGGTGTCGATAAGAGGTTTAAATCCTTTGGCGAGCCTTGTGTGTGTCTGGGGGGCGAAGGGGGTAAAGCTGCATGAAGGATTTGCTGTACTGTAGTTCAAAGACATATTTTCAACAGGTCATCATAATGATTTGATTCCCATACCTCCCAAATACATAAAAATCACACAAATCGTGTGCAGTCAAACGCACAGTGTCGCAGTCAAAAGCTACAGCACCGATTGAATATCGTAATATCAAGATGGTTTAGGCAGGCATGTCACGCCCGTATGCCCGCAGACCTGGCAAGACCCCAATACTGAGGTGGGAAGGGTATTACCACACACCCACAGCAGTGAGGGCGTGCCCGGAGTGTGGTATGGCATTGCCGGGCCTGTTGAAAGATAGTTAGTGATACTTGCAACGCCTTGGGAGTACAGAGTAAGAGTAGTGGTATCCGTGCGCCAGTGTCCAGGGATCCAGAAGTCAGAGTCGTCAAGTTCGTAAGCCAAAGTCTAGGGGTTACAGAGGTCAGCAAGGTAGAGTTCGTATGCAGGGTTCAAGGTCAACATAGAGCAGAGTAGTCCAGAATGAGCAAAGGTCAAACCAGAGAAATCCAGGGATAACCAGGAGCAGGAACAAGCTGAAACACAGAGGAGAGCCAAGCATAAGACTGCACACACAGGGTAACAAGAGCTATGCAGAGCAATGAGAGAAAGGACAGACAGTGGTTATAAAGGAGGGAACACCAATAGGAGAGAGAGGAGGGGAAGAAGGTGAAGTGGGAGACAGCAGGGATAGGTGAGGAGAAGAGGAGGAGCCAGGAGGCTGAAAACCCTAGAAGAGGCGCGTATGCGCACGCCCACTATAATCTGAGAGTGGGCGCGCACCGGCTGCGTCACGCGGAGCGCTGCGCTGTGGGGACACCCGCAGAGGACGAGGGAGGAACGGAGGGGACAGCCACCGGAGGTAAGGGGCTAGGAGCAGAGACCGAGGGGGGGCTGAGAGTGGGGAACGTCGCAGCAGGGGCTCGGGAACCGAGCGGGTGCGCGAGTCTTGTGGGGAGCGCGCAGTGGTGCTGGGATGACATCAGAGGCTGCCGGAGAGGGACAGGTGTGGGTAAAGGAAGGGAGGCTGGCAGGGGAAGGAACAGAGAGGATAGGCGAGCGTGGGGCGTCAGGGACACATGAAGGGGAAGGAATCCCCTGAACCGTCACAGTATCCCCCCTTGAGGATCGATCTCTGCGCGATCCAGCCACGGTTTCTGGGGGAATTTTAGATGAAATTGTTGGAGGAGTTTCGGAGCATGAATGTGACATGCCGGTACCCATGAACGCTCCTCCGGACCATAGCCCTTCCAGTGGACGAGGAACTGGAGCTTGTTTTTAGACCAGCGTGAGTCAATGAGAGAGTGGACCTCATACTCTTGTTGTCCTAGGGTGGACACTGGGTTGGGTTTACGGGAAGGGTCCGGAAAATGTGAGCTCTGTACAAAAGGCTTAAGCAGGGAGATATGAAATACGGAAGGAATCCTCATGGTGGGAAGTAGAGCAAGACGGTAAGCAACTGGGTTGACTTTTTCTACAATTTTGAATGGGCCCAGAAATCTTGGTGACAGATTGGAGTTTTAAGCCTGATGTTCTTCGAGGACAACCACACACTGTCACCCGGCTTGAATGAGGGACCTGGTTGGCGATGACGATCCGCCTTGGTTTTTTGTTTGGCAACAGCAGATTGTAGGGATTTGAGGATCCTTTTCCAAGAGTTCTGTAGGGTCGTAACATGAGAGTCAGCTGCAGGAACGCCAGAAGGGGGAGAAGAGAGAGGAGGACTGCTGGGGTGAAAGCCGAAATTAATGAAAAAGGGAGACTCGGGTAGACTCATTCTTGAGAGAGTTGATTGAAAATTCGGTCCATGGTAACAGGTCTACCCAGTTGTCCTGTGACTCCGATACGAAACATCTGAGATATTGCTCTAGGGTTTGATTCATCCTTTCGGTCTGACCATTGGTCTGAGGATGATATCCAGAAGAAAAAAGGAGAGAAATTCAAAGTCTCTGGGAAAACGCCCGCCAGAACTTAGAGATGAATTAAGACCCTCTGTCAGAGACAATAGAAATGGGAACACCATTTAATCTGAAAATTTCCTTGGAAAAACATCGGCCAGAGTAGCAGAATTAGGAAGACCCTTGAGGGGAATAAAGTGTGAATGTTTAGAAAATCTGTCTACTACGACAAGAATGGTATTAATTCCTTTGGAGTTGGGAAGTTCGACAATGAAATCCACCGAGATGTGTTTCCAGGGTTGCTCCGGAATGGGGAGAGGCATGAGGAGGCCAGAGGGTTTGTGGTGGAACGTCTTACTCTGGGCACATACAGGACAAGAACTAGTGAAGTCAAAAATATCTTTGTTCATCCTCGGCCACCAAAATGTCTGTCTAATAAGATCCGCTGTCCTCTTGAAGCCTGGATGACCGGCAGATCTAGCGAAATGACCCCAAAAAAGAATCTTGTGGCGAAACCGTGGAGCTGCGTATAAGTGCCCTTCTGGTACCCTGAACCTGCTGGGAATGTGAGCCTGGGCGGAGATTATGCATTTGACAGGAAGAATAGGTTCCGTGGCTTCATTAGATTCACTTTCCATGGCGAACTGGCGAGAGAGAGCGTCCGCTTTGACATTTTTGGTACCAGGAATGTATGAAATGGTATAGTTAAAGTGGGAGAAGAAGAGAGACCACCGAGCTTGACGAGATCCCAACCGTCGGGCCCCCTCGATATACAGCAAATTTTTGTGGTCAGTGAGGATAGCCACAGGTTCCTTGGTGCCTTCTAAATATGCCTCCATTCTTGAAGAGCCAGTTTAATGGCCAAAAGTTCACGATTACCAACATCATAATTTCTTTCGGCAGAAAAAATCACAGGGATGGAGTCTTTCTTGGGGAGAAGACCTCTGAGAGAGAACTGCACCAGCTCCTACGTCCGAAGCGTCAACTTCCAAGGTGAAGGGATGAGAGGTATCCGGATGGCGTAGGATTGTTGCGGACACAAAAATTTTCTTAAGGACCTCGAAAGCAACAATAGCTTCAGGAGACCAGGAGGTGGGATAGGCGCCTTTCTTGGTCAAGGCGGTGATGGGAAGAGCAATAGAAGAATTTTTTTTGATGAATTTCCTGTAATAATTGGCAAAGCCGAGGAAACGCTGTACAGCCTTGAGCGAATTAGGCAGCGGCCAGTCGAGAACAGATTTTAATTTTTCTGGATCCATAGGGAAACCTTGGTTGAACATAATGTAGCCTAGGAAGGCAGTAGAGGTCTGGTGGAACAAACATTTCTCCATCTTGGCGTATAGGCGGTTAGAACGGAGCCTAGACAGCACCAGTTTGGTATGTTGAATGTGTTCTTCCAGGTTTTTAAAAAAAATGAGAATGTCATCCAGATATACTATGACAAATGTCCCCAACACATCCCGGAAGATGTCGTTCATGAACTCTTGAAAGACGGCAGGAGCATTGCATAAGCCAAAGGGCATAACTAGATACTCATAATGTCCAGATCGCGTATTAAACGCGGTTTTCCACTCGTCCCACCTCTCTTATACGAATGAGATTATAGGCCCCTCTTAAGTCGAGCTTGGAGAAGATAGAGGCCCTCTGGAGACGGTCGAACAGTTCAGAGATTAAGGGAAGGGGATACCGATTATTTACCGTGATTTTATTGAGTCCACGAAAGTCAATGCATGGCCTAAGTGATCCATCCTTCTTCTTCACGAAGAAGAAGCCTGCCCCGGCAGGGGAGGTAGAGTTACGTATGAATCCTTTTTACAAATTTTCTTGAATGTAGGACGTCATGGCCTCAGTTTCAGGAATGGACAAAGTATACGACTTTGACTTTGGAAGGATGGTCCCAGGAATCAAATCGATAGGACAATCGTACGGACGATGAGAAGGTAGAACCTCAGCTTGTACCTTGTTGAACACATCCAAGTACTCATGATACATGGTCGGTAGGATCGATAGATTGGAAGGAACGGAATCCAGGGCGGCAAGCACCGCAACAGGAGGAGCCGTAGGAGCAGAGGCAGCGGAAGAAGGCCACTGGATAGGCAGGGTAACGGTCCAATCAATGCGCGGATTGTGGAGTTGAAGCCAAGGCAATCCTAAAATAAGTTGAACAGTAGGAGAATGGAAGTAGAAAAAACAGGATATTCAGAGCTCGTGCTGTATAAAGATGTGGATAGTCCCTTTGCAGCATGCACATTCAGCGTCTCCCCAGAAGCTGCCAAATCAAGGTGAACCCCCCTGAAAAGGGGGGGAAGGCACCCTGAAAAACAAGGTATACCTTGTTTTTTAGTAGGAGAATGGAAGATATCGAAAATTATTACCTCTTTATGACCGTCGGCCAAGGTCAATGTGAGAGGAATGGACTCCCAGATGATAAATGCTGGATGGAGTGGTTGACCGTCGATGGCCTCGAGACCAATAGGTGCTTTTCTTCTAACCATAGGGATTTGATTCTCAGAGGCGAAGGTTTGGTCCAGGAAGTTACCACCAGATCCAGTTATTTGTGTTTTTTTTTGAATTGTGTTTTTTTTGGTTATTTTTTTGGTTTGTTTTGTTTTTTGTTTATGTTTTCGATTGGGGCAGCGCCAAACAAATGCAGACCCCCCTGAGGGGGTACAGGTGTTTCACTTGAGGCCTTACAATTTGTGAGCAATCAGCTGTCCACAGTCTCCCAGCAATGGCTAACCTCTCCCTTCAGGAGACACGAATGGCTCTAGCACCCGGTTGCCACGAACTATGCAAACCGGACCCCGCATTCCACCACATTAATCACTACGATGGGGACCCCCTTGCTGCCGCGGTTTCCTAAACCAATGCGAGGTGCATGGAGATGTCCCCCTCTCAGTTCCCCAGTGTTGTTCAGGTGGCTTACAATCTACGCTTGCTTACCGGTGATGCCCTCGCGTGGCCTACTCCCCTGTGGGAACTAAGAGCGAACTAACCCAAGATTATCTTAAATCAGGCGTGAATTTCAGCAAGTATTTGATACTCCTGCACGGCACGAGACAGCCGCATTCTCTCTCTTCATATCACAGGCCCGAAGATCTGCTGCCAAGTACGTAATCGAGTTCCGTACTTCGCGCCAGAGACCCAATGGATGATTAGGCATCTCCGCCGCATATTGGCACGGACTCTGACACCTTGAAGGATTGATCTTGCTACGCATGCCGGCTTCTTCCCTGGAGGAATTGATTACATTGAGTGTATGCATGGACCAGCGTACCCAGGAGCGACGGCACGAGAGACACTTTCTCATTCTCTTCCTACTCTGTTGTCTCTCACATGGCATCTACTTCATCCCTCCTGGCACTGGATGCCACAGAGCCGATGCAAATCGGTAGCCAACAACTTCGGGCCGCGGAGAATGCGACGTCGTCAGAAGGACTCTGTTTCTACTGTGGTTCTTCGGAACTTCGTCTCCAGAATTGTCCCCTGAAGCGGGAATGGAAACACCAGTAAAGGTAGAGGGGCTTCTACTGGGTACTGTCTCTCCTTGCCCCTCACTCCTGAAAATCTCCAAAGAAATTTAGCTTCCTGCCACTCTGGAGGGTCCTGACCTTTCGCAGGTTAAAGCTTCATGATTCTGGAAGATATCGAAAATTATTACCTCTTTATGACCGTCGGCCAAGGTCAATGTGAGAGGAATGGACTCCCAGATGATAAATGCTGGATGGAGTGGTTGACCGTCGATGGCCTCGAGACCAATAGGTGCTTTTCTTCTAACCATAGGGATTTGATTCTCAGAGGCGAAGGTTTGGTCCAGGAAGTTACCACCAGATCCAGAATCAATGAAAGCTTTAACCTGCAGGAAAAGGTCAGGACCCTCCAGAGTGGCAGGAAGCATAAATTTCTTTGGGAGATTTTCAGGGAGTGAGGGGCAAGGAGAGACAGTACCCAGTAGAAGCCCCTCTACCTTTACTGGGTGTTCCCATTTCCCGGCTTCAGGGGACAATTCTGGAGACGAAGTTCCGAAGAACCACAGTAGAAACAGAGTCCCTTCTGACGACGTCGCATTCTCTCCGCGGCCCGAAGTTGTTGGCTACCGATTTGCATCGGCTCTGTGGCATCCAGTGCCAGGAGGGATGAAGTAGATGACATGTGAGAGACAACAGAGGTAGGAAGAGAATGAGAACAGTGTCTCTCGTGCCGTCGCTCCTGGGTACGCTGGTCCATGCATACACTCAATGTAATCAATTCCTCCAGGGAAGAAGGCCGGGCATGCGTAGCAAGATCATCCTTCAAGGTGTCAGAGAGTCCGTGCCAATATGCGGCGGCGAGTGCCTCATCATTCCATTGGGTCTCTGCGGCGAGAGTACGGAACTCGATTACGTACTTGGCAGCAGATCTTCGGGCCTGTGAAATATGAAGAGAGAGAATGCGGCTGTCTCGTGCCGTGCAGGAGTATCAAATACTTGCTGAAATTCACGCCTGATTTTAAGATAATCTTGGGTTAGTTCGCTCTTAAGTTCCCACAGGGGAGTAGGCCAAGCGAGGGCATCACCGGTAAGCAAGGCGTAGATGTAAGCCACCTTAGAACGACCAGTGGGGAACTGAGAGGGGGACATCTCGCATTGCACCTCGCATTGGTTTAGGAAACCGCGGCAGGCAAGGGGGTCCCCATCGTAGTGATTAAGTGGTGGAATGCGGGGTCCAGGGTTTGCATAGTTCGTGGCAACCGGGGGTGCTAGAGCCATTCGTGTCTCCTGAAGGGAGAGGTTAGCCAATTGCTGGGAGACTGTGGACAGCTGATTGCTCACAAATTGTAAGGCCTCAAGTGAAACACCTGTACCCACCTCAGGGGGGTCTGCATTTGTTGGGCTCTGCATAATGTCACGCCCGTATGCCCGCAGACCTGGCAAGACCCCAATACTGAGGTGGGAAGGGTATTACCACGCACCCACAGCAGTGAGGGCGTGCCCGGAGTGTGGTATGGCATTGCCGGGCCTGTTGAAAGATAGTTAGTGATACTTGCAACGCCTTGGGAGTACAGAGTAAGAGTAGTGGTATCCGTGCGCCAGTGTCCAGGGATCCAGAAGTCAGAGTCGTCAAGTTCGTAAGCCAAAGTCCAGGGGTTACAGAGGTCAGCAAGGTAGAGTTCGTATGCAGGGTTCAAGGTCAACATAGAGCAGAGTAGTCCAGAATGAGCAAAGGTCAAACCAGAGAAATCCAGGGATAACCAGGAGCAGGAACAAGCTGAAACACAGAGGAGAGCCAAGCATAGGACTGCACACACAGGGGTAACAAGAGCTAAGCAGAGCAATGAGAGAAAGGACAGACAGGGGTTATAAAGGAGGGAACACCAATAGGAGAGAGAGGAGGAGCAGAAGGTGAAGTGGGAGACAGCAGGGATAGGTGAGGAGGAGAAGAGGAGGAGACAGGGGAGCCAGTGAGAGAGATTGCTTGCAGGGCATGAGAGGAGGAGCCAGGAGGCTGAAAAACCCTAGAATAGGTGCGTGTGCACGCGCCATCTGTAATCTAAGAGTGTGTGCGCACCGGCTGCGTCACGAGGCGCGCGGAGCGCCGCGCCGCGGGGACACCCGCAGAGTACGAGGGAGGAACGGAGGGGACAGCCGCCAGAGGTAAGGGGATAGGAGCAGAGACCGAGGAGGGCTGAGAGTGGGGAAGGCCGCAGCAGAGGCTCAGGAACCGAGCAAGTGCGCGAGTCTTGCGGGGAGCGCGCAGTGGTGCTGGGATGACGTCAGAGGCTGCCGGAGAGGGACAGGTGTGGGTAAAGGAAGGGAGGCTGGCAGGGAAGGAACAGAGAGGATAGGCGAGCGTGGGGCGTCAGGGACACATGAAGGGGAAGGAATCCCCTGAACCGTCACAAGGCACATGTTGAGAATATAAAAATAAAAAATGACGAGAAAAAATATTTATTTTTTTTGGTCACTCTTGTACTTCGCAAAGAAATGATGAAATTATACTCGCATGCGCAGTAATAATCAACTAGCTCCCTTACCAAAGAGGGTTAATGCAGGTGCATAGAGGTGACGGTATCTCGGGACGATTAATAACACAAAGACAAGCTTTTGAAAATGAATGGTTTTCGAGAGGTATCGATAAGTGGTTGAAACCCTTGGGCGAGCCTTGTGTGTCTCTGCGGGGCGGGGGGGAAGGGGGGTAAAGCTGCATGAAGAATTTGCTGTACTGTAGTTCAAAGACATGACATATTTTCAACAGGTCATCATAATGATTTGATTCCCAGCCCCCCCAAATACATAAAAATCACACAAATCGTGTGCAGTCAAACGCACAGTGTCGCAGTCAAAAGCTACAGCACTGATTGAATATCGTAATATCAAGATGGTTTAGGCAGGCACATGTTGAGAAAATAAAAATAAAAAATGACGAGAATTTTTTTTTTTTTTTGGTCAGTCTTGAACTTTTTTTCCCCAATGAGCATTAATAATCAACACAGAAGAATAAATCAAACCAGGCTCTGCACTGCACTGCACTGTACGTTATACATGCAGGAATGTGATGACAGGAATGTGATTGAAGACAGAAGCCATCCATTCAAAGGAATGGTGTGGGAGAGGTGTACTTGTAGTGTGTTACTCGGGCGCTTGCTCTAACCGTCGCTTGGTATTAAATATGTATATTTTATTAAAGATAAAAAGGGTATGATACAACCTTATTGGTGTTCTCTTGAAAAGTCCTCGTGTGACTCAAAATACCCCACTAGGGTCTATCCCGGACCCTTAATAGATATGGAACAAAAGAAGAGATGGGGGAGCACAATGTGAGGGGAATATGCTTTCTTTCGCTGACGGTCAATGTGGTGTTTATACCTCCATTGATCCCTCAGAGAAAAATAAAAAAACTCCTTGGATGGGGAGCTTGCGTATATGTGTGTGATCACAGGGGTTAGATGGATAAATAAATAAATAACTTACACAGCCTTGTGTAAGTTGTATCCCATCAAGGTTTCTTTTACTTTCTTTCGAGTCTTGCTTCTGGATGGTGGTGCTTCTTTCTTTCTGGTCCTTTTTCTTTCTTTACTTCTCACTACGTCCTTGGTGTTTCTCGTTTAGATAGGTGGATTCTTCACTGTAGTTCGCCTCTCGTGTGGATGTAAGTATAAACAATAAAAGAAGGCAATTAGGCACATGCATACACAGATCAGCTGCGGTAAGGGTATGAAGCAATATAATATTGCATGTATCAAATACTGATGGATAATATTCCACTCACACGGCCTAATGTGAGTGATCTCCTATATCCGTATCTTGTCAACACCCGTATGGATAACAGGTCTTCAGGTAGATAAACATATAACCACTGACCAGAGGTCAAATGTTCAAACCTGGTAGAAGGGGAATAGAGGGATATATTAAAATACTCACACGGGCCAGTGTGAGTACACACTCGTAGAGGTATCTTTGATGCTCCAGTAGCTATGATAGGAAAACCCCTAGGGGCTACATACAATCTTAAATGGACTCAGGGACACTGAGCGCTATGGGTGGTGATAACTTTATTGTAAACTAGCATACAGTGAAATTAGCAATAAAACACTAAGGGGATAGAAAATATAAAAACAAAGAAGCCACTGCTGCTTCTAAAGGGGAAGATAAAACAGCAAAAGGAATCTCTTGGTGGTTAGTGGGCACAAAGTCTCTTTTCTCCGCGTCTGGATGAAGAGAGTTTCCACAACACCTCTGGTTCCTCTCTGAATGCTGCACAGTTCCAATGACGATGAGCTACGCGTTTCGCCCTAAACAGGGCTTCCTCAGGCTCGTGGAAAGTGGAGTGGCTGGGTTTTAGTCCCTTTAAATAGACCCAAGTCTGTCCTCCATGATTGGTAATTAATTCCAGGCTCCCTGCGTGACGGAGAGCCGCCATCTTGATTGATGCGTGCGCTTCCTGTGGTGGGCGCCCGGTATGACGTCAGTGTGTTGCGCCCTCGTGGTTGAAAGCGTTCCTGCATTAATTACTGCGCATGCGCTTTGCAGATCAATCCGTTGTCCCATAGTGCTCAGTGTGATCTCTCTCTTATTCTTTCTTTGGATAAGCATAGTGATATATCCTGTTCGCTCTCGTATTAAGTTTAGTCCTTCAAGGGATTCTAAAATACATAGACAGGTATTTGTGTACATCCGTCATTGAGGTAATAAAAGGTACAAATAGTACACATCCTGATGGTTGCAAAATACATAATGCATAATTCCAAATACATATTAATCAATGAGTGGTCTTTATAAACTGTGACTTACTAATTTAAAAGTTCTATTGCATAATTTTATAGTAAAAATGTCAATCTAACTGTCGTTCAATTTGTTTAGGTATTAATCTAACTGTCGTACAATTGTGACAGTCATAAAACATATCATTTACACATTGTTAAAAAATGAAATCCAGAATAGGATAAATACAGGCTAGGGTAAAAACAATATATCCATAAAAGTTGATGCTATATTAGCATTTTCATGTGCATTGTATATTTAATTGCCCAGGTGGCTGTAGGTGTTATAAATAGAGTACATATTAAGCACAAGAAAGTTAAAAAAAAAAAGTTTGAAAGAAATTTAAAAGATGTTTAAAAATGTTTAATAAATAGGGCTATAGACAGTAAATACAGAGATTCCAGGAGTGGAACTGGGTTGTGTCCCTACTCAATATAAATCCCTCCTAGTGCCAGCTTTTGAGATGGAGAATTCCCTAATACAATTGGCCTATCTTGCCTGAATTTGGGTACATAGAATGGTTCCCAGGATGAATAAATACATACGGAGGCGAGAAAAAGCTGTTACATAAAAGCCCCCAGGTCTATATCAATATTCATCCCCCTTGGTGTTAATGTTTTTAATTTGTAAATCCAGCACGTTTCCCGTTGGCATAATTTACGCAGCCTGTCCCCCCCTCTCCAGTGGGCATCCACTCTCTCAATCCCTTTATAGGTTAAAGCTCCTGGATTACCCCCATGGGCTAGACTGAAGTGTTTGGAGACGCTATGTGTCATTAGCTACTTCCGGATATTGCCCATGTGTTCCAGCACGCGGACTCGCAAAGGTCTTGTAGTACGCCCCACGTACTGGAGACCACATGGGCATGACAGGAGGTATACAATGTAATCTGTGCGGCAGTTTAGATTTTGTTCAATTTTAAAAACCTCTTTCGTGATGTTGGAGGTAAATTCCGTTTTTTCCCCTTTAGTGACTTGTTTACAAGCCTTACAGCCAAAGCAACCGAAAAAGCCCATTGGCGAGGGTAGCCAATTTTCAGTCTTTGTCACTTCCCCTTTCTTGAATACACTAGGGGCTAATTTTGATTTTATACAAGGGGCTTTTCTGAAGATTACTCTTGGGACGTCTGGGATGTGGTTTCTCAGAACAGGGTCTGTGTGTACCACATGCCAGTGTCATTGATGATATGTTGTATCCTATTGGCGTCCGAATTGTATGTGGTAATGAACGGTGTGTTAAAATCGGAACTTTTAACTTTCACATTTGTTCCTAATAAATCACTACGTGTTAAATTGTTCGTTTTTTCTAGTGCTGATTTAATAAGGTCTGGCTCATAACCTCTAGCTTTGAATCTCCCTTGTAGTATCTGGGCTTGGTCCTTAAATGTACTGTCATCTGTGCAGTTCCTTTTTATACGCCTGAATTGGCCATAAGGTATGTTCCGAAGCCATTTCTGGTGGTGGCAACTTGTTGTAAGTAAAAAATTATTGGCATCAGTGGGTTTAAAAAAGGTTTTGGTCTTAATAGCTGAATGGCCTATGTAAATAGTTAGGTCTAAAAAATTTATATTCGTTTTGCTGTGTTCAGAGGTAAACTCCAAATTTACGTCATTGTCGTTAATGTACTTGATAAAATTTAATAGTTCTGTCTCTTCCCCCTTCCATATAAATAGTATATCGTCTATATACCTGTGCCAGGAGACCAGGTTTGCGCTATAAGGATGCGTGGACCAAATATTCGCTTCCTCCCAGTCCGCCAAAAAAATATTGGCGTAACTGGGTGCAAACCTGGTCCCCATCGCGGTACCGCACAGCTGGAGGTAAAAAAGGCCATTAAACCAAAAAGCATTATGGGTTAAAATAAACTTAATACTGTCTGTTATGAAATTGCGCTGTTCCTCTAAAATTGAGCTGTCCCTCATAATAGTCCTATCGACTGCCTCGATGCCATCCCTGTGTCTAATGCTTGTATACAGGGATTTTACGTCGCATGTTGCCAATATGAAATCATCTTGCCACTGCGTGTCTTTAAGTATGTTTATGACTTGGGTTGTGTCTTTGAGATATGACCGTCCCTCTGTCGCATATTTTTGTAGAAAATGATCTAGGTACTCTGACAGGTTCTGTGTTAGGGAACCGATGCCTGATATAATAGGCAAGCCTGGCGGGGTTTCCATACACTTATGCACTTTTGGCAGGAAATAAAATACAGGTAGGATTGGGTTATCCTGATGGATATACTCCCATTCCTTATCGTTGAGGATCCCCAGATCCTTACCTCTGCCCAAGATAATGTCTAATTCGTGCTTGTGAACCTTTGTTGGATTCTGAGTCAATTCCTGGTATGTGGACGTATCCCCCAAAATTCTATTCGCCTCTAAAAGATAGTAGTCCGTGTCCATCACAACCACGCCGCCGCCCTTGTCTGCCTGCTTGATAGTGATGGACCTGTCCTCTGAAAATTCTTCAAGTGCTTGTTTCTCCTCTTTACTTAGATTATCTCTAAACTTCTTTTTATTTGTTGTTAATTTTTCAAGGTATTCTAGTATCAACTGATGGTATATCTCTAGTTGATGTCCTTTACTACCGGTGGGGTTAAACTTGGATTTCGCTCTTAACTTTGAGTGTGTAAAATTGTCTGTCTCCTTTTCTGTTGTTCCCACCAGGGTAGTGTTGATCATATCTCTAGTCTGAGCGTCCTTGTTTATAAAAAACCTCTTCATAGTCAGTTGCCTCAAAAATGTATTCGCGTCTATAAACATGGTGAAACCACTTGGTCTGGTTGCTGGTGCGAAGTTGAGGCCCCGTGCTATGAGACTCAGTTGTGTATCTGTGAATTGAGTTTTGCTAATGTTGAAAACCCCTTTTACTTCGTTTGCTTCTTTTGTGGGCCTCCTTCTACCTCTCTTTCCTCTCTTTCTCTTTTTTTCCCTTGTTTCCTTTCCTCCGTCCCTGGGTCTGCTGGAATTAATGGTTTGTGTTTCGACGTGTGGGGGTGTGGTGTGCCCTGTTCTAAAAAAGCCACCATAGCTCCCTTCTTTGTGCGTTCCCATACCGGACTTCTGTTTGGTGATCTGCTTGGACGCCTAACTCTCTCTGTTTCCCTTTCTCTCCATCTTGAATGTTCTCTCTTGTCCCTGTATCCCTCCCTTTCTCCTCTCCATTCTTGTCTTCCCCCTCTCACTTCCCTATCGTAATGGGATCTGTTGCCCCAGCCATAGCGTCCCTCTCGACTCTGATATTCTCTACGGTGATAGTCCCCTCTATCTCTATAGTCAGATCTTCTCTCCCCTTCCCAATAGTGTCGGGGCCTCTCCTGGTGGTAATATCTATGAGTATGGTTCTCCTCTTGCTCCTTAGGTAGTCTTCTATCTTTTCCTTGTTTCCTATCTATGTGTTTGTCTGGGCTCCCTTTACTAGTCCTGTTAGGGGGGGGGTCGTTAATTTGGGTTTCTTTCCCCACATGATCTGTTGCTTTACAGTCTGTGGAGTTGAATCTGGGTCTTCTCGGTATATGTGTGCTGCTATCCCTACTTTTTTCGTTAGGTTTATTTTGGTCACTCTTGTCCCATTTCTTATTAAGGCCCTCTTTAGAGGAGAGGTGTACTTGTCAGGAATCGGCGTTCTCCACGCTCCCCACACAAAGCACCCCCATCCCGCAGGGAGTCCCTGGACACACAAAACAAACCTGCCTTACCGGCCTCCACGGCTCCTCGCCCCTGCCGCCGTCGCGGGATCACTCCCCTCGGCGATTCCTCTGCTCAGCGCCGGGCGCACCCACGTCCTCCTGCACGCACACCTGCACCATCCACTGGCTCGGTTCACGCGTGTACACGAGTTACGGAGCACGCTCAGTCTGCACACTCTTATTCCCGTCCCCCGGACCTCAGGCTCCGCCCCCGCACACTGCACAGGCATACTCAGGTTACCAACAAGACTCACCTGGCCTGTTATGCCTGCACCAATCTGCAGTGTCTCCCTGTAGCTCTTCCTGTCCTGCCTCCGTTCCTAATTGGACCTTCCTGCTTTATCTAGCTCCTCTCTGCTCTCAGTCTTTGCTCGACATAGTCTCTGTATGGAAGTACTTCTGGATTCTTTCAGTGTTTTCACAGGTTCTGACGCGGCTTGTACGACTACCCCCTCTGGCTCTCGATCTCGGCATTCCTTGGACAACGCTCACTCTGGCAACCCCTTGAACACGGCTTGGACAACGACCTATCTCCACTCTCCACTCCCTGACTTCGGCGAGGCATCCTTCACTCTATCTCTACAACTGGTACCGGCAAGTATTGTCCACCTTACTACACCTGGCCTGGCAACGCTTCATACCACACTCCGGACACGCTCCCTTTGCTGCGGGTGCGTGTATTACCATTTCCCCCTTCAGCTCAGGGGACGGGTCTGGTCTGCAGGCAGCACCGGCGTAACAGTACTGTAGATAAGATAAGAAGTTGAAATACAGCAGTGCAGTACATTAGCCTATGTCTGTGCGGGGGCGAGCGAGGAGAGAGCGCTGTGTACGCCGAAATGTGATGCTGTTACAGTACACGCCTATGCGTTTCAACAATGTTTAAATGAGACATACAGTTCTGTACATGCATGTATAAATATGCAAATTTACAATTACTGCGCACGCACACACAGACTGTGTACTGACATAGGTTGAACTGCTACAGTATTAGACTTTGAAGACAACAGCTCGCGAACGCCCACCAGAGTTTTTAGATGGTATTGCAGTATTGTAATAGTAATATAGATAACAATATGAGGTATATTACTATTACTGCTGCGGCCAAGTTTATTCGAGCATTTGCCCGTTCTTGGCCGCAGCAGTAGCCTGGCGCGCGCCCGAGGGTGACGGGCGCGCGCCGAAGCAGCGGAAGAGAGCCCTCCGATCGGGGTGCTCTCCCTACCGCTGCCGGGTCCGCCGGGTCCCCCGGAACCCCCTGCCGCCGTCCCCCATATCGCGGGACACCAGGGCTCCCTCGGGGAGCCCTGGACGCGCGTGTAGGGGGCGCAGGCTCCCGAAGACGCGTGACCGCGCGTCTATGACGCGCGGCACGCCGAGGGGCGGCCACTAGCAAGCCGGGAAATCTCCCGGCTTGCGGATCTGGCCGCACTGCAATTAAGTGTGTCGGCAGTGTATAAGGACAAGAAACACCTCTGTGCAGTTCACTTAGGACATATAATTAGTACACCAAATCTATTTAACTGGTGACTGGCAGTGATTAGGAAACACATCACTACCAACATATGAACCTACAGTATACACACTGAGTGAATCCCAATGGATAGTTAACCCTTTATCCAACAGTACTTAAATATACACTGTTGATGGTACAAGACGGAAAACCCCTTACAAAACTGCAGCTGAAAGATGTTGTTGAAACTACTCAGCAAATATAAATGAATTATTCCTTTCTTTCAACGCCTTTCAAAGGTTGATAACGTTTCTAAGTATATATCCTGTGTTTAGAAGACTTACTACACTACAAAATCATATGCATCAAAGTTACTAGCTAGTTACCAAATGGTAGCATAAACTACACTGTATATTGTAAGAGCATAAGGATGAACATGAGACAACTAAAGAGACGCAAAGATAGGTGAACAAAGCAAATGTTGAATAATACGAACCCTCTGCTGTGGTAAGCGCCCATAGCTCTCCTGGAGGGGTCTGTAGTAGTTCCTGTATGATCCCCAGTGTTGGTTTGGTGGATATCTCCCTCTGCCACCTTGGCACTCAGCTGACACTCCGGTGTTAGAGTGTCAGCTCTTGGGAGTGCCTGATTCACGGGTACTCCTGCGGGGGTTAGGACCCACTTCTCTGTCTTGTGGGACACACAGCCTTCCACCCTCGGGTGGAGAAGGCAGGGCACCAGGGTGGGGCCCTCCTCATCCAGCACATTGGCTTTCATGGGGTACACTCCGGCATCAGCTTAGCTGAATTCTCACACTGCCACTGGCGCTCAGCTGACAATCCAATGGTAGAGTGTCAGCTCTTAGGAGTGCCTGATTCACTGGCACTCAGGCGAGGTTTGTGACCCGTTCTGTTAACTGTAGCCCTGTGGGCACATAACTGGTTGCCATCTTGGGGATCACGAGGCATGGCACCTGGGTGGCACCATCCTCAGCCAGCATGGTGGCTTTCCTGGGGTTACATTCTCTGGCAACAGCTTGGCTGATTGATCCCTCTGACACTTTTGTGCTAAGCTGACTCTCTGATATTAGAGTGTCAGCTCTTGGGACTACCCAGCTCACAGGCGCTCCTGCGGGTTTTGACCCGCTTCTCTGATTGTGCCCATGCCGGCACACAGTCCTCCACAACCGGGGTGGACCGCAACACCCGCTTGTGGGCCGCGAAGCATGGCACCGGGGGGCACCAGCCTCAGCCTGTGCGATGGCATACTTGTGGGCAGCATCACTGGACTCAGTGCAGCTGCCCTCTCCAGCAACTCCTTTGGCTGCTCCCTCCCCTGTTCTGTGACTAGAGGGGGGGCAACTACTGATGGCACTCGCTCCACCTGCACACCTGCGGGGTTTTGGGCCCGCTGCTCGGACTGTGTCTTGTGAGACAAACAGCCCTCCACCCTCGGGGTGGACACAAGGCAGGGCACCGGAGTGGTGCCTTCCTCAGCCTGCACAGAGGCTTAGTTGTGGGCAGCATCACTGGACTTAGTGCAGCTGCCCTCTCCAGCAACCTCCTTGGCGCTAAGCTGCTCCCTCCCCTGCTCTGAGACTAGATGGGGTGCAACTACCGGTGGCAAAAGCTCCACTGGCACACCTACGTGGTTCTGGACCCGCTTGTCTGACTGTATCACTGAGGACACACCTTCTGGCACTACCGGGGTGGACACAAGGCAGGGCACCAGGATGGTGCCCTCCCAAGCCTGCACGGAGGCTGTCCAGGGGTGAGATCCCCAGTACTGGGTTGGATGATCTCTTCCTCTTGGGCACTCAGCTGACACTCTGATTGTAGAGAATCAGCTCTTGGGGTTACCGGATCACTGGCGCCCCCACAGGTTCTGGGACCCGGTTCTGGGACTGTGCCCCCACGGACACCCCTTGACAAAGCGGGCTACCATCTCGAGCACCGTGGTATTAACGGTTCCAGGTACAGCCACAGGAGGGTTGAGGTCCCCTCTGAGACACTCTCGAGGGGCTCGCTCTCTGGGCTCACGGTCCTGTCGGTAGTGGCCATGACCACTACCTCAGGAGTGCGCTCCACCCAGCGGGCTTCCTGCCACTCCAATCCCCTTTCCAGTGAAGTCATAGGCTGCTTATGCACTGGCAACCTATAGCTTTTACATCGGGCAGTCATGGCTTCCCGACTCCAGGACCTGTACCCTCCAGACCGAAGCGCCCAGTTAGTGGCCTCAGCCACTACCCCAGGAGTGCAGTCAGCCCCGCGGGCTTCATGCCACTCCAAGTCCTTGCAGAGGACTACCATAGGTCTGTCGTAGGTAGGCAACACATACTGCTCACACCGGCCAACCACAGATGCACAATCCCAGGACACATACCTTCCTGTTGGAGACCACATCTTCACCTTTCAGGCACTAATAACCCAAGTGATACTGAAGAGTGTGATTCCCTGCTTTGTATAGCGTGTTTTCCGACACTACTTGTTTTGCGAGCTTGCACTCCACAAGCACACTTTGTCCTATAATTCCCCGCAGGAAGTCATATGGCAAAGCCCTATGATCCCACATGCTGCCACAAGAAAAAAGCCTGTCACGGTAGCCCAAGTCTTTTAACACATTTATATTTAAGGGATCAGTCACAAGGCAAAACAAGGCAGTGGAATAAGATGAGGTTTATTTGGATAAGACCTTAGAAACACACAGAAATACAAAATATAGAGAATATACACACTTACTGGTGCCCGGGGCTGAGATCTAGTCCTTTCCTTGTTACAGGGCGCATGCTTCAGCAAAAGGTATTATCCTGTTCACTTCGGTTGGTTTCAACGTGCTGGCTGGGCTTCTCCATGTTTCTATGTTGGTGTTATAGCTGTTTTACCCCAAAGCACCTTTGAGAAGCCAGCCAGCTGCTGCATGTCTCTTCAAATCTCCAACAGAAAGAGAGAGAGAGAGTTGCTACACTGCTCTTCCTTATATTTGGCTTTCTGCCTAGCTACTGTAATACATTGCCGGGGCTGGCAGACAATAAGAGCATTGATTGTGGTTGTGCATTCAATGATAGGAGGGGAAAATTCAAAAATTGCCAATGGAAATTGTGCCTATGAGCAACCATTTTCCTGTCTTGTCCCATACCCCCTGTGTTCCTGGCTTCCCTGTGTCTAGGTGAAACAAAGGCTTTCTACTCCCCATATCATGCTCACAGCCCTTCCCCCTCACCACGTGCCACAAACCTGCATGGCTTTTGCTATGCAGATCTACCTCCGTCTGCCTTTTGTCCTGTATGCAGTCCAGTTCACAGCACAAACACAAAATCCATTGTAGTTTTAAAACACAGCAAAGCTAAATTTGATCCCTAGAGCTTGCACTCTACAATTTGGACCTAAAACGCGAGGTCTGTGATCTGGGCTCTAAAACCTGTTCTAGGACACCATCCCCTACACCCAATACAGTAGCAATAACATTTGATCCCTAGAGCTGATACTCTAAAACTGGGATCTGCGAGTGGTTGTTCTAAAACCTGCATTAACATACAAGCCTTCTAGACCCAGCTCTAATACCTTGCTGGCAGGCAATATAGGTTAACCCTATTTGCCCCCAAATATCTCCCTTTTTCCTCATGTTCCAGAAGTCTCTGCCCTGCAGCTGTTTCTTATAAGGAGCCACCCATACAAGGCAACCCACTTATAAGCTTACACAGGCAGCTACAGGATCATGAGTCAAAGAGAATACACCATAGAATGCATTAACGGGCCCAATGGGCTTACATAGTTAACCCCACACACACGGTTCCTAGCTTATAACCCTATGGGGGACAGTAAAAGGGGAACAGAACTACAGGGCAACACAGTATGGTACAATATTAGACCCAAGAGCTAACACTCTCAGCCCTTGCCATACCGTTTCAGGGGCAGCCAGCCGGGCTCCACCTTTATTAATGAAGGCCAGCAACCCCCTACCATCACAACTAGTACTGCACCGACACACTTTATTCGAGCAAATACCCAGTATGTACCTGGCAGATACCTGGAATGCGCCGCTCCTCACCTCTGACAAGCCCCGTTGTGTTTGCCTTCCGAGCCTGGGTTCATGCCTGGCTGACGGGCGGCTGATCTGTTAAATGATAATGATTAGGATTTAATAGGCTGCAATGCTTCGCGTGTCTACCAGATGGCATAAATTCATGAATTGTAATGCAGTATATATATATATATACTGTGCAGTATTGCAGCCAGCGGGAATAAAATGCTTCAATCCCTGCCTGGAAAATAACCCAATGCACTCGGGCAGAAAACAGTCACAAACCTCAATACACCCGGGTATACCCGAATTCGTGGGACTAGCCGAGCTCGAATAAAGTGTGTCGCCAGTGTAAAGCCTTTTGCAAAGGAATACAATTGCATACAGACACTTAAATATCCATATGAATGTATCTCACTGACCCTGGTCACTATAGTTTATTGCTGTACAGGGATTGTACAGTAAAAAATAATAATTCTGAAAATGTACCAGCGGGTGTACACAGAAAAAAATAAATCCCAAAATTGGTGCACTCCACCAATTGATTATTACACTGATGAATAGTTAATAGAAAATAAATCTTAACCTTTAATATGCCAAAGTCACAAATATTGCATACTCTAAAATAAATACATAGAAGAAATAAAAAATGTAAACATAAATACTAAAATATATACTATAGTGCTCCTATAGTACAGTGGAGCTAAAAGAGGAGTTCACCCCAATAGGTAAAAGAGTTATTTTGTGCTGGTTGTAATAAGCAACCTAATGAATCTCATGGAGTAGTCAAGTTGAGACAAAACAGGGTATGAGATAAATACCCTGATAATACAACGCTATTGGAACCCGGGCAAGAGAACAGTAATTATATACATTCATTTTCCAACCTTTTAAGCACGTTTTGGAGGGTGCACATATAGAACAGGATATGGTAAGCGAGGCAATAAATTAGGTGGTACTTTGTGTGGGAACTTAACAGGCAGTGCCTGTCCAGTGAAGTGTAACTGAATAATCACGATCTGTCAGTCATTTGGTGGATTCTAAATCCCCTGATTCAGAATAGTAAGCAAATAAACTCGGACATAGAGATATTCCCAGAGAGACTCAAAGGAATTAACCAACGTCGGCTAATCATATGAGGTGATTAATGGAGTGTTAGTACTGTAGTAATCATGCTCTGTCTTTAATTGGCAGAGAGATAGTTAATTATTTTCAGAGAAACCAGCTGCCCAGTGCTTATTCCGCTATGGAGTGAAGCAATAGAAAGAAAGAAAAATGCCAACGTAGATGTCAAACTGAAAATTGCACCTATAAATATCCCTGATACTTGTGCCCTATGATAGGGGAGGATAGAGGGAAAAAGTAGGGATAGGTAAGGGAGTTTTCTATAAATAAGTTTATACTAAGGTTCACTGTCCCTGAAACTGGATCAGTCTCGAGATACCACGGTGGCTAATTTCACAATAGTGAGCGTGTGTATGGGTTCCAGTCCAGGATTTTACTGGAACTTGCTCTTACGTGGCTGTTGTGGCGATCTTGGTTCCTGGAAAACGTTTTCCTGAACTTGATAATTGGCTGCACTTGTTCCAGAGCTTTAAATAGCAGTCAGTTACTCCCAGACCCTGCCTAAGCATGGTATGCTGTGCCCTGTTTCAGTGCCCTTTTCCTGTCGATTCCATTGCCGACCCTATCCTGTGACCCTAACCTTGCACCTCTGCTGCCTGCCTTGACCCAGGCCTGTGACCCCGACCTTGCATCTTTGCTTCGTTCCTTGACCTCTGCCTGCATCCTGACTATGACTACTCTAACAGGACTCTGTCCCCTTGCTCTGGTCAGTAATGATATACCCCTACCTCAGCTCTGTAGGTCCGCTTCATATCGGAGACGAGCATCGTTATAGCGTGCCAGAGTGGTAAGTAGCTATTGCACACAGATAATCAGAAAAGTGCCAATGTACTGTTTTAGGAGTGCCCCATTGTATGACCGCCTGGGGTTAACACCACTTGATGAATCATGCCGGCACGGACCCATTTCTATGTTTGTTTTGAAAACTGTGCAGACACGCATGTCACAAAAGTCACCGTACCAGTAGGTGGTCAGTGCTGATAATGAACTGCAAATAAGTTGACAATTTGTATTTGTTTCGTTTCCATGTGAAAAGAGAGATATGGCCTATTAGGTATGCTGGGAGAATGGTCAAATTTGCAGTCACTGTCAAAGGGTAAAGTGTAGCAATACATGTATATATTAATGATCATGGTTGCTCTGTGTGAGGCTGTATTTCATTTAAGGCTTATGAATATGCTAATGAAAATAGCTAAATAATTATGTTGGAACCCACAGAATTATTAACACTGTTAAAGAAAAGCTTAATCTCCTATCCTCTAGGATATCTCTATCTCTCTATCTATATCTTTCTCTATCTCTCTATCTCTCTATCTCTATCTATATCTCTATATCTCTATCTCTCTCTATCTACTATACTCCTGCCTGAAACTTCAATCTATCGGGGGAGTATGAGAGGGTTCTCCTGCACGGATTGTCCCCAGCATCTCTAGAGCCGGCACACAATTGAAGCGCTGAACCACCAAGAGAAGGACTAACCATCACCCCAAAAGCCTATCCTGTCTTCCCCATGCCACCGGCGGAAAGCTCGGCATCCTGTGAACCAGCAGGTACCCAGCACTACACACCCTCTAATAGGCATATATCCCAGAGAGTGGGGGAAACACCATCACAAAAGTATAGTTTAAAATACAAGTAGTTGTATTTATACTGGAGAGGAGTAGCATGTTTTGTATACTATCATTTAATTGATTAAGTACTCTAGAATCCTCCATTAGCACGTGTGTGTGTGTAATATTATTCTACAAAAAACAGCGCTTATAAAGGATATCCACTTGACGTATACTTGTAACTGTTACATAAGCCTATAATATATAATATAAGCTTCTCTAACTGTGCATGCAATGTATTGTATATAATGTATACCCTGTTCATTTATGTAACTGTATTTGTAACCATGTATTATTTGTCATGTTAACTATGCCCAGGACATACTTGAAAATGAGAGGTAACTCTCAATGTATTACTTCCTGGTAAAACATTTTTATAAATAAATAAAAAAAAGTATACAAAGAGAGATAATTTGTAACTTTGTGCAAAGTGTAATATTACAATAAAGTGTGACATATAGTGATGAAATGTCGATATCATACAGCGTTACATAAAGTGAGGAGTGCCAAACAATAAGGTATTTCCAACCAAGAGTGAAGGAGCATCCTGCATATGTCCTTTTGAAGTAAAGTGTCCAAAATATGGATGTAATGTTCAGCAGGTCGCCAACTGTTGGTTTCTTTTAATATCAATTGCACCACTACACATGTTGTGTATATAAGGTATGCTGCAATCTCCCTGTGCAAGTAAGGGTTGTATGCTGCACACCAACATAAATTTAGCTCAATACATACGGTTACCAGTGCACCTGGCTTAGGGAATACTTGTCAAAGTAATCCAGAATCAGTAAATAGGAAGAGGATTCAAGGCACGACGGATTTAAAATCAAAAGTTAGATTTATTTGTAACACAATGTTTCGACCCTCAGAGTGGCCTTTTTCAAGTGACTGGCATACACTTAGCCCAATAATGTCCTGTATTTATAGTCCCAAAAGAATGTGAAAATGTAAAAATTAGCACCAGCTGTCTCACGTTGATCATTCTCCACCTATCCCCTGCTTCTGCATAACACCAACTGCATGAGTGCGCAAGATCACGCTCCGACGTGAGTGTCATCATCCCGGCCTCCATCAACGATCCCGATTGGTCCACTCCCGGTCTGAAAATCCCACTGTCTTTTATCTTGCCTGACGTCACTGTTCTCGTAGGTGTGCTTTCCTTGAGTTTAGCCTTGCAAACTTGAACTTGGTAGTCTTCATCTGAAGTTAATATATGAGGTGGATAGTTGAGAGTGATATGCAGGGGAAAAAATAGATAAAATCAGTGGAACAACCCCCATAAGTCCTGTATACAGCTGCGGCCGCCTTTACCCTAGTGCGGCCGTAGCGGCGCAACTCTGATAACCGCGGGCAGATGCAGTATGGTTTTTTTTCCGGAGTATTTTGCGGTATTTTAGCGCTCGTAATATTAGCATTTTATTAGTGCTGTCTGCAATACTGCAATACCGTCTAAAAACTCAGGGGGGCGTTCACGAGCTGTTGTCTTCAAAGTCTAATACTTTAGCAGTTCAACCTACGTCAGTACACAGTTTGCGTGTGCGCGCGCAGTAATTGTAATTGTAAGTGCTCTATGTCTCATTTGAAAATTGTTGAAACGCATAGGCGTGTACTATAACAGTATCACATTTCGGCATATACAGCGCTCTCCCCTCGCTCGCCCCCGCACTCACACAGGATAATTTACTGCACTGCAATATTTCAACTTTTTATCTTATCTACAGTACAGTACACCTCTCCCACACCATTCCTTTGAATGTGTGTCTTTCTGGTTTCAATCACATTCCTGCTTTATAGCTGATGATTACTGCGCATGCGTCTGTAACTTCACCACTGCTTGCTTGCGAAGTTCAAGAGTGAGTGACCAAAAAAAAATATATATTTTTTTTCCTCCTCATTTTTTATTATTTTTTTCTCCACAAGCCTGCCTAAACCATCTTGATATTACGATATTCAATCTGTGCTGTAGCTTGTGACTGCGACACTGTGCGTTTGACTGCACATGGTTGATTTCTGGGATTTTTATGTATTTGGGGGTGTAGGGATCAAATTATTATGATGACCTGCCTTTTGAAAATATGTCATTTCTTTGAACTGCAGTACAGCTAATCCTTCATGCAGCAGTACCCTGTACCCCCTCCCCCACGCACACACACAAGGCTCGCTCAAGGATTTGAACCTCTTATCGACAGACACATCTCCAGAACCATTCCGTTTCTAAAGCTTGTCATTGTGTTTTTAATCATCCGTCCCTAGCCGAGCATCACCTCTATGTGCCTGCGTGCCTAATTTTCCTATTGTTGGCTTTGAGTCACCTCTCTGTAATCCTCTTTGGGATGGGAGCTAACTGATGATTACTGCACATGACTTACCCATCCACCCCCCCCCCAACCCTTTGAGGCTTTGTTTACGGTAACGCTTGCGATAATCCCTTCTCGAATTTGATATGTAAATCTGATTTGCACAGCACTGTGAAATTGGGAGTTAAAAAAAACATTATCTGATTCATGTTGTTGATGCAGTAAATTACCACTTTTTGTCATTCTTTCTTTTTCTTTGGTGTAGGTGTGATGGGGTGTGTGTCAATGATTATGATTATCATGAATGTAAAGAAATATTTATTTTATTTTATCAGGAACAAAAAATACAGATATACAAATAATCATGAATAATACAAAATGCCAGACCATTTCGATAGGATTGAAGTCTGGCGATCTGTCATTGGAGGGAGGGGGAAAAAAAGGACAATTACAGCTAAGATACAGTACGCAGTAAAAATAGTGGGAAAAATGAGACACGGTTACCGCACTTACTCCGCTGGCGTCTTCACCCAGTTGATACCGCGCTCAAGAATATGCGCTGTTGACGCGGAGTGCTTCGGATCGTTGTCCTGGTAGAAACGGTGACCATCTGGGAACTCACGTGTCATGTATTCCACAATCTCAGGCACAATTTTCTCTTGGAAAAATGCTTTATTCATGATTCCTATAACAAGAAAGAAAAGTGCTCAAAAAACTGCACACTCGTACAGTACAGTGCATAAGGCAAAAGCGTGTGACATACATTTTACTGTACCTTCAAAGATGATGATGCATCCTGGTCCACGCCTAGAGATGGCACCCCACACATGCATCTTCACTGGGTGTTTTGGACACGGCTTCATAGATATGCGACCTTTTTTGTGGAATGCAAAGGTGGCAAATCTCTCCAGCGAAACAGTAGACTCGTCAGTGAAGATGCAATCCTGGAAAGTTTCTCCACTGTCGATCCATGCTTGGGCCTGGACCACTCTCTTGATCTTGTTGACGTCCCTTATCATAGGGTACGCTCTGTAATGACAATGAATAATTTTATGGGTACAGTACAGTTTCTTAAACAACACTTTAACCTCCTGTACTGTCCAGTACTAACCTCACACGTCCATACTTCCATCCAATTCTGCGTCTCATCTTCTTTATGCTGGTCTCGGATACAGTGAGATTTTGATTTTGATGTGTATTTGACCCTTAAGGCACTCTACTCATCATTCTCTTCACTTATTTTGTCGACCAGAAGAGTTGTCTCCCTACAGTGTACAGAAAAACAACAATCCGGTAAGTTACAGTGCAGTAGGCCACAAGTACAGCACATCATTTACAGTAAAAATAGTATAATATGTGATAGATCTACACAATATATAGTTCTATTAATATGCAGCAATATAAACAATAACAATAATAGATATACTGTATTATATACTGTTGTTATATAAATATACCGAAATAACTACAAAATGAGATATATCTACACAATATATAGTTCTATTAATATGCAGCAATATAAACAATAATAGATATACTGTATTATATAGTTATATAAATATACTTACGCGTTAGTTACCGTTGGTGTCTTCGTGCGTTGTTTGGTTTTTCCGTGTGCATGATAGCACACGGTGGTTGATGGCACAACGAGGCCAGAAGCAGCTAACCAGGGTAGGATATCTGCAATTCGGTGTCCGCTCGTGTACATCTCCTTAATTCTCCTGCTGAGATCCTTTGAAATCTTTTTAACAGGTATTGCTGCGAGTAGAAAGAAATACAAACACAAGAATGTATATTCGAAGTTTAGTCGATGTGTTTTCAATGTGCAGTGAATCCACAAAATGGATGGTGTATTTATACGTTAATGACTCACATTAGAGTACGCCCACTTTTAACACCTGTACTTCATCGCCATGCATAAAAGGTGACACACTTTGCACAGCCCACCACTCGATGATCTGTATCTGAACTTTCCCTTGTCCAGATACTGCATTGTGCTATGGATCAACCCCGATTCTACGGACGCAAGAAGCCACTCGCCTCTGCCGTGCCTATCACACAGAAAAAGCGAAAGGCGGCAGCATTTCCAAGCCAAGGCCAAAGCGACAGGCTAAGGCTAATAAATAAAACCTTCTGCTGACCCCAAAGGCTAAGGGTTTTAATACACATAAGCCTTATTATGTCAAGAAGAAATTCGGTGATGTACACTCAACGCAAAACAAATGGCAGCCAACCCATCGAACACGCAGGCCACTTCCTCGATTACGCTTCGATGACTCTGCCACCGCTCTCCCAGAAATCTACAGCCCGTCTTCTCCACTACTCGTCCACAACGCTGCCGCCGCTCTCCCGGAAACCCACAGCCCATCTTCTCCACTGCTCTTTGACACCACTGCCGCTGTTGTCCCTGAAATCCACGGGTCACTTTCTCCATTACGCTTAGACGACTCTATCGCTTCTCGCCCGGAAATCCACAGGTCGCTTTCTCCATCCCTCTTCGACGACGCTGCCGCTTCTCTCGCAGAAATCCACAGGTCACCTCCTCCATCTTTCTTCGACGACGCTGCCACTTCTCTCCAGGGCACCCCCATCTCATCCTCCGTAGCACCCATCCACCCAGATGTCCACAGCACCCCATGCACAAGAACCAGCTCGTTAGACCGCATGCTGAATGGGATAAGTGTGGATATCCCCGGGAACTCTACTATGCTGGTAAAGATAGATCTGCTTTTAGAGACCATGCTAAATATGGATCAACGGATGCAGAATATGGATCGACGGATGGAGAAGATAGAGACTGACATAGCGGGGATACATAATTTGCTCGATGTTCATGCCCCTGTATCCCCGATGTATGCCGTTGAGGAGGAGGATAACATGACAACCCCGTCAAGACTACACCAGGAGACAACACAGCGACCAAGACAGGAGGAAAGCTTCCTCCCAGACAACCTAACCTCGCCCGCCACCACAAGCACACACTCCCAGAAGAACACCCGCTCCCAGAACCCAACCTATATGCGCTTGCATTGATACGGTGCCCGATATCATCCTGCGCTAGCTGCCACCGGCAATCAGGGAGAAGTATAGGGTGCTGAGTGCTGGTTTACCCAGAAGTATGCCATGTTAATTTTTAAGCACCACGTGTCCTACTTGGTGTACTGTGGATGGGTCAACAATGTAAACTACAAAGGAAATCACGAAAAAAGGGTGCTTCCTGAAAATTTAAGAAGGACTATTGTGGAGGAATTGCGGCGCTATTTTTCAATTTCAGATGCTTTAATGAAAATCGTTCGAGACTCCATTAATGGCATTTTGCGCCATACAAGGCATCGGCCCTGGAAGGACAATCTTATGGGGATCGAATTTGCGTGACTGTTCACTGCGTGCTGCGTGTTGTTTATTTTTTGTAAATGTTTTTGTAAATGTTTTGACTTTCTGTACTTTAATAAAGATGTTGCGTTTTTTAAATTTTATGAATAAAATTTTTTTTTAATAACACCATACTGTTGTGCTGTACATGTTTTGACTTTCTGTACTTTAATAAAAGGGGATTTGCGTGTTTTATCTTGTATTAATAAAGAAATGTTTTTACTTACTGTACACAAGACCTGCACAATTCCAGTACCCGAGGGCTGCAAACAGGCCCGGTTTTCAAGGTTATCCTGAAAACCAGGCCTGTTTGTGGCCCTTGAGGACTGGAGTTGTGCAGGCCTGACTGACTGTTCTGTACACCATCCTACTGTAAATGTTTTGACTTTCTGTACACTTAAAATGTTTTTAAATTGTATTTGTAAGTAAATGTTTTTGTACTTACTCCACCAATAAAAGAACATGTTGATTTGTTTTAAATTGTTCCATTGTCTCCTTTTATACTGTAACAAAATACAGTGTTTCTAGAACATGCTGTACAGTACTGTCCAGGCATACTGTACAGTATACTGTAGGCATGCTCAGCACTGTACAGTACATCACAAGAGTATTACAGTAAAACAATACATGTGTACGGGTATAGAATACACATATGTACTGGAATACATGTAGAATAAATGCATACTTTTTATTTTTCGGGTTTATTATACAGTATATTTAAAAAAGTATTGTATACGGTCTGAAAACAACAGCATACTGTTTAAGGTATTCTATCCTAATCAATAACAACGGCCACTAAACTGTGTAGACTTCAGTACTGTTTTTTTTGAAGTGAAACTTCCTTGGTGGCACCTCATTCGTGATGGGGCAAAAAAGAATTGTGGAGACAGAAATGAAACGGATGTGACGTGAGTGCTGGCAGTTGAGGCCGGGCTGTGTTCTGGCTCAGCCCGACCCCAACACTGACATCACACCCGCTCCACAAATCAGATGCGGCGGCGGCGGCGGCGATAGCCGCCGGCGCCGCTCCTAACGGCCGCTGCTCCCCCCACATGGCTGATGACATATGCGGCGGCGGCGATAGCCGCCGGCGCCGCTCCTAACGGCCGCCATTCCCCCCGCACATCCGCTGCCAAGCCGCGCATGCTCAGTAATCATGGGGACTGGAGCAAAGCCACGCATGCGCAGAAGCGGTTGGCAGCGGCGCCGTTCCCCGCCCGCTGCCACGGCTGTAAACATGTGTTGCCGTTCCCCGTCTGCTGCCCGGGACAGCAGAGACCGCCCGACCGGGACAGCCCCCCCCCCCCCCCCCCCCCCCCCCCCCCCCCCCCCCCCCCC
>CM071567.1:144257240-144355047 GCA_036426205.1 Ascaphus truei | reverse complement strand
CCCCCCAGACACCCACACACACTCACAGTCACACGCACACTCAGTCACACTCACACGCACAGTCACACGTACACTCAGTCACACTCACACTCAGTCACACTCACAGTCAGACGCACTCAGTCACACTCACAGTCAGACGCACACGCACAGTCACACGCACACGCATAGTCACACGCACACGCATAGTCACACGCACAGTCACACGCACACGCTCAGTCACACGCACACGCTCAGTCACACGCACACTCTCAGTCACACGCACACTCTCAGTCACACGCACACTCTGTCACACGCACACTCTCAGTCACACGCACACTCTCAGTCACACGCACACTCTGTCACACGCGCACTCTGTTACACGCGCACTCTGTTACACGCGCACTCTGTCACACGCGCGCACTCTCAGTCACACGCGCACTCTCAGTCACACGCGCACACTCTCAGTCACACGCGCACACTCTCAGTCACACGCGCACACTCTCAGTCACACGCACACTCTCAGTCACACGCACACTCTCAGTCACACGCACACTCTCAGTCACACGCACACTCAGTCACACGCACACTCTCAGTCACACGCACACTCTCAGTCACACGCACACTCTCAGTCACACGCACACTCTCAGTCACACGCACACTCTCAGTCACACGCACACTGTCACACACGGAATTCACACTTAGTGCAAATAGCTAATACAGGGGATGTGTGCCGAGCACGCGCATTCTAAGTCAAATTTATTTGCGTTTTGTCATTGAGATTGTATTTTGATTTTTAATTAAAACATCACCAACACAAATACAATTACTGTGACAAAAGTCAAAGAAGTTTCACTTACTATGCGCGTGCACAGCACACACAGCTTTTTTTTACTCAGATTCAGCAATGTGCAGGCATTGTAACACAAAGCGATAATATCCATCGAAATCCCTCAATTTGCCGTTTTCCGCATGAGATGACAAAGTTTTCTTTTCTGAGGAAAAAAAAGTAAAAGTTTTACTGTAATGGTCAGTCAGTCCCCTAAAGAAGTTCTCCCAGTCAGTCCCACCAATAATTTTCTCGGGGGGCGTCTCCTGTTCACATGTGCATGCGCCTACTGTAGATGTGATGACACGCATATGCGTTTCAAGAAGGTTCCAATGCGCATGCGCCAACTTTCCACCAATTGTTCAGTATCTACTGTAGAAGCAGCTCAGCCAATGATATTGCTTACAGGAGACTCGCTTGACTGTTCATTGATATTTCAAAAACAGAATAAAATACGGCAACATTACTCACCATAGACTTTGCCAATCAGCTGGCGCCGAGCCACTGCCAGTCCCGTATTCCTGATCATACACGTAGTTGCCAGGTGACAGCGGGACTACTACACCTGTAGTCAGCTGATGAGGCTGGAAATCGCTTAGGTACATGCAAGCTTGCTGGAATCTGTACGCGAAATCCAGCTCAGGCTGCAGGTATCCGGGCGGGGACAGACAGCAAGGGTTGCCGGTCACCAGGTTTTCACTGACGATCGGACCGTTATTGGAAGCCGGTGCTGGCTCATTGCTTGCCTGAGACTGATGTTTCTTAGTTGGTTTTAACATGACCTTTCGCCTTTTAAAGTCTCCATGATCATTGATACGGGAAAAACCCGGTGATACACACCAATACCCTCCAATAACATCGGGATCAATACGAAAAAAAACATGGATCGATACATAACTTTTTCCTTATTGCACACTTCCACACATGAGCATCTGGTGAAAATTTGTAAAAGTCATAGTTTTCGATAAAATACTGATAAATTTGAACAACTGTTGCCATCTTATCATCTGTTGCATTAATTGCGGCCCATATTAAATAAGCGTACGTTCTGTCGGGTTTTTGGAACACGGACTGCAGTTGTGCATTCATCTCGGAACTCTCAGGACAATACTGTAGAACACCAGACACTGCGCGTTTATTTTTAATATGAAAAGCCTAAATTGATACATTACTGTAACTTCTTCAGTCCCAAGGCCAATTTACAATGGACCACTGTGGTATTTTTTTAAACACCTGCAAGTCGACACATTACTGAAGCGCATGCGCATTACAATTCATGAATATCTGCCATCTGGCGGATACGCGAAGAATTGCAACCAATTAAATCCGAACCATTATCAATAAACACATCAACCGCGCATCAACCGCGGTTGTGAATGCAACATGAATGCGGTATGAATGCGGTCAGAATGCGGCATGAACGTGATGAAGTGTGGTGAAGTGCGTGGCATTCGGGAAAAATCCCCAAAAAAATTCGGAGATGTTGGAGAATAAAAGGGGCCGCGGCTGTAAGTGTCTAGGAAACCCAAAGTGAAAATGTTATTCCATGCAGAATAAATTTTTTTTTAAAAATGGAAGTATTATCAATATTCTTTCAAGTTTCTTTAATGTCAGATTTCAAAAATGTGAAAAATTCTTACTGACCTTGTTTGCCAAATATAGAAAAAACAACAAGAGAAATCACCGCTCAACCCTAATACAAATAATTAGTAGTAGTAGTAGTAAGTGGTGCATAGGGAATACAAACTGAATCCAACCAAACAAATTCCAGTCAAAGATAACCAGAAGAGTAGTAATGTTTGCACTTTGTTAATGTTTACTTAATTAGATCAAGAGTGAGTATAGTTTAAATCAGCAAATTGATTACTCATAAAGAATCACATGGGCAAAGTGACGTAATTTCATACACAGAGAGACTGGTCAAAACACCTCAAATTTAACAAAAACAATAAAATTTTATTAATCAATAAACAATGTGCTAAATATTTACAAAGTGAAATCTAAAATCACTTGTGGTGAGATATGAACCACGGTTATTAGGTGAAAATAGGTATACAGAGAGAATCTACTGGTGTATAAGCAAATCCTATTTGCCACAATTCATTAATTCAAGATTATCCCTAAACCAAATAATCCACATCATATCCTGTTCGTGAGTATAGCTTTCAGATGGAATAACGTGATTGTTGGCAAAGCTTCTCAAGGAAATGAACTTGTCATCTGGTTTTCTTTGACTGGAATTTGTTGGTTGCCAAATGTAGAGGCTGAGGAAAAAATCAGCAGCAGCACACATTTAGACTGCAGATAAAATGCATACAGTAATTGTACACATTCTAATCTGATCATCTATTCATTAGAAAATAATTAAATGATATAATCTCATTGAGGCCCCTGAGAAACAGTGTGTCTAATGGATACATCTAGTAGGTTTCTCTTTGTAATAAAGCTGTATCTTTATCAGAACCTGCAGTTGTCTTCTTTATTTGCTCAATACCCATAAGTCTGAGTGATGCTACTGTGTGTTTGAATTCCGTGCAGGGAGAAATGAATGCAGTGTCTTCTGTTCTATGGTTGATTTTGCTTCTATGCTCAATAAATCTAGTCTCAAGCATACGATTATGTTTTACCTACATATACCAAACCACAGGGACATTTTATTGTGTACACTACATTGGTAGTTGTACACATAATTCTGCTTTTTATCCCAAATTTCTGAGTACTTCTTGGGTGGCAGAATTCATTCCCAGTATTCAAACTGTTACATACGGAACAGTTGAAGCACCTGTAACACCCAGACCAGACCCGTCTGGTCTGCCCGCAGACCAGACCCGTCCCCTGTGCTGAAGGGGTTAGCAAGGATACATGCACCCGCAGCAAAGGGAGCGCGTCCGGAGTATAGAGTAAAGCGTTGCCAGGCCTGAGATAGGTAACGTAGACAATACTTGCCGGTACCGGGTATTGGAGTAGAATCGTCGAAGCCTTGCCGAGGTCAGGGAGCGGAGAGAGGAGAAGAGTCGGGGGCCAAGCTGTGATCGAGGGGTGCCAGAGAATACGAAGTCCGAGGAGTACCGAGGTCGAGAGCCAAAGAGGGTAGTCGTACAAGCCGTGTCTGAATCTGTGGAATCACTGAGAGAAGAGCACATTAGCTCCATGCAGAGAGTATGTCGAGCGATGAGTGAGGGAAGAGGGATGCCTGATAAGGTATAAGAGACCAATCAGGGGTGGGGGGCGGAACAGGAGGACTGCAGGAAGCTGCTCAGGATAGGTGCAGCTGAAGGTGCACAGGTGACCCCAAAAGAACTCAGGAAGTGTCCGTGCGGTGTAGGGGGGCGGAGCCTCACAGCAGGAGTGGAGGATAAGGGACGGGTGCAGGCACGTGCACTGTAAGCAGGGCGTGCACGCGGCCCGTGCCAGAGAGAGGCGCGTGCGTGGGGCGGAAGGACTGCCTCTCCCGCCAAGAAGGAGGAGGAGCAGCGGAGCGGCCGAGGGAAGCGGGACCGGGGTGACGGCCGAGCAGACGGCCCGCGGGAGTGGCAGCAGGTAGGGGAAGTTCCACTTTGCACCCTGGGTAGTCCGAGGGTTGCGCGGACGGTGCAGAGGCACCGGTATCCTAACACCAGGTTGCTCAAAAAATGTGATGCAGTGTAGTGTTCTTTGTTATCAGCATGATGACAATATCTTAAAGATTCTAACCTTTGGATGATTTTTGCATATTGAACCCAAAGCCTCATCTGTCTTTAGCACCCTCCAATGCTTGTGAATACTTTGTTTAATAAATCTGCTGGCAGTAGTAAATTTACTAACAATGGTTATTCTCTCTGTCATCCTGTTGATGATCAGTGTGTTATGCTTTTTCAAAGGCCTTTTCTATAGTCGACCGTTTATGTCCGCGTGATAGAAATCTCGTTTTCATTTCTGTCAATGTTTGCTCCAGTTGTTCTGGCTTATTCACTATCCTAGTTGCCCTGATCTTTTGAGAAAATGTTAACATTTCTTTAAGTGACTCAGGGCGGAAGCTGGATGCATGCAATGTAGAGTTTCTATCTTTTGGCTTGCGGTAAAGGTCTGTGTGTAATTGATGCCCATCATATGTGATTAAAACATCCAAAAAGGAAATCTGCGTGCTGCTCCAATTCTTCGTAAAGCAGACCGGTGTGAGGAGTTGTTCCAAATATGTGAAAAACCCAACAAGTTCCTCCTCTGTGCCCTCCCGGATGAAAATCAGATCATCAATATACCGACAGTAATAAATCATCTTATCATGGTATATGGTGTTAAGAATAAACCTTTCTTCAAAGTCTGCCATATATAAGTTTGAATAAGAGGGTGCCAATTTACTTCCCATGGCTATTCCCATGGTTTGCAAATAGAAATTGTTCTCAAACCTAAAGATTTTTTTATGCAAAATGAAGTGTAATTAAAGCATAATGAAAACAGGTGGATTTGCTGTATGTTTATTTTCCAATCTTTCTCTAATAACACTCAGACAGTCTTTATGAGGTATTATAGTATAGAGACTGGTGACATCTATGTTCACCAGAATTTTTTTTTATCCATTAGTGACAAAGATCTAATCTTGTCTAGAAAATTAAACTTATCTTTTATGTAAGACCGGCCCTCCACAACCATAGCTTGTAGGAAAGTATCTACATATATAGCTAAGGGCTGGTTGATAGAATTAGTTGCCAAAATAGTCGGTCTGCAGGGAGGTTGTGTAAGCTTTTGTGCACCTTCAGCAGTAAATATAAAACTGGACGTCTGTGATTTTTCTCATTGTTAAAAATTCCATCTCTGCTTCTGTAAGCCAATGATTACCTAAACCCAATAGGAGCATCTTATCAATCTCTTGCTGATATATATTGGTAGGATCTCGACTTAACTTGATATAACAGTTCTCATCCGCCAGTTGCCTAAGTGCTTCTGATCTGTATTGCTCATAAATTTTGTAAGACTAGTGCTCCCCTTTATCTGCTTTTTTTTTTGTTTCAAACATTTTTATTAGGGGGTCAGAGTTACAGGCATATAACAGATCATAATACCCTAATACAAAAATGTTTTTTTTTTTTTTTTTTAAAGCAAAGTAAGTAGAGCAGGAACAGGCGTCGCCCAGACCTCTGGGTCGAGTTGTGGCCCAGTAGGATAGAAGTCCGAAAAAGAGAGGGAAGGAAGAGAGAAGGGGAAAGGGGGGGGGGGTGAGAGGGTGGGGGGTCCTCTCTACCCCATTTGCTGCGAGCTGTCTATTCGTATAATCAACCAAATCTTTTGGTTAGTTCTCAGTTGGGTGGGATTCCCTGGACTGGATCATTGGACTAGCCAAGGCTCCCAGACCTTGTAGTGTTCCTCAGTTTTGCGATTGAGGAAGCCGTTAGTCTCTCCATCAGCATTACTTCTGTCACTCGTCTTTTAACCATCTGCTTGGAGGGGGGGTAATGTCTTTTTCCAAGAGAACGCCACTGCACATCTTGCCGCTGTCAGGATGAAGGAGATTAACTTCCTGACTGGGTGGTCAATTTCCTCTATTGGCCTGCCCAGCAGGTAGGTCAGTGGATCAGTGGGAATAGTGAGGCCGGTTACCTCCTGAATTAGAATTTGTATTGTGAGCCAAAATTCAGAATTTTTGGACATGTCCACCAAATGTGGGCCATGTCCCCTCGCTGTCCACAGCCTCTCCAGCATAGATCTGAGGCCAGGGGGTAGATTTGTTTTAATCGTACTGGGGTAAGATACCAGGGAAACATGATTTTGTAAATATTTTCCTTCGTTGTGGTACAGATGGAAGTTCCTGAGTCCCAAATATCCTCCCAATCCTCTCTGTCTATATTATATTCATATTATATTTATATTATATTATATATATTATACTGTCTATATATATTCAGTTCCGCCGCCCACTTGAGCATTTAGTCATGGGTGGAGGGGCCTGCTGTTATCTCCATTCCAGCGTATATTTGGGATATTAGTCCTTTTTGATGAGTACCAGTCTGGCACAACACCTCAAAGTTTGTAAGGGGGAAATTCAGTATTTGAGGACATCTTCTGAAGATAGTGCCGAATTTGGAGATATTTAAATAGACCTAATTCTGGCGCCTTGTATTTAGTGCGTAGGTCTTGAAAGCTCAGCAACCTTCCATCGCTCAACAGGTCAGCGATCGCCCTGATCCCCCTTGATCTGAATTGATCAAACTGTTTTGGTTCACATCCGGGGGGAACTTGGGGTTGTTGTGAATCGGAGTGAGCTGTGATTTTGGTGATGAAAGGTTGAACTTTGATTTAAATTTTAACCAGACTTCCCAAGTGTGCCTCATCGCACCTAATTCAAATTTGTGCGCCGTTCTATCGCCTCTATCCAAACACCTAAGGTAGGCCGGCAGGGAAGGCGTTTTGGCGTAGTGGGACTCTATATCTAATCAATAATATTGGCCCGGGTCTGCGTTCCACACTACGGCTTGTTTCAATTGGGCAGCTTGGTAATATTTTGAAATATCTGGTACCCCTAGACCTCCCCTCCCTCTCGATGACAAAAGTACTGACCTAGCGACTATGGGCCTTTTGCTCTTCCAAATGAAATTAAACAATCTATTCTGAATGTTCTTAAGTTCAGAGCCAGGGACATGGATCGGGATTTCTGGAAGAAGTATAACAATCTAGGGAGTATATTCATTTTTACCGAGATCATTCTCCCGATCCATGAGATCTGGTAGCCTTCCCATTTATCCAGATCCCTTTTGATTTTTCCAAACAAAGTTGGGTATGTATATTGGTATAGCGAGTGGTAGCTCCCTGATACATTCAATCCCAAGTATTTCATGTATAAGGAGCTCCACCAGTAATTAAAATGTAACTTTAACAGTTTAGCCTCCAGCTCTGGTACATTCAGGTTTAGGGCTTCGGATTTGTCATTATTAATTTTATAAACCGAGATTTTACCGAAATCTAATAATTCTTTATGGAGGTTGGGAAGGAATGTCTGGGGATGAGTTAGAGTGAGAATAATATCATCAACAAACAACGAGATTTTGTAATTTGTTTCGCCAATTAGTACTCCCTGGATATTTAGATTATCACAAATTTTGGCAGCTAGGGGATCGATGGTCAGGGCAAAAAGGAGAGGGGACAGGGGGCACCCCTGCCTTGTGCCATATATGATATCAAACTTCCGTGCTAAGCCTCCTGGCTGCTGATGGATTTTGATAAATTGCCCGGACCCCTACGAGAAACGAATCTCTGAATCCAAATTTCTGCATGGTTTTGTCAAGATATAGCCAATCAATTTTGTCAAACGACTTCTCTGCGTCTAAGCTAAGTAGGATTGCTTTGGTGTTTGTGAGGTTGATGTGATCTACTATATTTATTATTTTTGCGGGTGTTGTCTGAGGCTTGGCGGCCTGAGACAAACCCTACTTGGTCAGTATTTATAAGTCTGGGTAGCATTGGGTTTAATCTATTTGATAATATTTTGCTATATAATTTAAGGTCGGTATTTAATAGGGAAATTGGGCGGTAGCTCCCACATTGCATCGGGTCTCTGCCTTCCTTATGAATGCTTGCAAGGTTTGCTAGGGACATCGATGCTGGTATAGGATCACCGTCCATGAAGGAGTTAAACACATTCAATAGGTGGACTGATAGGATCAGGAGAAATCTTTTGTAATAGACATTGGTGAATCCATCAGGGCCAGGGGCTTTAGAGATTTTCAATGCTTTTACTGCGTCTGCTAGCTCTTCCTGTGTGATTTTCCCATTAAGCATTTGATTTTCCTCCTCTGTTAGTGACGGAAGGCTACATTTATCCAGATAGTCTGATATTGCTAGCGACGCTGATGTCCTTCCCTTCTCCTCTTGGGTTCTGAGATTGTATAACTTAGTATAGAATTTGGTAAATTCCTCTGTGATCTGAGTATCACTACATATTGTCTCACCAGACCGCTTCTTAATCGCAGTGATTTGGGATTTTTTTTGAACACCCCTTAGCTTGCTAGCCAAAAGTCTGTAGGCCTAATTGCCCTTATTGTAATATCTCTGGTTGGTCCATCTAAGGGCCTTTTCTACATCCTCCAGCTGTATCTTTTTCAGGTCATTCCTGGCAGCGGTCAGGGTTTTGTAAATCTTCCCGATGGATTAGTTTTATGTTGCTGCTCCAGGTTTATAATTTTTTCTGTCAAGTCTTTGGTTAGTTTTAGTTTAACCTTCTTTCAATGGGATGCAATGGAGATGAGATTCCCCCTAATAGCTGCCTTATGGGCTTCCCAAAGCACCACTGGAGATGCAACTGTACCTGGGTTGATATTAAAGTATTCCGAAAGGGCTCTTCTAATTTCTCTCTCAATTTCCGGGTGATTCAATAATGAATCATTTAGCTTCCAACAAAAGGTGCTTGACTTTACAAATGGGACAGAAAGAGTTAACATGATGGGGGCGTGATCCGACCATGTGATTGGGCCTACATCCGAGTTTAATGAGGCCTCCAGAACATTTTTGGTAGCCAGAAAGTAATCAATGCGGGAATAGGTCTGGTGAGGTGAGGAGAAGAAAGTGTAGTACTTTTGGCCCTGATGTTGGGCTCTCCAAATGTCCACCAAGGAGAACTCCTTTATGATAGACCTGAATTTCTTTCCGACCTTCTGGGACAATGTCGAATGTGAGCGGTCCGGGGGAATCGACTCATCCTCGTTAGGATTTAGGGCCATATTTAGATCCCCCCTACTACCATCGAAGATAGATTGGCTGGGTCGATCTTGTCCAGGACCATTTTTAGAAAATCTATTTGGTTTTCGTTAGGCGCAAAGAGGTTGACCAGGGCGATCGCCGTGCCAGAAAAAGAGCCATATACCACCAGAAATCTACCCCCTGGGTCCGAGACCATTTTGACATGATTGAATGGAGTTCCTTGGTGTATTAACACCGCGACTCCTCGTTTTTTACTGCTAAATGAGGAGTACAAACTCATAGGAATTGTATTGCTAAATATTTTGGGCGGTTCATGGTCCGTAAAGTGCGTCTCCTGAAGAAATACCACATCCCCCTGTGAGTTTTTCATCTCTTGGAGGGCTAGCTTCCGTTTTCTATTGTTTTGTAGTCCCTTGACATTCAGGTAGACAAATTTGATTGTTTTTTGACTAGCCATAGTCATTATGTTTAGATAGTAGTCTTAGGACCACTCTTTTCCCACGAGAGTGGGTAGAAGCATAATTCTATAGCTGAGGAGACAGGGCCATAGACCGCAGACTGGGGGGAGAGGGGGGGAGGTAGGTGGGAAAGGGAGAAGATATGCTGGGACAGCAGCAGCAGATGAAGAGAAAGTAGGAATAGGCCTGCAGGAGGCCTCCAGAAGGAAGAGCCGGGGTTATTTGCCGGCATTCAGGCTGGAGACCCGGTGGGGGTAATCTGAAAACGTGGGTACAGACGCAAAGGAAGGCGTGTACCCATAACCATCTATACATTTGTAAACCATACTCTTCTTTGTATTAGGGTGGGTCAGGGGTCAGGAGGTAGGAGAGGAAGGTTGGTATATATTCGTGGTTGACGTTTTGAGGGAAGGGGGAGGGGGGAGGGGAGTAGGGGGAGGAGAGGGGGGGAAAGGAGGAGAGGTGGGGAGAGGGAGGGAGGGGAAAAAGGGGGGGTGGAGTGGGGGTGGGGCGGTAGGAGGGGGAGTGGGGAGGGGAGTGGGGGGGAGAGGGGAAGAGGGGGAGGAGTGGGAGAAAGGGTAGGGGGGGGGGTAAATGGGGGAGTGCAAAAATAAACAGTTGACAGAGTATTTCTCTTCATGTATAGTAACCATCATTAACCGCACATATCTTTTGCATCAAGTATTGTCGTATACCTCATATGATCTGAGCATTTCCCTTGATTGGTAGCAGGGTAAGTTGCACGGGGGGTGGGGGACAGAGGTGGGGGGAGAGGTTGGGAGGGGAGAGGGTGAGAGGGTGAGGGGGGGAGGAGAGGGTATGGGGGCAGGGGGGGAGGATAGGGGGGGATGGGGGAGGAGGGGGGAAGGAGGGGAGTGAGGGAGAGAGGTGGTAGGAAGGGAAGGGGGGGCAGCGGGGGATAAAACAGGGGGGAGTACATTGATAAACGGTTGATATAGTATTGCTCTTCATGCATAATAACCATCATTAACAGCACGTAACTTTTTTATCAAATACCATCACATACACCCCATGAGCTATGCATTTCCATTGTTTGTTAGTAGAGTAGACTGTAGAAGAGGTGGGGGGGAGGGGGAAGGAGAGGGTGGGGGGAGGGGAGAGGACGTGTTTTTTGGAAAAGCATACTGGTTAGACCTTGACTCTCTTGCACAGAAATCATTACTCTCTAGCTTTACATCAGGTGCTGTCTGCATTGAAATACATATAAGAAGATCATGCTATTGCCCAAAGCTGGGACGGGGGGGGGGGGGAGGGGGGGGGGGGGGAGGGGAGTGGGGGCGAAAGGATGGGGGAGGGGGGAGGATGGGATGTTTGAGTAACCTTGTGGTTAGGTTTAGATTATTTTTGTGTACCAATCATCAGCGCATAGCTGTACATCAGATATTGTCTGCATCAGCATACATACAGAAGATTATTTCTATTATTTCTATATTTCTATTTATTTCTATTATGAGAAGTTGAGACTTATGAAGGAGGGGAGTGGAGTGGGGTATTTGGGGTATTTGGTTAGGCATGTAGTTAGGATCACATTCTTTTGTATTACAGTCAACTACGTATAGCTTTGCATCCGGTGCTGTCTGCAGCAACACACAAGTGGAAAGTAATTTCTACTACACAGCATAGGGACCTATACAGTGGGGGTGGGGGGCGGGTTAATGGGATGCCTGGGTACGCATATGTATAATTACTGACTCTTTTATGTATTAGTCATCAGCCCATTACTTTGCATCAAATACTGTCAATCAGGTCATACATATAAAGAATATTTCTAGTGCATAACATCTAACTATACAAGGGGGGAGGAATGGGAAGGGGTGGGGGTAGGTAGAGGTAGGTGGGAAAGGTAAATGGGAGGGGGAGGGGTATGGCAGGGGGAGAGGGGATGCTTACTGTAGGTTGATATACTGTACAGAGCAAATCGGAGTCCAATTGGAAGGGGGGGGGAGAGTAAGTCCTTGACAGCAATCACCTGGACTTCGCCCATAGTTGGCTTTTTGTTGCCTATGTCCCGCTTGCTGTGAGAAAATATCTCCACATACAGAGCCCTGTATGGGCAGCGCTTTGAGGGAACCTTAACTGTTGTTAGCTACACAGGGAGAGGAAGGGAAAAAGGGGGGGGGAGTAGGAAACCGGGAGAACAGGAGAACAGGTTGAGTGTACACTCGGAAGCTGGAAGCAATCAGATTTTGGTTGTTATGGGGATGGGTGCACACTAAGTCATGAGCTAGTATCCGCTCAACCCGACTCCTTCCCAGGGTAGCAATTGGTTGGGTCGGCACGCAGCATACTCACAGTTAGTTGTCCCCTTGGTCTGCATGCATTTGCTTGACCCCTCTCCCTCCATAACAAAGCAAAACAAAACAGCCCCCGACCTAGTTATCTGGGAGAGGGTTTCAAACAAGAGGGGGGAGGGGAGGGGGCAAGCACTGCGGGAGCATCGTAGAAGAGAATGGTAATCCCGGTCTATGCTGTCAACAGGCGGATGCCTCCTCTGGAGATCCAGCGGTCAGGTAGGTGAGAAGAAGGATCCACAGGGAGGCTGGTGGTGTTGGGGTTTCCTTGTCCAAGGCTTCAATCGATCCACGGTTCGGGAACCGGTGCGGGGTCCGAGGAGAAGCGAAGTGGTGTTGTAACTGTTGGGGTGACCTCACTTGATCCTGGTTTGGCGGAGCGCCGTTGCTCTCCGCGGAGGTCTGGCGGCATCACTCTCGTCCTCCTCTGCTTGCGGGGAAGTCATTATTGAGTCCTCAATCCATGCAGTTGGAGGAGTCAGGCCCAGGGCTAGAACGAACGGGATCATGTCCTCGGGTCGTCGGAGGGTCAGGTATTTTCCTTTGTTGTTGGCGATTAGCCTAAATGGGAACCTCCAACGATATTTTATTTCCCTTTCTCGGAGAAAAATAGTTAGGGGCCTCAGTTCCCGTCTGCGGTTGATTGTGATCTTTGAGAGATCATTAAAGATCTGGAGAGGCTCGTCTTGAAAATTCAAGGTATCCTTTCCACGGCAGGCCGAGATAATCCTCTCCTTTGTAGTGTAGCTGTGGAGCCTAACAATTATATCTCGCCTGCGTTTAGGGTCTTCCGAGCGTGGGTCTAGGGCACAGTGAGCCCTGTCAATCTCCAGATCCCTGTCTTCAATAGGCCCGCAGATCGAGGTGAAGAGATCCTTTAGGTATGCCCGGAGGTGATCAGGTTGGATTATTTCGGGGACATTGTGGATGCGGATATTCTGCCGCCTGTTCCGATTTTCCTGGTCCTCCAGGCTGTCCTTTAGGTAGATGATTTCTTCTCCAAGATGGGTGATTTCATCCTCCGCTTCGGTTTGGCGGGTGTGGGAGTCCTCCATTTTGCCCTCTAGGTTTGAGGTTCTGCCAGCAAGGCATGATATTTCTTGCTTAAGGTCAGCCACCGCGGACTTCAGGTCTGCCTGTAGTGAGGCATGAATCCTGTCATGCATGGATTCTAGGAGATCCTCGAGGTATGACTTCGTTACTGGCTCCTCTGCTGGCAGGGCTTCTTTCGCCCATGCTAATTTGCTTTGCGGTGCGTGAGGGCTGCGTACTCCGGCGCCATCTTGGGAGTCACTCTGCTCCTCGGAGCTTCTTTGAGGAGGCGAAAAATACTTTGTGACTGCCTGATTTGTGGATCTTTTAGTCTTGTTGGACATTCTCCTGCCGTTTTCAAGTTAGGTGTTTTCTGGGTGGAAGAGTGGTATTTATTCACTTAATGCTAATGAGTCCATGGAGCTCTTCACTCACACATCCATACCCAATGACGCCACCGGATGTTCCCCCCTTTATCTGCTTTTTTAAGTATGATTTTAGGATTTGCAACCAATTTTTAAGCACTTTTTTTCATCCATTGTGAGGTTAAAATTTATGTGATGCTTTTTCTTAAAATAATTGTTCACATCTGTCTTAACCATGTTGATAAACACCTGCACAGCTGGGTTCTTAGATGGTGGCACAAAATTAGATTTTAGCTTACATACTGTTTCTCTGGTAACCGGTACCTGAGTGCTGCTGATTGTGCATGTCTTGCGCTCTGTTGGAAAAAAAAAAAGATTTTAAATCTAATTTTCCTTCTAGCTTAAATAACTCGACTTCCAAATCAAATCTTTAAGGAGTAGTAGGCACAAAAGAGGAACCCTTGGATAGAATATGTAATTCTATTTCAGATATTGGTTAGTCTGAAAGATTGATTACAAGACTTTGCACACTGTTCACTGGTGAGATCTCAGCACAGTTGGTGTCCTTGGATTTATATCCACCCCTCCTGGTCTTTTGTCTTTTTACTTTGTATTGGTTGATTTGCCTCTTCTTAAATAAGATTTTGAAGTTCCAGGTGTTTCCGAGTACATGCCGTCTGCTGAAGAACTCGCCTCTGAATCATTTGTGTTGATCTCCTTGTGAACATCAATACATTGGGAGTACTATACGCCCTCTCAATGTTAGGTTCATAGAGCAGCGGTGCGCAAAGTGGGGGGCACGCAAGATTGCTTAGGGGGGCGCAGGCGGCGGCCGGCGAAACGGTGGTGTGCGCTGGCCGGTAGACACCAAAACAATCTGTCCTTCAGTGGGCAGAAGTGAACGGGCTGGCAGAAGCGAGCGAGCAGCCGGGCGCAAGGGAGGGAGGGCAGGCGCATTAGTACTGGCAGCCAACATGATTGTGTGTGAGCACGCACGCATGAGGGCTGCGGAGGTACGTCGTCAGAGGAGATTGGTTCCGAAGAGACCAGGGGAGGAGCAAGCCCCAGCGCTGTGACATCAAACGCCCTTCCATCCAGAGACTGCCAAGCAAAGCGCAAAGGACCTGCTCTCCTTCTCCAGTGGCTACCCGATTCGCTGGGACCCTCTGCAGTCTGCACTTCTGACAAGTGAAAGGGTAGGATGCCACTATTTTTATCTCAATGTTAATTTGAATGTAATAAAATCATTTAAAAAAAAAGTAAAAACACAACATTTAAATAAATAAATAAATAATACATAATACTGGTAGGTAGGTGTGGATGACACTGGAGGAAGCCAATGGGAGAAGGAAAAAAGGGAGGGGAAAGAAAAAATGGGGTGGGGGAGAGATAGAACGGAGGCAGCAAAGAGGTGGATGAATGCTCCCCTAGAGGATTGCCTTTATGATAGTGACAGTCCACCAGAAAAAAACAAATATTACCAGATACCAACAAACAATAAAATAAAGTGATCCAATACTAGTATACTGCTACTGCTGCGGCAGAGTTTATTCGAGCATTTGCCCGTTCTCTGCCGCAGCAGTAGCCTGGCGCGCGCCCGAGAGTGACGGGCGCGCGCCGAAGCAGCGGAAGAGCGCCCTCCGATCGGGGCGCTCTCCCTACCGCTGCCGGGTCCGCCGGGTCCCCCGGAACCCCCTGCCGCTGTCCCGCGATCGCGGGACACCAGGGCTCCCTCGGGGAGCCCCTGGACGCGCGTGCAGGGGGCGCACGCTCCCGAAGACGCGTGACCGCGCGTCTATGACGCGCGGCACGCCGAGGGGCGGCCACTAGCAAGCCGGGAGATTTCCCGGCTTGCGGTACCGACCACACTGCAATAAAGTGTGTCGGTACTGTACATACAGTAGGACATCTCATAAACATATTACAGCTCCAAATGTTATGATAAGTGAAATGCAAGGAATGTGAGAATAAGGCCAGGATTATGGTCCCTGCGCGGCAAACGAGCGCACCAGCAAGCACAGTCCTGCAGCCCAAGCGACTTGTGAACTTGGCTGCAGGTGATTGTAGATGCGTGTGGATGCATCACAAAGCTGGTTTGCCCTCATTGGCTGAACCAACTCACGTGCGCTGATGTTACATGGCAGATGCATTAAAATACAAAATTTGATGTATTTTCAAAATGCGGCCGCGTCAACGCACCTGTCTGCGCGTAGGCACGGGGGATGTCCCATAAGATAATAAAGCAGAGTGCTTGCCGGGTGCGCTCACACAAGCACGTGCATGCCGCGACGCCAGCACCATAATCTGGGCCTAATTTTGCAAGAGCGAGCTGTTGAAATATGTAAGCATTTAGACGTATTTGTATTTACATTGTATACCGTTTAATAAAGGTTTATTTTTCATATGATTTTGATTACATCAGGCAGGGAGGGGCTCGAGAAATTTCATGGATGAAAAGGGGGGTTCACCACAAACTGGACCGCGAGGCTGAGGTGGGGATTTTGATATACGCCAACCTACAACCGCGTAACCGCGTCCGGAGTGCAGAGTGGTAGACATGTAGCTGGGTCAGGGTAGGAAAGGTCAGATTGGTCGTAATACTCGCCGTGGTCTAGGATAGGAGAAATGTATGTATGTATGTATGTATGACTTTATTTGTATAGCGCCATAAAATGTACATAGCGCTTCACAGTAGTAATACATGTCATATAAATAACAAATATAAATAACACATCATGGGAATAAGTGCTTCAGATATACTGTAAAAGTAACATTAAGGAAGGAGTCCCTGCTCCGAGGAGCTTACAATCTAATTGGTAGGTAGGGAGAACGTACAGAGACAGTAGGAGGGAATACTAGTAAGTGCGTCTGCAGGGGGCCAAGCTTTGTGTCATGTGTCCATGATTATCCAGTGCTACTCATATGCTTCTTTAAGCAGATGTGTCTTAAGGTGGGTCTTAAAGGTGGATAGCGAGGGGGCTAGTCGGGTATTGAGGGGAAGAGCATTCCAGAGGTGTGGGGCAGAAAGTGAGAAAGGTTTAAGGCGGGAGAGAGCTTTAGATACAAAGGGGGTAGAAAGAAGACATCCTTGAGAAGAACGCAAGAGTCGTGATGGTGCATAGCGAGAAATTAGGGCTGAGATGTAATGAGGGGCAGAAGAATGAAAAGCTTTAAAAGTGAGCAGTAGAATTGAGTGTGAGATAAGCGATTTAATTGGAAGCCAGGAGAGGGATTTCAGCAGGGGAGACGCTGAGACAGATTTAGGAAAGAGTAGAGTGATTCTGGCAGCAGTGTTTAGGATAGATTGTAGGGGAGACAGGTGAGAGGTCGGATAGTCGTTGAGTGGTGCTGGGGTCCAAGAATATAGAAGGTAGAAGTCCAAATGCAAGCCGAGTTCAGGGGTCAGAGAAGGTGGAGGTCCAGGTACAAGCCGAGGTCAAACAGGAGCAAGGGAAGCAAGACAAGGTCAGACAAGGCAACAGCAGGGCAGCAGGGTGTTTGAGGCAAACACTAGTTATGCTCAGCCAGTTTGCAGCAGGGCTGGCTGAGCATTTAAGGAACAGGCAACCAATGGTAGAATAGCAGACAGCTGCAGGGTAATGAATGAACACCGCCCCTTAGACATATTCAGTCCACTGATAGGCAGGGGCGGGGAGAAGTGCAGGTGAAGAATAATTGTGGATGGAATTAACCCCTCGCGTACCCATGGAAACGCGGCAGCTGCGTGTAGGTTGCATCAAGTGCCAGTAAGGATTATCATGCCAATTCTTGACAGAACGGGAGCAACCATTTTAGCTTGCAACTAAAATCCCCATTAAAGTTTATGGGGATTTCTGTCTGCAAAAAACCCAAACAGCTGCCTCAGCATATATAGAATTACCCACACTCTCTCTTCTTACCCAGAATCTTCAGGATCATCAACATACTCCGTTTCGGCTTCTGTTTGGATTTCCATATATAACCCATTGCCAAACAAAGAAGCACCAGCACCATTTACTGGTAATATACTTGGAAAATTGGGTGGTCCCTGGAGCTAAACCCTTTTGATTTCTGCTCCAGGAACCCCCTGCTTCCATTTGGGTCTCATCCTGTAATAATAAAAAATAAAAAAAAAGCTATAAACCTACATTTTTTTTTTAACTTAGATTTTTATTAGATTTTTCAAACATAAATGGGAAAGGAAGGGGTACAAAAAAAGATAGGGGGAAGGGGGGTAAACAACCATTTTGTATCACATTTCTTACAAACACAACAATCACGTTACATATCATACAACATTTGATAAACACCATATTTTACACTTAGCACTCCCAGACCCTCTCTCCTTCCGGGGTCATACTTCATTAATTGAACATCAATGACCCTTCTAAAAACCTCTCTTCTGGAAGGCAGGAGTGCCTTTTTCTACGTTGCCGCTACAGCGCATCTAGTCGCCGTTAAAATATGGAGAATCAATTGAAGTGTATAGTGGTTCACATCTTCCAAGAGTTTATCCAGAAAGGTTTGAATTGGATCTAACGGGATCGTGATATCTGTCACATGCTTTATTCGTTTCAAAAACTGTCCTCCAGTGCGTCTGCATTACTGGACAATACCACCAAATATGTGCCAGATCCCATTTCTGTCCACATCCCCTCAAACATCTTTCTGAGGTCCCTGGGAACATCTGCTTTAACCTCTTGGCGGTGTAATACCAACGTAACAGAATGTTATATATATATTGTCTTTTGTTACCATACATATAGAGGTTTTACCCGCATTCTCCCATATATCTTCCTAGTCCTCCCTTGTTATTTTGGTCTGGAAATCCAGAGCCCACTGGTCCATATATTTATGGGGCGGGGTATCCTTTTTTTAAATTAGGTCCCGGTACAAAGATGATATCAGACCTCTTTGATATTTTTTTGTTTTGTATGGATCTTCAAATGCTGTATATCCTGTATATCTAGGAAATTCCTCGTCATTAAAGCCCTGATACACAAAATGTCTAAATCCACATTTTTGAGGAACAACATGCCTAATGTAACTCTTAGTTAAACAGAAATACATAAATTGGCTACTATTAAAAGGGCTGCCAACAGCTTTCCCAGGACTAGAGTGTTGGCTGCCTTGCAACCCCCTCCCCTTCTCTTACACACCTCTTCACTCTCCCTCTTCCCCCCTGCTCCCACTCTTCCTCCTTTCCCACTTTCCCTGATTGCACTCTTTCCCTTCACCCTCTTTCCTCCCCTCTCCCCCTCTATTACTCAATGCCCCCTCCTCTCACTCAATTCCTTAATCCCCCTCCTCACAGTCCTCCCTACACACACACACACACACAATTCCCCCTCAATCCCCACACAATTCCCTCCTACACAATTCCCTCCTACACAATAGCCACACATTCACACCCCTTGCAGTAGCCACACATCCATCCTGCAAAATAGCAACACAATACATTCCCCCCCACAATAGACACACAATTCCCCCGCCCCTCACAATAGCCACACAACTTCCACTCCCTGCAGTAGCCGAACAATTCCCCACCATAGAAAAATAAAACTTTTAACTTAGGGCAGGTCTCCGGTAAGGGCCCGATTCACGGGCGGGACCAACTTACAGCATGGAAGGGAGGCCCAAATTTTAGCGCCCGCCAGGTCACTTGCAGCCACCGATCCCAGGATAGTTGCCCCAGCTCATCCCTCGTCAGTGGCTCTGATAGTTAACATGTTAAACATATCACTATCATTAGTTAAAGGTGCAATCCCACATTGGTCTAGGACATTTAACTGCTGCCACCGCTGCATTACCACCTGCTGTATATCCGCCAGGCTATTTACCCCTTACCCTAAACGTTAACCCCTAATACTAATGTTAAACATACCTTACATTAGGGGCTGAATGGCGGCTGACAGCGGTGGAGCAGCGAAGTGGCGGCGGTGAAACGTTCCATTTCAATCACACATAGCCAGTCAAAAAAACAATCTTTTGTAGAAAATTGAATAGCAAAGGTTTGGCTGCTTTAATTTCTTCAAAAATGAACATCAAGTAGAATTAATGCGGATTGTTTGTTAACCAAGTGTTTTTTTTTTAACTCTTATCCCACCCTTATCACCTTATCCTTATCAGAAAATAAGGGGGGGGTTTGAGAGAAGGGGTTTTGGCTTTGATAACACACTCAGAACAGAGAGACATCAGAAAAACAAATGAGTAGCCAGAGGAAAACAAACCCCTCCCAAGTCTCAGCTCGCCATGTTTAAATAAATTAAATATTTATTTAAAAATACTTATAGATGCCAGATTTGTGTAAAAACGGCATCAATCACTAAGAGGCAAATTTTTGAACATCTCACTGGCATTACATTGTATTGCTCTTATGAGGGATTGCCCCTTTCAGTTTGGGTTTGTGTGGGATTCCACAGGACCTGCCAGAAAATAATAAATTGCATGAACTAAAGGTCTGCAAGATAACACTGAATAACTTGAAGATAACAGATTGTTAAATTCAAATACTGTATGCCGACAAACAGGTTCAAGCCAGTGTTTATGTAGCCTGACTTAGTGAACACTTAAGTGCAAAATGTAAAAGTGGATTAAAGAAAAGAATTGATTAAATCCATATGTATATATTTGCTCAAGTGTTTATAATCATAGTGATTCGGGTAAAGAGGCAATAGGGCATACAGTAATAAGTACTAGTATCTGCATCTTATACAGTAGGATACCTATAAAAGCAATGTTTGAGGACATTTTCAAAGGTGGGCTGGGTCATTCTAGGTTGAAATATCAGGTCACACTGAATTCTGGAGCCACTAGAAAAAAACATGTTGATCTGACGACATTTCCTGACATTTCGAAAGTATTCAAAACCCTTTTTGTATTTAAAAAAGGCATCAATCAGCTAATTTTCACATATTTAATATGTATAAATCAATGTAAAAAGCTACTACTGAGTAGTTAGTTCATTTCCACCAGGGATTGCCTACAGTATTTAAATAGTGTAACGTGTTTCCCCCATCCTCTGGGAGATTCTGCCATTACTGGTCGTGTGGTGCATGATACCTGCTGGTAACAGGAGGGCTGAGCTGACCGCCGATGGTAGTGGGGACACAGGGTCAGGTTTCTGGGGTACATTACCCACATGGTTCTCTAGCTGTGCAGCCCCTCCATCTACTGTAGGGTCCAGGTAGGTGGAGATGATCTCCTACAGTTGAACTATCACCTCTCCCCCAGTAAGATCACACACTAGGCAGGAGTATAAAAACAGGAACGGTTTATTATCTCACTCTGTGCAGCACAGTACACGGCAGGGTTCTGCCCAATGCAGCAAATGTCAGCTACTGACTGAAGGATGGTCCCTGGACCTTCACTACAGGCCAAGGGCACCCGCAGCAGTCCCAGCTCTTCCCTGCCCCTCTAGCAAGGGCAGAGGTATGGTACACACTCACTCTCCCCCGAGGGGAAGAGGACCAGAGAAGGCCCAATAATCTGCCCCTCTCAAGTGGGTAGAGGCACTGCTAAATTTGGGATGGCACTGCCCTTAAGTACAGCTAGGAGGAGGGCACCAGGTCTGTTCCATGATTGGACATGCTCAGGCCGGATGTCACCACCTCCCACTCAAGTGCAGCTCCAGTGAGCGGGAAAACCCCATGTTGACTACTGGCAGTCTGATGCTAGCAGGACTTACTGCCATGAGTAGGGCAGGTTAGTAGCCAAAGGTAGCATGGCTACATTAGTAAGGTACAGTAAACATAATTTGTTTATCTGATGACCTTTTCTTGGAGAGAAGTTGATACAAGTTGCAATCAAGTAGTTGGAAATAGTTGCTGGAAAACTCTGTGACTGTTAAACTGACTCATCCCAAACAGGTTTATGCTGAATTGTTTGTTATTCTGCAAAAGTTAGTTAAAGTTGGAGTTTGACTTTATTGGAAGCATTTAAGATTTGAGAATCGGAATACCAATCAAGAATAATTATGTTATTTACGAAAGATTGGAAAACCAAAGAAGAGACAGGAGATGCAGGTCTAGCAGACTTGATTTTATCTACTGATATGATAACACAACATATCCAGTTATATCGCAGAATATCACAGAATATCCTAACACAATGCACCAGAAAGAGCAATAAACACTACTACATTAGTATGTCAGTCATTAAAGGGTGCTTGTATTTGTATGATACTGTACTTCATAGGTTGTGATACCTTTTTAATGGACCAATATACTGCATCAATTGTACACATTTTTCTTTTCCACAAGCTATTGAAACTGCAGAGGTTTCTTCATCAGATGGTATCTCTAAACTGGAGATGGGAGACTTAAATACATAGCACATGAGTTTTATTAATAAATATGTCATGAGAATTGAAATAAATCAGTATTTTGGACTCCAAGACAAATGGCTTGAATCAGGACTGTTGATTCATTACCCATGATGGAAACCTTTAACATCTTGGGAAGGTGTCTACAGCCCTATTCACACCTGTTTTAGCATTTTAAATGTTAGGTTTCATCTTTGAAAGTCCACTATGGATGGATTATGATTGATGACTATATTCCAAGCAATGGAACTACTTGGCTTTATGTCCAGTATGGGCTTTCTAAGAATGCTTTCCCTGCAAAATCTATCCACTCTCTGTCAACTTATACAAATATCCATAGGCAGAGAAACCAAGTTTTACATAAATAAAAGAATCATGCTGCAACAGTAGGAAAAAAAGAATGCTGAGTCTGTCCCAAATATTGTCATGTAATTTATTTTTATGTAAGTAAAAGTGTGGGGTTTTTGCATATCAGTTTCATAGGGCTTCACATACAAAATGAGTCTCTCCACTTTCTGCATCGTTTCTGAAATCACACTACCCAAAGACTTTCTGAACACAATTATGCAGATATATTCTTATGATGCTGCTGATTACCAGAAATTACATTAAACAAGTGTTATTTACTGGTGTGCATGTAAAAAATTGATTGGCTCTCTAAAACCCCTTATTAGAAGTTGTCACAACTTGCTTTAATCCTGGTGAGGCACTTAACCCATTAATTAAGCTTTTAGCTATTGTTAGCTTCTCTGTTTTTCATTTTATAATATTCCAAACCAATTTTCATTTTCTCCTATTTAGCACCACTGTTAATGCTTTACTTTTGATAAACAAAAGTCTTTTTTTTTTTTTTTTTTTAAAGCAAAATTCACTTTGGTATACAGCATAATGTTAACTACCATAAACTAATATATTTAGTAATTTACTAATTATAAAATTGTATAAAACTACATAAAGAATGGAAAATATAGCATGCCCAGTCAAAACCAGTTAATATATTTTAGTCTTAATGTTTCAGTGCAAAAAAATGTACCTTCCTTAGGTCAGGATGCTGCCTTGAGGAAGGTGTATGTTTATACTGAATCTCTGACACTATAGCAAAAGACATTAATTGGCTTTAAGACTGGTCATGCCATCCTATATTCATCATTCTTCAGATGATATACAGTCCAACAGCTGCACCGTGTGAGCACCCAGCATATTTCAATACGGGGAACTTGGTTCCAGATGAGTAGAATCATAATGCTGTAGGTCTATCTGTGTGTCTATCTATCTATCTATCTATCTATCTATCTATCTATCTATCTATCTATCTATCTATCTATCTATCTATCTATCTATCTATCTCATTCCAAGAGACATTTAAAACAGAGGATAGAGAAACATGTTCGTAACTGTAACATTAAAAATGGATTCATGTTACATAGTATATTTCAACACTATAAAGAATTGTATATTTGCAATCCAAGTTGTCTCAAATTCAAAGGAATAGAACAGGTCACCATAGACAGGAGAGGAGGTAATATTCTTAATTTTTTGGCAAAGCAGGAAACCTACTGGATTATACAGTTAGGGGACTCATTGAAGCTGTAGATCTGTAGGTATGATCCCCTATATATGATCTGGTTTAGACCCTATTAGATCCTCTCTGGTGAATCCGATGTAGCCAGGTCCCCTCTTCGTGCCCCCTTACCTTGTTGTTGCAGCCATCTTCTAACAGGATCCACCGGGGACTTCATATCCCAGCAGCCCCAGGAGATGAAATCATATGGTATAGCACCACCAATGGGGCTGTAGCAAACTACAGTAGGCAGTTAGGAAAGATACTTTTGGCGCACTTAGACCACGCTCAGGAAGTTTGAGCGAGGGCACAGAAAGGGAAGGTAGGGTCTAAGTGTCAGTGACTCCCAGACTAGGCCAGGTTACCCCTTAGGTCCAAGTTAGGCCCCATTCACCTATTAGATTGTGGCTGCTTCAGTGAAAAGACCCAGGTAGGGACATTTCTGTGACGGTTCAGGGGATTCCTGCTTCCCAATGTGTCCCCTTCACCCCTGATCTCCCTGCCTCTGACCCTTTTCCTCCACCTCCTCATTCATCTATCCCTTCCTCCTCCTGCACCCGTTCCTCTGCGCCCCGCCCGGATGCACGTCCAGCTGTCACGCGCGTTCCCCGCAAGGTGCGCGCTTACCCCCAAACTCCTGATCCCTCCTGCGGTACTCCCAAGCTCCCTGATCCCTCCTGCGACGTCTCTCTATTCCCTCTCTGGTCACGTTACCTCCTTCTGCTGCGCCTCCTGCCCCCTCGCCGTCTGTGGTGAGCGCCCCTGCGGCGCAACGCTCCTCACGTTCCCTGGCACACAATGTGCGCGTGCATCCAGCCCTTACAGAAGGCTCACGCACATGGTCCACTTTTAGGTCTTCCCTGAGCCCTGGTTCTGCCCCTCATAGTGTGCAAGCTATTTCCCTGTCTGATTTACCTGTTTCCTCCCTCACTCCTTCTGACCTATCTCTGCAACCCCTCACTCTACCCCCTGCTCCTCCTCTCTCTCCCATTGGTGCTCAACCCCTCACTCTACCCTCTGCTCCTCCTCTCTCTCCCATTGGTGCTCCCTCCTTTATAATCCCTCTCTGTCCTCTAGCTCATTGCTCTGCATAGCTTCTTGTGACCCCTGTGTGTACAGTCTCTATGCTTGGCTCTCCTGTCTCTTTCAGTGCTGGTTCCTGTCCCTGTTTACCTCTGTATCTCCCTGGCTTGAACTCTGCTTTGAATTGGATTACCCTGCTTTCTCCTGCCCTTGGACCCTGCATTTGGATACATTTAAGCTGCCTTCTCCTATCCTCGAACACTGGCTTATGGACTTGTTTACGCTGACCTCTATTACCCCTTAACTCTGGCACACGGACATTACTATCCAAACTCTCATACCCAGGACATTGCAAGTATCTGCTAACCTTTTCTCTACAGGCCCGGCAACGTATTACCACACTCCGGGCACGCCCTCACTGCTGTGGATGCGTGTTAAAACCTTACCCACCTCAGTACTGGGGACTGGCCAGGTCTGCGGGCATACAGGCGTTACAATTTCCTCAGTAGCCCGATAGTAGAGCCATCAGCGAAGATGCTGCATGGTGACTCGCGGCCTGTGGTCTGGGACCAGACCACCTACATTAATAGTATATTACTGTATATATACAGTATATACTGTATAACAACAACCCCTATAACCCCTAACATACACATACAGTACTGTATAGGCACATCAATGATACTATAGGCCGTCCCCTGGCGAGATGTGTTTGCAGCAGAGAGAGAACCGCTGCTCTCTCTGCGCAAACATCGGCACATTAAAAATGATTTAAAATACATTTTTATTCATAGTGTACATGTGCAGGGGGTCTCCGGAGCTGAACCGCGTTTGTTTCAGGTCCGGGGACCCCCTGCTCCCCAAGATACAGCCACCTTTATGAGGTGCCGGTATCCCTCTGCATTTAAAGGTCCCGATCACGTTACCGCGGCATGTAAACCAAGCAGAGGGATACCGGCACCCCCTTAAGGGGCCTGTATCTCGGGGAGCAGGGGGTCCCCAGACCTAAAACCAAAATGTTTCTGCTCCGGAGACCCTCTGCACATGTACAGTATAAATAAAACACATATATAAATAAACACTCGTTCCTTACCTTAGCGGTCTTTATTATGTGTTGTGTTTTATTTATCTGGTACATGTGCAGGGGGTTCTCCGGAAGCCTAACCGCTGTGGTTTGTAGTGTCTGTGGACCCCCTGCTAAGAATCCTCGGCCGGAGCTTCCTGCAGTCCATCTATCTGAGGCAGGCTAAGAGCAGGGGGCGCCTCTCAGCCGCGGGTAGAACCATATCCCGCTCCTTCTCTTGGGATACAAGAGTCTGGGTGATGTACTGCTCTCCACACTCAAGAGATCTCGGAGAGATACAATGAGATGCCATCACAAATAAAAACCCTCCTCAACGGTAAATACTTGGTTACAGGCCGCGGTCACGTGATCGGGACCTTTAAATCAGAGGGATACCGGCACCCCCTAAAGGGGGCTGTATCTCGGGAGCAGGGGTCCTGACCTAAACCAACGCGGTTCAGCTCCGGAGACCCCCTGCACATCTACACTATGAATAAAAATGATTTTAAATGTATTTATTATATTCATTTATTTTTTATTTATTTATTTATTTTTTGGCGGCTGCTGTGTGTGAGTTTTTTTATTGTGGGTAGCGGGAGTGGGTGAAGGGGGTATTAGCCCCAACGATGGTTGTTTAGGCTTGCGGGGGGGTAGCGGGAATGGTTAAAACCCCTTCATAGACCGTAGCGGTTTAACTGCTACGGTCGTGAAGGGTTAAGTCCACCCACAACCTCCCCGCAAGTCCTAAAACTCACACCAAGGCCAAATACCCCCTATCACCCGCCCCCCACTAAAAAAACGGCCGACCCAATACGCCCGCGGTGGAAGTTTACGGGCCGCGAACCCATTCATTTGCCTTACGGGCTATCAGCTATGGTAATGGAAGCGCATTTCTGTATTTTAATAATATGTGCAGGAGCAGGGTCCCCTGTAGCATTAATTTTGGCTCAGGGAACCCCCTGCTCACTTACAATATTATTAAAATCACGAACATGCTCTTCGTTACCATAGCCCATGGGGGGAGTGGGTAAAGGGGGTGGTATTAGCAACAACGGTGGGTGTTGTAGGGCGCGGCGGTGAGGTTTAGACGGGAGGGGGTGTTAAACCCCTTTCATGGCATCCCGTAGTGGTATTAAACTGACTACAGCGTGAGGGGTTAAGTGCACCCGACCCCCCTGCAAGTCCTAAATCATCACCAATGGCCAAAATACCCCTTCTTCCACCCCGCTACCCACAATAAAGACAGGGCACGGTGGGTTAACCCTATGGATGAAGCGCATTCTGTATTTGTAATAATATTGTGCAGGGCAGGGGGTCCCCTGAGCATTAATTATGGTCAGGGAAACCCTCCTGCTCACTGTACACTATTATTAAAAAATACAGAAATGTGTTCGTTACAACTAATAGCACTATAACCGCCAAGGTAATAGGAACGACGTGTTTATTTATATATGTGTTTTATTATATCTGTACATGTGCAGAGGGTCTCCGGAGCGAAACGTTTTGCTTTGTAAGTTCGGGGCACCCCGACTCCCGCAGATACAGTCGCACTTTAGGGGGGGTGCCGGCTATCCCTCTGCTTTGTTTACATGTCGCCCAGGTCATCCGTGATCGCGGACCTTTAAATGCAGAGGTATGCCGGAACCCAGTATAAAGGGGGCTGATCTCGGGGAAGCAGGGGGGTCCCGGACCTGATAAAACCAAGCGGGTCAGGCTCCCGGCTGAAGACCCCCTGCACATCTACACTATGAATAAAAGTATTTAAATCATTGTTTACAATGGTGCCGATGTTTGCGCAGAAGAGAAATGAGCATGGTTCTCTCTCGTGGCAACACACATCTCGCCCCGCGCGGCCTACAGTAATCATTGATGTGCATATACAGTTTACTGTATGTGTACAGGTTACGTAGTAGGTGTTAAGGGGTTGTGTTATACAGGATATATATATACGATACTATATATATATATAGTTATAATAATTATAGTATATATATAATATACATATATATACTGCATTACATATCATGATTTATGCCAATCTGGCGGACACGCGAACAAGCATGCAGCCTATTAAATCCTGAACCTTTTCAATTAACACCTATCATACCGCGCGTCAGCCGGGCATGCGGCATGGCTGCGGGAAGCCAAAAGGAGCCCGGCATGCTCCGGGTGAATCTAGTGTGGCATTCCGAACATGCCAGGTACCAAGCCGGTGATTAGTAAGAATAAAGGTCTGCCGCAGCAAGTATTTGTTTAGGAAAACCCGTTTTATATACCTACGTGTGGCAAATACTGTTCATATTATTCCTGTGAGGGGTCATACCATTACGCTGGGATCCCTCAAAGGTGGAGGTGCTGCACCAAGGCAAACAGGGACACACCCACTCTCGCAGAGGCGGAAGCATCAGGCCTTCTGTAGACAACAGGTAACAGCAGCACTGTGGTGGTTCCTTTAGTACAGGGGAAAAGGGGCTACATGTCAAGGAAGTGCCTTGCAGATTCAGATCTGGGGGCGCCCGAACTCAGTTTTACTAAATTATGTCGTGCCCCTATCATACCATTCACCGGGAGATTTATGAATAGCGTTGAAGAGACAAGTCCCGCCCTCAACAGGTGCTTGCCGTTGGATAAGTCCCAACCGACACCTTCGGTATGGCCCCCCCACTGTATTGCTCCATGAACTCCCTAGTCACTCCGAACTGACTGCAGGAGGGTTTCTATGTGCATGTCTTCACCTTCCTAAGGAAGTTCTTGTGAAGCAAAAGCCAGTATCAATGTCCTGCCACAGCTGGCCACTCGATTCCTGGCAGTCCCAGCTCCGCCGATCAGAACACACAAATGCTTGCGGAGAGCCATACAGAATTGGCAGGGAACAAGAACAGTCAATCCCAATCACAGCACTACCATAAGCAAAAATATTTTCAAGGGTCAAGCCCAGCTCCAGCCAGAGAGAAGAGACATTTGAAGCCTGGAGGATTTACACCTTACACGTCCTAGAAGAATGGTGTATCCCAACCGCCAAACAACAAGACCCCCCGCATACTACATGGTGAGAAGTGACAGTGGACCAAAATGCAGATTCACGGCACAGATGCTGGTGGCGGTCACTGACACGGATCTATGGCTTAGAAGAGGAGCGAAAGCGAGCTCTGTCCAAGCATATATTGTCTTCGCCAGAGAGAGGTGGGAAGAACTATCTGAACTTATTCAGCAGATACATCTGGTTTTGTAGAATCCGACGCTCTACCACAACTCCCCAATGCCTCGGAAGTAAAACAGTACCGCCGGAAACAAATCTTGCGGGGAGTCATTGTAATGATTCGGTGCTCCTTACTGAAAGGGGATCCTCCTTGCTGGAAGACCTTCTCGCGTGGGGAAAGGGCATGAAGTTATATGGTCTACATTCCTCTAACAAGCACAAGTTTCGCAAGGAAGAGACCAAAGAGGCGGCGGTTTGTGAAGCCTAAGAGGCCAAAAGGCCCAGCAACACTCTACTCTAGTGGCGCCGGCTTCCACCTCCAAGGTGCCTAGGAGCTCCTAATCTTGGCCTCAATTCCAAAACCCTGATTTTTGCTGCTAAATTGTGGTCAAAAGGTCATGTCACACCGAGACTGCCGAAACCCAGAAAACATACCACTGGGGCCTCGTCCTTCACTGTAAGGATGAACGTGATCATGACCTCAGTCACTCCCACAAATACCCGAGGAATGATGAAAGGCAATCCGGAGCCCAGCCCTGATGAAGCTCCCAATAGGACACCTACAGTAGGTTGCGCCGGCCGCGATCATAAGAGTCCTCTGTGGAAGCGCATATTATTCCTCGGGCCTTGCTGGATAACGGCGTCCAGGGTTACCATTATCTACCAGCCTTACTATGACCTACACCTAAAAATCTGCCTGCAGTCGGCGAACAGGATAAAGGTGTGGTGTCTCAGCAATGAAGACTACCCAATCGACTGTGTGTGATGGTACGGTTAGATATACTGTAAATGAATACCACCAAGACCCATCCCATGGAAGTTGAGGCCCTGATATGCCCATGCCTCAGGATCAATCATATGGGACCAACGCCGATGTGGTGCAGGCTGTGATCTGGCGTATCTTCACGAGTCAGGTGAACTACCACTATCATCTTTTGCGGATCCATCCGGTACTCAGAGAGATGAGAGCTATAGTTTTGCGGCACAGAGGAGTATTGTGCGAGCTTCAATCACGAGATGGGTGTGACGAGATTCCACACGGGGAGTTGAGGCACATGACAGCAGTGTTCCAAATACCTAGGACGTGACAAAGCCGAGCGATACTTTCTCTAGAGATCACACCCATGGAACACTCAGGATGCTCAGATGCAAAGAAAGATTGTGGTGGTGGGGACTCCATTATAGGAAGGTAGATGGGCAATCTGTTGCCAGGACCGCATGACCGAACAGTTTGTTGTCTCCCGGGTGCTCGGGTTGGCACATTGCGGATCGCGTAGACAGATGTGGGGGGGGGCTAGGATTGACCGGCGGGTCTTGGACTTGTTGGCACCAATGACAAGTTAGAGAAAGATGGAGGGTCCTAAAAAATGATTACAGGGATCTAGGCCAAAAGCTTAAGGCAAGGAACCTCCAAGGTAGTATTTTCTGAAATACTATCAGTGCCATGCGCTACCGCAGGGAGAACGTCAGAGATCAGGGAGGTTAATGCATGGCTAAAAAAATGTGGTGTAGGAAGGAGGGGTTTGGGTTTTTAGAGCACGCGGACTCCTTTCTGAGAGGTGCCATCTATATCTCGGGCGGATTGCCCACTCAATGAACAGGGATCTTCTGTGCTAGGGGGGAGAGAGGAGAATGCTAAAAAGGTTGGAGGAAGATTTAAAATAGGATGGAGGGGGGAGGGGAATGAACAGATATGAACTAAATGGAATAGATGAGGATACAAGGTGGTATATGGGGTATAATGGGGGCAAGTGCAAGTTGACAGCAGTGAGATACCCATAGTAAATAGAGATGATAATACTAGAAAACTTCTAAAGACTAAACCAAGTGGGAGCAAGAGAAGGAAGGAGCAGATAAGATAATAGTACAGGCTTGAAAATAAACTTAATTCATGCTTGCTAATGAAAGAAGCACAGAATAAATGGGGGGAGCTTGAATTAATAGCTACAAGAGAGCAGTATGATCATAGGCATTACTGAAACATGGTAGATGAAACTCTGACTGGACAGTTAATTTAAAGGGGGTATTCTCTTTTTCGGAAGGATCGAACAAATAGAAGGGGGAGGTGTGGAGTCTATATGTTAAACCAGATCTAAAACCTAATAAGGGATGATGTCTATGAAGGGAATGAGAAAATGTAGAGACCTTGTGGGGATAGAAATTAGCAGTGGAGGTTAAAAGTATAAAGAAAATGTTGTGGGATATGCTACAAACCACCCCAATATCTGTGAGATTGAGGAAGCTAAAACATTTGCAAATGGAGAAGGCATCAAATCTGGTAATGTTTACATAAGTGGTGATTTTATTTATCCAGACATAGAATGGCAATGAGATTAGCGTTACAACAAAAGAAAACAGGTTTTTGGGGGTGCTTAAAGATAATTATATGACCCAAATTATTGAGGAACCAACCAGGGAGAGGAGAGGGCAGTTCTGGATTTGGTCATATCAAACAATGTAGAAACGTAAAACAACTAATTCAAGTCTTGCAACATTCATTTGGGTAACAGTGATCATAACATGGTCTCATTTGAAATAAATTATCAAAAAACAGATCACTTGGGCTCAACAAAGACTTTAAACTTTAGAAAGGCAGATTTTAATAAACGGAGGTCTAATCTAGTAGTAATACAATGGGATGATGTTTTTGAAGGGAAAAATGTAGAAGATAAATGGGCAGTCTTTAAAACATTGTTAGAAAAGCACACTTATCAGTGTATACCCTTGGGTAATAAGTATAAAAGAAATAAGTCAAAACCAATGTGGTTAAATAAACAGCTAGGGGAGGAAATGGACAAGAAGAGGAAGGCGTTTAGATTCTTTAAGTCAGAAGGGACAGAGACATCGTATCAGAATTATAAGGAATGTAACAAAAATTGCAAAAGGGCAATTAAATGAGCAAAAATGGATAATGAAAAAAGGATTGCAATAGAAAGTAAGGTCAACCCTAAAAAGTTATTTAAGTACCTTAATAACAAAAAAACGAAAAAAGAAAATATAGGACCCTTTCAGTGTGAGATGGGTAGGCAGATAATTTGAGATAATGAAAAAGCAGAGGTATTAAACAAATTCTTTGCCTCTGTGTTTACCAGGGAAGAATCAAGTTCAATAGTAGCGCCACAGGAGGAAGCCACAACCTCCATATTAATGACCAATTGGTTAACTTAGGAAGAAGTTCATAAGCGACTTGAAAAAATTAAAGTAAATAAGGCACCTGGCCCCGATGGCATACATCCAAGAGTTCTCAAGGAGTTAAGCTAAGTAATAGCAAAACCATTATATTTAATATTCAAGGACTCCATTTCCACAGGCTCAGTACCACAAGATTGGCGTAAAGCAGATGTGGTGCCTATATTTAAAAAGGGAGATAGATCACACCCGGGGAATTACAGACCTGTAAGCCTGACTTCAATAGTAGGGAAACTACTTGAAGGTTTAATACGGGATAATATTCAGGAATACCTAATGGAAAACAAAATTATTAGTAATAGTCAGCATGGATTTATGAAGGATAGATCTTGCCAAACTAACCTTATTTGTTTCTTTGAGGAGGTAAGTAGGAATTTAGACCAGGGTAATGCAGTTGATGTGGTCTACTTAGATTTTGCAAAGGCTTTTGATACGGTTTCACACAAGAGGTTGGTGTACAAAATAAAGAAAATTGGACTCAGTAATAATATATGCACTTGGATTGAAAACTGGTTAAAGGACAGACAACAGAGGGTTGTCATAAATGGAACTTTTTCAGGTTGGGCTAAAGTCGTGAGTGGAGTACCTCAAGGATCGGTACTGGGACCCCTGCTTTTTAACTTGTTTATTAATGACCTTGAAGTTGGGATCGAGAGCAAAGTCTCCATCTTTGCTGATGATACTAAATTGTGCAATTAATAGAATCAGAGCAGGATGTAATTTCTCTTCAGAAGGACTTGGAGAGACTGGAAACGTGGGCAGGTAAATGGCAAATGAGGTTTAATACAGATAAATGTAAGGTTATGCATTTGGGATGCAAGAATAAAAAGGCGACTTACAAATTAAATGGAGATATATTGGGGGAATCCTTGATGGAGAAGGATTTAGGAGTGCTTGTAGACAGCAGGCTAAGCAATAGTGCCCAATGTAATGCAGTAGCTGCAAAGGCAAACAAGATCTTATCTTGCATCAAACGGGCAATGGATGGAAGGGAAGTAAACATAATTATGCCCCTTTACAAAGCATTAGTAAGACCACACCTTGAATATGGAGTACAATTTTGGGCACCAATCCTAAGAAAATACATTATGGAACTAGAGAGAGTGCAGAGAAGAGCCACCAAATTAATAAAGGGGATGGACATTCTAACTTATGAGGAGAGGCTAGCTAAATTAGATTTATTTACATTAGAAAAGAGGCGTCTAAGAGGGGATATGATAACTATATACAAATATATTCAGGGACAATACAAGGAGCTTTCAAAAGAACTATTCATCCCACGGGCAGTACAAAGGACTCGGGCCATCCCTTAAGGTTGGAGGAAAGGAAATTTCACCAGCAACAAAGGAAAGGGTTCTTTACAGTAAGGGCAGTTAAAATGTGGAATTCATTACCCATGGAGACTGTGATGGCAGATACAATAGATTGGTTCAAAAAAAGGTTGGACATCTTTTTAGATGGGAAAGGTATACAGGGATATACCAAATAAGTATATATGGGAAGGATGTTGATCCAGGGATTAATCCGATTGCCAATTCTTGGAGTCAGGAAGGAATTAATTTTTCCCCTTAATGGGGTTTTTTGTTTGCCTTCCTCTGGATCAATAAGTAAGTATAGATATAGAATAAAGTATCTGTTGTCTAAATTTAGCATAGGTTGAACTTGATGGACGTACGTCTTTTTTCAACCTCATCTACTATGTAACTAACTATGTAACACATCAAGAGAGGGTACAAGATGGTCCCAGAGATACGGGAGTGGAGATCCTCCATTCCAAAGAAACTTACGGTGACTATTGTGACGGTAACTTTGTGACAGGCTATTAATAATACTGTACACACCAAAAATATACCTGGGTTGAACTGAACACGGCTGAGATATGATAAAATATAATTTATTCCTTGAAAAAGGTGAACACAACAAGATAGTACAAATAGCAACAAAATATAGGCACTTACTTAAGATGGAATGATGAAACAGTCATAATTCTGGACTGGCAATTCTTACAGCAATCTTGAACGAAGCAATAACACCAACAATAGGCTGAGCCTGTTTCTTATACCATCTCAAACCCATCTCTTACAACCTAGGCGCCGAGCTGGCTAGAAAAATCTATTTGAAGTAGACTTTCCTTCCCCTGCAAGTGTGAACTGGGCCACTTGCATAACACTCAATTCCTTTGTCTCTGGCCCTAGGGTAAACAATCAGGGCAGTTAACTTTTGATCACATGCTATGCTAAATCTTCAGGATGCCCTTCCTGCCCTATTAGCATAGCAGATGGAGTCTGCATTTTCAGAGCAGATCCAAAATACCTTATACATTTTAATATCTTCACATATTAATAAGTTCCGTTCTGGTGCGTCCAGTGGGTCGAAATCTGCCAGTTATTAATGCCTACAGTGACCCTACATATTGGCCAAATTTAAACTCTCTGCGACCTCCAGAACCGGAGATACAGAAATGCACTTTAACACATTCTTAAAATACAGGATTCGTCCCTTTAAAAATGAATCTCTGCTTTTCACTCTTTCCCCATTGAAATCAACGGGGTCCGCCGCCATAGCGTTGAATGGCGGGCTCCGCCATTGTCGTCAATGGGGTTTCCCGCCATAGACTTTCAATGGAGAAACCGCCGCCATTGAAGTCTATGGGAAAATCCACAAATCTTTACATTCGCCCACACTCCGTCTGGTTGGTCGGAGAGGGCTGGGAAGGGTCATGCATTAAAGCCGGAACCTTGGCTACATGCCACCCAAATCCCATCCCTCTGGTCATTCCAGAACCGGAGATATGGACTTACATTTTTCATCATTTCACACTTAGTCGTTTTTATGCCACGCGGCTTTCCCCCATTGGAATCAATGGCCGGCGCCGCCATAGACAATGCATGGCGCATGCTGCCATTAGATTCAATGGGACCTCCGCTCCGCCATTGAAGTCAATGGCGCGACACTCCTTCTCCACTCGACCCCTTACGGGGGTCTCTCATTCCTGGACCCGGTGTGGATCGTGTGTGGGGGTTCCTAGGAGCTAGAAACAAAAATAACTTTATTCCCAGGGGCCCTAGAACCTAAGATTCCCATGCCAATTGTCTTTGAACTTGACCGAAGGGATTAAACTCTTTTCAAAGACATTGTATCCGCTTTTGCGGTCTGCGGTTTGGATGGGTGCCAACCTGTTCCTCGAGGCCGGCGTTGAGGAATCTCCATTGAAGTGAATGAGCCCATTGACTTACAATGGGAAACCACCGCTCCTCCTCTCGGACGCCACCTGCTGGTCGTCGCTGGAAAACAGGTCCAAAACCGCTACTTCTGCCATTAGAACGCATGGAGTCTCAATGGCGACCTATGAATGGCTGTAAAATGGAGCCTGAAAAGGCAGGAAAAGAGAACAAAGGGCTATAATCACTAAATTAACATTAACCCCTTCCCTCCCGCATCAACCCTAGTGTATGTGTGAGTGCAAACACCAGGATGAGACATTACATTTATACAGGGGAATAAACAGTTGGATACTAAGCAGGGTAAAAAACACATTACTGGACCTCGGTCCAGTTAACCCCTTGCTTCCCAGGTGAGAGTAGGGGGTAGCCAAATGGGGTGTAACCCCTTTAATCCCGGGCCAAACCCCCTCTATCATGACAACCATCTATAACATATCACCACACACTGTGCCGTTTGACATCGGTCAGAGGCTTGGTCGGATATACCCGGTCACCACCGTAGAAACTATGGCGAATGCAAACACCGCTACCGTGCGAGATGAGCCTGACGGGCTACTGTTTGATTTTGGGGAATCGACCCTGTCAGAAGACTGGGAAAGCTTTGGCTATGCTCTTTTTGGGAATATGTACACTGGCGACACACTTTATTTGAGCTCGGCTAGTCCCACGAATTCGGGTATACCCGGGTGTATTGAGGTTTGTGACTGTTTTCTGCCCGAGTGCATTGAGGTATTTTCCAGCAAGGGATTGAAGCATTTTATTCCCGCTGGCTGCAATACTGCACAGTATATATATATATACTGCATTACAATTCATGAATTTAGGCCAATCTGGTAGGGACACGCGAACGCATGCAGCCTATTAAATCCTAATCATTACATTTAACAGATCAGCCGCCCGTCAGCCAGGCATGAACCCAGGCTGGGAAGGCAACGCAACGGGGCTTGTCAGAGGTGAGGACGGCGCATTCAGGTATATGCCCAGGTACATACTGGGTATTTGCTCGAATAAAGTGTGTCGGTGCAGTAAGTACAGATTTTACTTGAGGAGAAACATTAGATGTAACAATGTGTGTAGATACTTTTTGCTGTTGCTTACACTCTTCATGAGTAGGAGATGGATTAACACTATTGTGTATTTTGGGGGTAAATGAAAGATCTTGAATATGTAGTAATGTTGTATGTAGAAGCTCTGCATTCATATAATATGTATTTTTGGTGGTGTACATTCATTGAACATTTATGAATGATATGTTGACTTGTCAGTTGCAATCTTTGATACATTTTCAACTATATCAGTGTCATGTGTAATTATATTTGGCTTGTGTGTGTCTTCTCCATCCATGCATGCTTCACTGTTATGTTAAAGTTATTTCCTCTGGGTGGATTAGAGCAGCAGACATGTAATAGTCACTGTGTTGAATTGAATGTACATTGTTCATTTTTCTAGATTGACATGGGATTATATTATTGGTTTCACCAACCTCTAGGTAATTTTCCACATTAGATACAGTACAATAGATGTAAGACTTTGTTCACTTACGTTACACTTGATATCTGAATCATTTGGAAAATTTCTCTTAACTGAGAAAAATCCTGTTTTTTTTAAAGGTCTTATGGTTGGAAAGAAGACAGCATTTTGGGGGGGTTGATTTGTGGTATTTAAAGTTCGCTTCCTAAAACATTGTTGTGTTTGGACATAAGGTCATCAATTCTCTTAAACACATTGGGCCTCATTCAGAGAGGGTTGATAAAAATGATCACCAGGGCATTTAAAATGACGTTTTTTTGGGTGTTGCTATCACGGTATTCAGAAAGGCTCAATTACCTGTGATAGCAAAATTCCCAAATCGGGCTAGTTGCTGCCAGCAAGAGCATCGAGCCTCTGAAAAGGCCTAAACCGGCGATTCATTTCTGCTGCAGAGAGAGCGGCTCTGAGAGAGCCGCCTCTTGCAGCTGAAATGTCGCCCGAAAATTATTTATTTAAATATACATTTCTTTCATAGTGTATATGTGCAGGGGGTCTCCGGAGCTGAACCGCATTGGTTTCAGGTCCAGGGACCCCCTGCTTCCCAAGATACAGGCACCTTTATGGGGTGCCGGTATCTCCTATGCAAGGAAATGTCCTGGTCACGTGACGCGGGAAATTTCAATGCAGAGGGATACCGGCACCCCATAAAGGTGCCTGTATCTCGGGAAGCAGGGGGTCCCTGGACATAAAACCAACGTGGTTCAGCTCCGGAGACCCCTGTACATCTACATTATTAAAGAAATATATATTAATAAATATTTTAATAAACATCAATACACGCCCCCCCCCCATTCGCCCAAACCCATACAGTACAGTAATGGGCAAAATAACTATTATCCAGATATGGATAATAGATTATTTGCCCATTATTAAACACTGCATTAGCATACAAAAATAAAGTAAATAAATACAGTTATACTTACCACAACAGCAGGTCCCTCTGTCCTCCGTAGAAAGAAAGCATATAGTATACAGTACATAATAAAGACATTCTAATGGCCACTAACCCCTTAATCACCTTAGCGGTTACTAACTGCTATAGTCATTAAGGGGTTTACCAACCCTGACCCGATACAAACCCGGGAGGCCTAAGCACCCACCCCTGACTGACTATACCCACCCTGCACCCATTGAGTAGTATAGTAGTACATCATACCCATATAATAATAATATGGGCATGATAAGCCTCTATCGCACTCAATGGGCACCCTAATTACAATACATTAATACACAAGACACACAATAATAAAACATAAGTAAACTCCAAAAAACCACACTTCACTAAATAAAAAGAGTAGCCAGCTAATCCAATCAATACAAGCAATAACAACATCAACAATGAATTAATTGAACCATTAACCAATCAAATTAATTAATTCCTAAACCAACTCAAAATGAATAGTAACACTAACCAATCAAAACAATTAATTACTACAACATTAATGAATGTAAACATTAAAATACAAAGAAAGAAATTATAACAATATCTGAAATAACCATAAAACGCATTAGCTAACATAATACAACATTAACTACAAACGAACACCAATCGCAAACCTTTTATTAGCATTGAGAATGAAAAAACAAACAATCACATCCACATACTAAACTGAAATGAAAAAAAGCAACTGCAATACCAAGCGAGAAATGCCCCCCAAATATTGTCATAATAATGTATTAATCTGTACTCTAAAATGGTACAGATTAATATATTATCAAGGTGCCTCCCACAAAAAAATCAAAAAACACATGCAATGAATAAACCTGTAAAAAGAGACATTTACAAACATTCAATATATTACTTACCATTAGAAGCTGTGGCCCTCCGACTCCCGGGGTAACAGGAAGCTCACGTACCTTGAAGCTCTCCAACAGCATCCGATGCCATCCGCCATGAAGATCCGGATCAGGTACCCAAATCTTCTTTTATCTTTCTTTAATCACCTTCTTCTATCTTCATCTGTAACCATTTCTTGATCTTCTTAATCTTCTACCTTCTTGTTGTAATCCAAAAAGCCCCATGGTAGATCCCAACCGATGTTGTCTCGTCGTCTTCTTGGGCTCAAATGAGGCGTCACAGCCTTAAATAGGGCTTGTGACGTCACATTTTCCTCCAAATGGTTAACAGCCACCTGATTGGCTGTTAAAACCATGGTCCGACTTTAATTTTTTTTTTACATGACGTCACTTAAAGGGAATGATGCCAGCCAATCAGAATGGCTGTGCTTCATTTGCCTTTAAGATGACGTCACGAAGCCGGCGTCACATGGTATTTCAGCCAATCAGATCGTGGGAACCAATTCCACACTCTGATTGGCTGAAATACCTTGTGACACTGGACATCTTGGATTTAGTGACGTCATGTTAAAGGGAATGATGCTAGCCAATCAGAATGGCTGTGCTTAATTTGCCTTTAAGATGTGGAATCTTTTGACTGCTATTATGAATTTAATGGACAATGTCTTGCTTTACACCTTTAACAAAGTTAATTAAATCATTATGGCACTGTCAATGTCCATGTACAAATAGGTCCATCACAGTACAGTACTTTGGCTATTTGGATGTGTAAATGTTATGTTGTCACTCACTGGTTAATGACCATTTTGTTCTGGATTATCTTCACAAGAGCCTGATATATTTGAGAACTGATTCATAGATGGGGATTTGCTTGATGAAGCACGGCGACATAAATAATACAAAAATTGTATTATATTTTTAAGGTTATTAAACATATTAAGACACCAAAATGTAAACTTTACATATAGTATATAATGTGAAGGTCACTCTGCACAGGAATCATGCTTTGTTAGTGTTTATTCTAAACATTATTAAAGACACATATTGTATTTTAACCCAACAGCCATGTCATACTTACTGTATGTGACAACAAACATACACATTATGATATCATTACATTAGCTTTTTATATGTATTCTAGCTGTACCCGGCGAAACTTACGCCGATCTAGGAGACCAGAAAGGTTATTAATTAAACATTACTTTTATTTCACCCTTCCCTGTAATACCTTGCTGTCTCTTGTCCCTTTTTCCCCACATTACTCTTTCCTCCATCATGCCCTGCTCCTTTTTTCACTCTCTCCATCCTCTCTTTACACACCCTGCCTTACTGTGTCTGCTCCTATCCTACTTATCTAATCTTTCTCCTCCTCTCTTTGCTGTCTCTCTGTTTCCACCTCCTACTGACCATGCTGTCTCTCCTCCCCTGTCTTTGCACTTCCTCCTGCCCGATTTGCAGACTGTTCTCCATTCCCCCCTCCTCGTTATCCATCTGTATCCTCCTTTCCTTACTCTATCTGTCTACCTCCTCCTCTCCTTGCTTTCTCGCTCTCTGTCTCCTCTCCCCTCCATGCTCTCTCCTCCTCTCCCTCCTCCATCATGCCCTGCTCCTCTTTGCACTCTCTCTTCCCCTCTTTACACTCCCAGCCTTGCTATGTCTGTTCCTCTGTGCACACTACACTCCTTCCTCTCCTATTTATCTGTCTTTTTCTCTACTTGCTGTCTCTGTTTCCTTCTCACCTTGCTGTCTTTCCTCTCCCATGTGTCTCTACTGCCATTAAAATCCCCTCTTCCAGTGTTTCCTGGATGAGTGAGAGGCCACTCAGTCTATCACAGACGGTGAGTGATGTCGGTATGTGTAGCCCCTTTCCCCGTGACTAAGGGAAACTACCCTTTCTGCTGTTACCTGTGGCTCACAGAAGGCCTAAACCCCCGCCACTGGGAGCCTGGGGTGCTCACGTTCCTCTGGTTGCAGCGCATCCACCTGAGAGGGATCCTAGCGCAGCAGGATAACCCCTCACAGGAACCAAAATAGCCAACAAATACACACACAGGGTATATTATATATAGTATTTACTGAACACACACACAACCTATTATATAACAGTACACACAATATAGATCAATGTATGACCAACCCCTGTCCACCTCTAGTGAAATCTTCCCCAAAGTTATGAGGGTGCCCTGGGCACCAAACCACCCCTGTGTCCTCAGAGTCAGGCCCACCCAAATAGTGTGTGTGGAGTAGCGCTACCCACTGTGTATGGCCGTTGGCCTGCTCTTTGGCCAGACAAGGCCGACTTGGCTGAAGGATCCCCCGAACCGCAACGTGGCCCCACGCGGCGGTCTTCTGAATCCTCTCTTGCTCTTGTCTTTAGGCATCTGCCTCTGGAGGAAGATCCCGCTGGAGTGTGTCCTTTTAACTTTAGAATACCTGTGGTCTGGTCACAGACCGCAGGCCACAGCTCAACGCGTGGCATCTGTCACCGGTGCAATAACACTGATACTAGTATGCTAAGGGGAGCGTCCCTATCTGGGGCCTTCTCTATAGCACACAAACTATAGGTAGTCGGGGTCTAGCTGGGACCTGAGGAGATATCATGTCTAGTCCAGCGGAGCACTTCTCCCTGGATCTTACCTCATCCCTTGCTATCCTTCTCCCGACTGAAGTGTGTGGTCCCCATTGTGCCAAAAGTATCTTTCCCCTGCTCCGAGAATACCAAATGAAAATGGATGATCCAGGGCACTACGTATTTTTCAAAAGATTTATTGTGTCAGAACAGCACAATCTTTCAACCTTCTCAGAGGTCTTTTTCAAGTGACTGGCCTGTCACTTGAAAAAAACCTCTGAGAAGGTTCAAACGGCGCAATAAATCTTCTGACGCAATAAATCTTATGTAAAAATCCATAGTGCCATCTATTTTCATTCAAGCTTAGAATTTTTTGAGACAGGTTTCCCTGAACCAGGAGCACTGCAAGTATCTTTACAATTTATTTGGTGTGCAGCATTACAACTTGTTGATCCAAGAATACCAAAGCCATATTGGCTATTGCTGCCTGTAAGAGACGTGTTCAGAGGTACGCAATGGAGAACGTTTAAAGTGAAACAAAAATTAGGCTTTATTGCGCCTGTCCCTTTAACACAGCAAAACATATGAAAATAAGCCAAACAAAAAACCTACCCCGCTTTGGAGAATATCTACACATGTAATTCATCCCTCTCTAACTAGGTGGTTAGCTAAGCTATTTACCAGCCCCAAATATATAAACATATATACCGATATATAACAGTCCCATAAGAAAGTCTTATATGTTTCTTGTAGCTGTAGGGGAAGGCTTCTATGCTTTCCTGGGTTAGCACCCTTGTGTGCTAAGGCAATGTCTGTCCAGGTATAGAGAGGTCTGCTCCCCTTTGTCTTGCTGTTAGCCTGCAGTCTCTTTGCAGCTCAAGACATCTGTCCTTCCTTGGTTCAGCCCCCAATTGTGAGACTCAGGAATCCTCTGTCTGTCTTTCCTGGGTCAGCTCCAATTGTGAGCTCAGGAATCCTTCTTTCGGTCTCAGAACAGGCTATTTCTGAGAGAGCTCTAATCAGCCAGGTGGAGTTGGTTAATTGCTGGTATGCTGGTATGCATTTAACCATCACACTGCTGGATTAGAGGCAAGTCTCTTAACAGGGGTAAGTCCCTGTTACATACCTCCCCTGTTTTTAGGAAGCTCGGGCTTACCACGGTCAAAGCCCATCCTTCCACTCTCATTTGAGATATCTCTGTGACTTGAATGAGAGTGGATGGAGGAAGAGAACCCTCAGTCCCGCTGAGTTTGGAGCCCTATCTCCAGTTTATTCGTGTTTCCTCCCGAAGGTGCTTGAGATCAGCACTCCTCAGTCGCTCGAGGAGGACTTTTTCCCAGTATAGTCTTTTTACTGAGTGCGTGGTCATGAGATTTCCCTTGCGTCGGGTGCTCATCTTTTTGTATGCAGACTGTATGGCGACAGTTGCAGAGCATTTAAGAATAGCCCGTTGAGTTTTCCGCTCTTGAAGCTGTCTTTCTGCACTTTTTTCCCTCAATGGAGTTGTTAGTTCTTTGGGATTGAGTTGCAATTCCACATCCACTTCCAGAGAACATCCTATCTTTTCAGCTTCATCAGCTAAGGATTCTTCTCGTTTTCATTCTGCATGTATACCTTTTGTGTTGCCTGTTGGGTGGCTGAAGGTTTAGCTAGTGCTTGTTTAGGTGGTTCAAACTTTGCAACCTTGTTTTTCAGATGAGCGGTATTCCCAGATCTCACTGTACCCTTGTCTTCAAGGGTTTTAGTTGCTGTGGGATACTGATGCTTGGGCAGGGTCAATACCTTTTCCTGTAGTACTGTAATCTCATCCTCGAGAGATCCCTGTTTCTTGAGTGCATCCTGCAATTTTCCTCTCAGGGTATTCATCTCCTCACTGTCAAAAAAACAGATGATAGGGGCGCCCTTACAACTACATAAAATAATTGTAATAAAATTTTAACGATTAACATGTGATTACATGTGCACAAATATAACCGTGATAAAGTGACAGGATGCTGAAATAGTCCAGAAAAAATGTTCCAAGGATTTAAAAAACTGGGATCAGCCATTTCTCAGCACATGGAAAGAGATACATGAAACAGCATAGTGGGATATTGTTAAGGAAAAAATGCACCTTAAACAAAATATATTAATATGAGTAAAGATAAAAAAGAACAAAAAACAACAAAACAAAAAAAACAATTACTGATTGAGCAAGCTATTAAAAATGGACAAAAACAATTTATTAAAAGACAAAAAACTAAGCACTAGATAAGTTTAAAACTAGACATCCACTTGTCCTGCGTCCGGCAACTATAAGAATCCTACTTACAAGCTGCAAGTAGGTCACGCGCTTTGAAAATGATTAATGGATGGCATCTCCTCCGCTTCGGATGTACCGCCGGAATGTTCTCTTCTTCTCCTACCTGGACCTGCTGGGTGTTGGGAAAGACCTCTGCCTGCTGGGGAGTTGTAAAGAAAGCCTCTAAACCTCTCCCACTCGTAAATTCGGTTTGAGTGGATGTCTAGTTTTAAACTTATCTAGTGCTTAGTTTTTTGTCTGTTAATAAATTGTTTTTGTCCATTTTTAGTAGCTTGCTCTGGGGTTGGAGAAGTCGGATGGATGTTGTGCGTAGCCAGGTTCAGGAATACAGAAGGTGGGAGTCCAAATACAAGCTGAGGTCAAGGGTCAGAGAAGGCAGAGGTCCAGGTACGAGCAGAGGTCAGGTTCAACGAGAGACAGCAAGCAAGATGCACAAGGCAAAGAAAGAACAGGTTGCTTGAGGCAAACATGGGTCATAAAACTGTGGTTATGCTCAGCCAACTTGGAGGAGGGCTGGCTGAGCATATAAAGGATTGACAGCCAATAGCAGGGCTGCACCAGGCTGTGAGGGATGAATAATCAGACGTATTCTGTCCACTGGTAAGCAGGGGCGGAGTGTACCGCAGGTGTGGGGTAGATGTGTTAACCCCTTGCGTGCCCCTGGTGATGCGTCATGGGGCGGGGCCTAAGCTCGATCCTGGAAGGAGTAGTGCAGAGCTTGTACGGTGCCAGTATGTGGGGTGTGTCATCCGAGATGTCACGGGATGTGTCATGGGGGAAAAACTGTAGGCCAATCCTTACAAGGAGATACCTAGTGTTACGTCCTTTCTCCGGAGAGGAATATTGATCCGTTGAACGAAGGCTTTATCTATAAAAATACCGGCGGCTCTGGATTCCACAAAGGCCTTGGTTATCACAGAATGGTCTTGCCAGGATAGGCAGGTGGGAACCATCAATGACAGGGAGATGGAGTGAAGTTGCAGATATCCAGACTAAACTTCCCTTCTGGCACTGGAAATTGGCATTCCCCTAATTTCTTAGAACAGGTTCGTACCATGTGACCCTTCTCGCCACAGTAGAGGCATAACCCCAAGGATCGCCGGTGCTGCTTCTCCCATTCTGTCAGATGCAAATTGCCCAATTGCATGGGCTCCATTGTTTCTCCTGCAGTTTAATTGGATGGAGCCTGAATAGGTGGAATCTGCGGAAGAGACCAGGATCTGTGAGAACGATCCTGCTCCTCATGTCTCTCACTCATCCGAAAGTCCCGGGACATGCAAAGGCGATCAGTCCCTCCAGATCTAAGTGTAACTCCCTGTATGTAAATTCATCCTTCAGCCTCTCCTCAATGCCCTGACGGAAAGCAGCCTTCAAAGCATCCTCGTTACAATCTGCCTCCGTTGCCAGGGTCCTAGACTCAATAGCATATTGTATCATAGTGTGAGAGCCTTGTTTTAACTGCAGTAGTGTTAATTCAGCGGAAGCCGCACGACCTAGAGCATAAAAAAAATTTCCGGAAGGTTTGCATGAAAGCAACGGAGTCATACAACAAGGGGGAACTCTTTTCAGAAAGAGTTGACACCCAAGCTAATGCTTTGTCCATAAGGTAAGAAAAAATGTATGCCACTCGAGAGTGGTGGGAAGGGAAGGATGACGGTTGTGTGTCAAACTGCAGCTGGCATTGCTTCAGGAATCCTCTGCAAGTCGAGGGAAGCCCTCCATTTATTATAAAAAAAAATATTTTTACCAGGAAGTAATACATTGAGAGTTACCTCCGTTTTCAAGTATGTCCTGGGCATAGAGTTAATACAAATAAAACATAGTTACAAATACAGTTACATAAGTGAACAGGGTATACATTATATACAAGACACTGCATGCACAGTTAAAGAAAATATATATTATGGGCTATGTAAAAGTTACAGATCAGATTAAAATGTGAGACAGCCTTAGTTTTGAAAGAACTTAAATTGGTGGTGGATGTGAGAGACTCCGGAAGGTTGTTCCAGTTTTGTGGTGCACAGTAAGAGAAGGAGGAGCGGCCGGATACTTTGTTCAGCCTTGGGACCAGGAACAGATATTTGGAGTCTGATCTCAGATGATAAGTGCTGCATGTGATAGGGGTGAGGACCTTGTTCAGATAGATGGGTAGCTTGCCCAGAAAGTATTTGAAGGCAAGACAGGAAAGGTGAACTTTGCGCCTACACTCAAGTGATGACCAATCTAGTTCTTTGAGCATTTCGCAGTGATGTGTGTTGTAGTTGTATTGGAGAACAAAATGGCATATTGAATTGTGGAGGGTGTCAAGTTTGCCAAGGTGGGTTTGGGGTGCCAAGCCATATACTATGTCTCCATAGTCGATAACTGGCATTAGCATCTGCTGTGCGAAACGCTTTCTGACCAGCAGACTTAGGGGGCAATGCACTAAGCTCCGAGCTTTCACGCTGGCCTGAAAAATTTGCAATTTATGCTGATTTATGTGTTTAATAATGAGCAAATAATCTATTATCCATATCTGGATAATAGTTATTTTGCCCATTACTGTACTGTACAGTGTGTGTGTGTGTGTGTGTGTGTGTGTGTGTGTGTGTGTGTGTGTGTGTGGTGTGGTGTGGGTGGGGAGGGGGGGGTTGTATTTTGAGGTTTTAAATGTATCGAAAACTGAACAGGACCGCGTTTTTTTTTTACATACTGGGTGGCTTCCTTAGGTCTCGCCCCGGGACCTCTGGAAGACCACCTGGAGGTCTCCCCATCGACGTCCACGGTTACCAGGCTGGCGAGTCCACGGGGGACACCTGCGGGGAAGAACCGGTGGCCCCATCTGTGTGGGCACCGCGGACCCGTAGGCACCTCCCGAGGGCCCCCAAACCCCAGTGGGAACCACCTGAGGCCCCTCAGACACCTGTGGGTCTGACCCGGGGCCCCCCAGACACCCACAGGCCTACCCGTGGAGACCCAATTGTGGCCCATGGAGACTCACACAGACCACCTGGTGGACCACGGCGACTGGCGGGAACCACCCGTAAGCCTCCAGGCCCTGTTTGAAATCTTTTACTGGGCCACGGTGAGGTCTATGGACACCCGTCAGGCCCACTGGGGACTCCCATGGGCCTGGAGTATTAACCCTGTATGTAAAATAATAAATCATGTATTTATGGGGGGGGCACAGGGGGTGGGTTATGTATTTAATAAATAGAATGATGTTTATTGTGGGGCTGTGTATTGTTTTTATTGTGGGTACTGGTGGTGGGGGAAGGGGGTATTGGCCCCAAGGGTATGTGGGTAGGCCTCCCATCTGGGTATTGGGTGAGGGTGGTTAGGCCTCATGGGGTGGGTAGTGGGGGAGGGTATTTAGGCCTCCCGAGTGGTGGGTGAGGGTGGGTTAACCCCTTAATGACTATAGCGGTTAATGACCGCTAAGGTGATTAAGGGGTTAGGGGACATTACATTGGCTATTTTGATTCTTCTGTATGTTTTGCAGCTTAGGAGGGGACATGGGCAGGATGAAGATGAGCATGAAGACGGCCTTCATCGTGGGTGCCTCGAAAAAGTAAGTGTAATATGTATTTACTGTATTTATTGTGATTCATGTATTTACAATGGGAAATGCATTATTATCCATATGTGGATAATAGTAATTTTGCCCATTACTGTATTGTATGTTTTAGGTGGAGGGGGGTGTATTTAGTTAGAAAAATTGTTTATTTTTTTGGAGGCACAACATTGGTACTATAGGCCCGCGGATACCCCGGGACCCCCACGGGGTCAGCCGGGGACACCCACCGGCCTGTTGTATGGGTGTTGCGCCTGCAAAAATATAAACAAAGAATTTTTCTAAATCCTGCTTTTTTTATCACTTGCCTTTAGTTCTGAGCTGTATTCAGCGCAACTTTCAAGTACGATAAGTTTGCGTAGCTTAGTGAATCCCGTAGAAGGGCAGGATTCAGCGCATACAGCTGATTGTACGAGCAAAGTTGGACTTTGAAAAATTTCTTGAAAAAAGTCAGTTTTAGAACGCAAAGTTATATGTATAACTTGTGATAAACCGCTCACCAATATATTAATGAATAAGGTAAGTAATCAAAACAACCGGTGCAAAGGAATGGTAATGAGAGACACAAACAAACAAGGAGACAAAGATTGTCTCCCAGAGATCCCTATTAACTGCACAACAAGGCTGCTGTATTAAATAGGGGTACGATACTCCCTGACAGATAGTCTGATAAGCTGTATGGGGTATTAAAATGTAACCGCTCCCAGCACTGTGGGAGGACAGTTACCAGTAAAAGCCTAATACAGGCCAAAAAGTTATATTGGTACAAGAAACAACGACGCATACTCTAATTATCATAAAAACAATTTAGTACCAAAGACAGAACATGAAACACAGACAGAGCTTAGTGCACATCCAGTGAAACTTATACACGGTACAGTGCCTAAATATATATGTATAGATATCTATTAAATAAAATGGTCTTTCAGTTTAACATTTTGGCTAAAATGTGGCAAGCCCCTGAGCCACTACACAGCAGACCACATCTCAAGTGTCCCTAACACTAATATAAATTCTTAATAACCTGTGCATTACCAGGAAGAATGATTTATAATAAATCTGTCAAAATAAGTTGCATAGTTCTAAGTCTGATTGAAGCTTTTATTAACCTGTACATTACCAGGAAAAGCACTCTGTATTAGATTTGTCACAATCATACTGCAAGCAAGCAAGTTCCCCTGAGAGTGGGAGATGCTATGGAATGAGCTTTTAACCATTTAAATGATGCTGCAAATACTCCAGTGTCCACGCACAATTATTTTTCATTTGATTCACAATTTTATTTACAACTTAGAGGCACCGCTATGGGCACATCTTTCGCACCCTCATATGCTAATCTTTTTATGGGGTTGTGGGAGTCTATCTTCATTTTTAGTGATCATAGTCCTTTTAGGCACCAAATTTTATTTTACAAACGATACATAGATGATCTTTTATTTATCTGGGATGGTGATCTTTCTTCACTTCAAACATTTACTCACCAACTTAACACTAACGATTACAAATTGATATTCACTTTTCAAGAAAATATCCATCACATTTATTTTTTAGATTTAATGTTGTATGTGGATATACAAGGGAACATTCAAACAGACATATACAGAAAGCCAAACGCACGTAATTCTTACCTCAGGGCCGATAGTAATCATTCTAAATTTCTAAAGAAAGGTATCCTTAAAGGACAATTTATAAGATCAAAAAGATTATGTTCCACAAATGAAGCCTTTGAGGCACAATCTAGGGATTTAATTTCAAGATTTATGGCGAGAGGTTATAGAGAGTCTCATATTAACGATGCACTTGATTCAGTCAAATTGATGGACAGAAGGGATCTTCTGTCAAAGTGTTCAAACCATTCTAAACATGGACCATCACATGATGAGATGGCTATGCCTTTATTTATCACACAACAAAGTAGACAATCAGATCAGATACGATCTATTATCTATAAACACTGGAATACTCTAAAATTGGATAGTGATCTTAAAGTGATTCTCAATAAGAGACCAAAATTTGTATTTAGAAGGGCTAAATCCCTATGGTCATTTCTCTCTCCGAGTCTATTTGACTCTAGAGTCAACTACACTGGGATTAAAAATATTCCAAAAGGTTTCTATACATGTGGACACTGTGTGATATGTAAATATGCTAATAATCTCAAAAAGGTTACTTGTGTTAACCCTAAAACTGAACAAACGATTTAAACTTTTATTAACTGTAACTCGAGTTACACAATATATCTCCTGAGATGTGGATGTGGTAGGGGCTATGTTGGCCGAACCATTAGACCTCTTAAGAAAAGAATTATGGAACATGTTTGAGCAGTTAATAAACAGGACCTATCACATCCAGTCTCTAGACATTTTTCTACATGCCCCAAGGATACCATCAAGAATTTTTCTTTCTCTGGTATTGATCATATACATGCCCCAATTCTGGGAGGAGACAGACTAGGCATGCTGAATAAAAGAGAGATGTACTGGATCTATAGTTTAGATACATTGTACCCTTCCGGCATTAATATCGATTGGGAGTTAAATCCTTTTTTATAATTAATTGTTTATTATTAGTTATCCCTTACATTATTTTTATCCATTGATTCTATGTTTATCTCTCTCTTTTATTTTATTTTTGATTGGTATTTTGTTCCTCTGTCAGATATGTCGTTTAATATGTTATATATGTTATATACATTATATATATTTTCTTCATATTGCCTCTGGTGACTTAATAGATTGTGATATATATATTTGTTATCATTTTATGTTTTATTAGCTATTGTGACAAACGCCCCTCTTTTGTAGTGCTGACGTCTGTCTGGGTTCTTCCCGACACAGTCTTCTAGGGTTATTTAATACAAAAAACAGGATCATGCAAAGTATTAAGCTGCTTAACTCAGGCTTCTGCCTGCTTTATTTTCATCCAAGTAAGGTACTGCAGCTTTAACATGTGTAGGTTAGAGGTACTCAGATACTTTCATTCAGCAGTTCACTCATTTCATTGTTACAGTATTTCCCACACTGTTATTTCAAGTAAAAAGAAACCAAATTATATAAACAAAATCCTATCCCTTTCAGGGATCTAACTACACATAGAATCAGTCTCTCTAACAGCTGCTGGCCAACTAACCTGGTTCCCCAGCTTAAAACAATGCTCTCTCATTTAGGGTCACTTAGATACAGCACAGTCTTTTAGCAACAGCAGTAAACATTTGTTTGGTCTTATCTGTTCGTGGTGGGAACTCGGTCCCGTGTCCAGGCAAATCCTCTGGTACTGTGATACTTGGAGGGGCCGTCAACCCCGAAACTGAAAACAGGGGAGCAGCGATACCCCCAGCCTCCAGGCTCTAAGGAGAGAGAGAGAAATGCAAAACCTCTCTGCTCTAAATACCTGTGCATGTGATTAGAAGAGCAGGTGAGGGAGAACTAGAGCCATTGTAATCTGTGGTCTGGATTTTCCATCCAGCTGCCTGAGTTAATGTGAAGCTGTGGACCGGATCATTTTTAGCTATTCCTGCACTTTCTGCTCTAAAATGGGGCAGAAAGCTGCCTAACATCTTTGGACTATGTCACACTATATACAATTTTATTATGTTTCATACAGTGGCGGCCGCCTTTATTCTCCTGCGGCCGCCACCGCAATGTGCGGGCAATGTGCGGGCAATGTGCGGGCAATGTGCGGGCAATGTGCGGGCAATGTGCGGGCAGACGTGGCTGGTTTCTGATGCGTGCCGCGCGTCACTGTGGCGCCGGTCACACGTGCCAGGGTTCCGCCGGCATCCCCTAAGGTTGAAGGGGTAAGCGGGGTAAGGGGAAGAAGCGGAGAAGATGCGCGAAGCAGAGGCGGAGAAGCCAGGGGGTCACAAGGGGAGGGGAAGATGCGCGGAAGATGCGCGCGATGCGGGGAAGATGCGGCTGGCACGCAGCCAATTTTGGCGTCAGCCGAAAAAAGCCCCGGAAAATTACGAGCATTTGTTAGATTAAAGCTGGCCGCAGCAGTATATATTTGGTATATGAGACCATTGATATTGATTATATTGCATATGGATTACTTAACACGATATTCTAAGGTGAATTTATAAAATATGGTTTTCAGTAAGGGTTTTTTATTATTTATATTTATTTTTATTTTCTACATATGTATTATATTATTAGTATGCATACATTTTTTCTTTTTCTTGATTGGTTTTCTTTTGATTTTCTTATATAATTATTTCCTATATTCATTTATATATGATCATTTTTACTAATCATATATTATTTATAATTTTTCTTTTTCTTTTGTTATGTTTTGATTATTATCTTTGCAGATATATTTATATATTTTTGGATATAGATGTTTTGGTGTATGTATGTATCTGTTTGTTTTTAATTATATTTTCTATTAGAGGCTCTTTGACAAAGGACTGGGAGACCGAAACATGTTAAAGTACCTCTACAGCGTCATGTAAACCCTGTTTGTCTTGTTCCTCAATAAAGAAGCTTATTTTTATTGCACCTAATCCAGCCACCATCACATCTTTTTTCGATATGCACCTCTGTCAGGACAAGCTCACCACAAACGAGGCGGGACCGCGGTGCTGAGGTGGGATAGGATATAACGCCACCCACAGCCACGAGGGCACGTCTTGAGAGTAGAGTGGTCTGGGAGTCCGAGTCGGGGCAGGAGAGGTACGGATGGTAGAGGGTGTTGTTCGCCAAGTCCGGGGTTAGAGAGAAGGACGTAATCGTTTACCGTTTGCCGGGTTCGGGGTGCCAGAGGTGCGGAGAGTCGTATTGCCGTACGCCAAGTTCAGGATGCCAGAGGTGTGGATAGTCGTAGAGGAAGCCGGTTCGGTACACGAGGAAGACTGCAAAACAAGACAGGACAAGACAGGACTAGGGAGGCAGAGAGTGATGAGAACAAATGGTTCTATGCTCAGCCGACGAGTTAATGAAGCTGCAGGGTATATATAGGCAAGAGGGTCCAATGGCAGAGTAGCAAGGTGGGGGTGTGTGAATGGGCCAGGCTTAGACAGGGATAGGTCTAGATGAGTTCCTGGAGGAGGGGCTATAGATCCTAGAAAAACTGGTATATTGGATTGCAGCATTGGAAATAGGTACTGGGCCTTTAAGAGGCTGGTGCGCCTCCGTGTGGCCGCGCCTCTGTGTGGCTGCGCCTGTGGATGCGTGAGCGGGCACACACCCAGACCCGAAGGCAGAAGAAGAGGACTGACGTGCGCGAGCGCACAGGGGAAACGGAGCTCGGCGTCCTGGAGGAGGGATCCGTGTGAGACGCGGGAAGCCCTGGCAGGGCTGCAGATAAGTGGGGAGTACGACGAGAGCGGCGTGACTCCCCGTTCGTTACAGTACCCCCCCTTCAGGGGCGACCTCCGGGCATCCATGACATGGCTTGGAAGGATTCCTACGATGGAAAGCCTGGACGAGTCAAGGTGCGTGGAGATCCCTGCGGGGAATCCATGAACGTTCCTCTGGTCCGAACCCCCTCCAGTGGACCAGGTATTGTACTCCTCCTCTGGAAATCCTAGAATCCAGGATAGACTGGACCTCGTACTCCTGTTGGCCTTGGATCAGAAGAGGAAGTGGAGGAGAAGTGGTCTTAGAAAAGCGAGGACTCTGAAATGCTGTTTTAAGCAAAGATACATGGAAGACTGAAGGAATCTTCATCGAGGGTGGAAGGCGCAGGCGATAAGCCACAGGATTAATCCTCCTGACCACGGGAAAGGGACCGAGGAACTTGGGTGCTAGCTTCATGATAGGAACCTTTAGTCGTATATTCCTGGAAGAAAGCCAAACCCTGTCTCCTGGAGTGAACTCCGGGACCTGGCGTCGCAGGCGGTCTGCCTGGAGTTTCTGTCTCCCTGTGGCCATCTTTAAGTTCTCCTGAATCCTCCTCCATAAGTCTTTCAGCCGGGAGATGTGCTTGTCAACCGCTGGTACTCCTGAGGATAGAGGGGAGAAGGGTAAACGGGAAGGATGAAAGCCACAATTTATAAAGAAACCTTACCCATCCCCAAATACATATAAAAAAAAACACCCAACCCCAAATACATATAGAAACTCCACCCAGTCCCGTTGCCGCTGGGTTCTGGCTCTCCCCCAGATGCGGTACTCCCTCACTGACTGTCCCACACCGAACTTCTGATGCTGGAGCATGCTGAGCCTCTCTTTCATGCCAGTGCATGCTAAAATCTGACCCCAGCTTGCTTGCGGTTCGTACTGACGTCAGAGAGACCCGGTGCACACAAGCATCAGGAGTTCAATGTGGGACCGTCAGTGAGGGATGGCCGCAGCTGGGGAGAGCCAGGCTCGACAGCAATGAGAGGGCTGGCAGCCAGGCCACCCACAGCAACCAGGCCTGGGACACATGTCCTGGCTCTCCCCCCATGTCGGTGGCCCTGCATTAAAGGATATCTATCTGATTTTTGGAAGGCCAGAGCAAGCATTCTTCATCACGGGTAGGTGGCAATATCAGAGACTATGTGCAATGTATAGACCACTGTTAGGCTGAGTCCCCGCTGATGCTGAACGCGCTCATGCTTAGAGCATGAGCGCCGGGTGTCCTGCAACTTGCACGCGCGCGCAAGTGGGAGGAGGGGGGGTTGCAATTGCGGGCTATCTGAGCCAGCGGGAAAGTTTAAAAATGTTATTTACAAAAGCGCCGAGCGTGTGTGCCCGCGAATGCGCGCGCGCATTGCGTGAGCGGGAACTTGCATATATATTTATATATATATATAGCCATGTGTAAAATTGGTGTACATATCTCTTTCATGCTGGCAGTAATCCTGGTAAGTATGCAGGGTTGCCAGTAACAATCATGGAGGTTTGCCCTCAAACCCTGGGGAGGTGTCATATGTCCCAAAGGAAGTGACAACATGCTGTGTGTCCACGGTTAGTGACACAGAGGGTGTCTGTTTTCCTGGAGGTGATATAAGACACAGCACTGCCTAAAGTTAGCAGTTCTGTCAGTTGGTGTTTTGACTCTGTTCAGGAGAGTCATGTGGAGGTCTGCAACAGTGTTGCAGAGACTGATGCAATAGCTGGAGGCTGTGCAGCTCAAAGCAGAGACAAGCTGGTGAATCTCCCTAAGGGGAGAGGTGGAGAACAACTCTATTAGAGGAGAAGGAACATTCCTAATGGAGTGCAGCAAAGGAATGAGCGGCTAAGCTGCTAGCTGTGAGGGGCAGCTGGCCCATACCACCAAGCAACAATAAAGATGCCCTGTTCAAAGACAACCCCACTGTGTGAGTCTGGAATTACTCTACAGAGGAAGGCACCACGGAGGAGTTCCTCATCAGAACCATCCCCTTGCGGACGCAGGGATCCTGATGAGGTGGAGGCGCTGCACTGGATATAGGTAGGACTCATGAACACTACCTCAGCTGCATGTCTGGGTTGGCAATCCCCATACACCATCATGCGGGAGACTCAGGAGTCCTGTTGCCAACACGTGCACCACCAGACACGACCATGTAATGGGGACTGGTTAGACCACAGGGGCCAATATGAGATTGGGTTGGTCAGACAGGCCAGAAAATCCGTTACATATATATATGCTTGGTGCGGTTACTTGCATATCTATATCTATATCTATATATATATATAGATATAGATATATATATATATAGATATAGATATGCAAGTAACCGTACCAAGCACCGCCCACTCATATTCTTAGTTTCATGTGTGAAGCATGAAACGAATGAAAAATATAATGTAAAAAATGTATTCTGTCATTTGAGACATCATAGTTTAAACCTGGTGTTAATTAGAATCTTGGTTAAAACATGGGTACGAGCGCGGTATTTCTCTGGAATAAGTGGAAAACTTAAAAACTAAATAAATACCTGTGTTGTCAAATAATTAGAAGGATCCACTAATTATGTTTATTTGTTGTGAGGGGTTAGCTCTGCCCCTAGACCTTTATAAACCTAAGCTTCGCTTTACTCTTTATTTATTACACTAATCATACATTTACCAGCAACCCTCCCTTATCTGTAATCTACATCCTCAGATGGACTGGTTGGGTCCTATTTAGTAAAATGTGAGAATGGCACTTATGTACAAAAATGCAATTTCTTCGCATGAAACACATTTTGCTATATTAAACAGTTTTCACATGTCCATTCCCATGTAAAACTGGCATTGTACTGTATGTCATGGGTTTATTTTCCTTGTGCAAATCTGTGTGGTGGTAAGCAAAGTTTGTACACAAATGAAAACATCTAGAACAATGAGCTATACTGTACACATTTTATTTTATAAGTGCTATTCCATAGGAAAATATATAAAAAAAATATATAAAGATATGGGCATTCCGGTCTCGTAATCTCGCTCTCTCTTTTATATACCACAAAAATACTTAAACTATTCAATTTGGGATGAGGATAAAATAGATGAAATAGTTGCATATTTCTGCATGTATCATGCATATTTTTGCATATATTTTTCTTCTTTGAAAATATTTCTTCTCAAGTCTGTCTCATCTTATTAAATATAACACATTTGATGCTGCAAGTGCATGCAAATGAGATGTTTTTGGTAGCAATATTTCTGTATAGTTAATTCTTAAGGAATACATTGAAAATTCAATATATTTTTGCATTAAATTGCATTCATTTTAGGAGGATTTTGGATGTTAAGACTCAGTTTAATTAATAGTCCCCTTTGTGTAGGAGTCTGCTTGGTTTTCTATGGTGGGAGTAAGAACTCTAAGGAAAACGTTTCACGTAGTTCTACAGTTAAACTATAATATATCAATCTTATTGTATAACATATGCACCGACATAGTTAAACATTCTTTAAAAATGTTGGAGGTTGTCATAAACTGTCTGTGTACTGTAATGTCCGGCATACAGTATAATAACTGTAAAAATATTTGATCTTAACTTGATAATGTACTGACACTGATCTTGATTTCATATGGTATCAAGACGTGACACAGATCATCATATGATTAATTATTTAGAAGTAACTTATTTTAATTGCTTACAGGCAACCTATCAGTTAATAATTTGTAAAAAGTGTAGATGCTGAAGTGGATGGGCACTTCCACTTGTGTTAAAGTACAGTATATTTGGACATTTACTTGTTTTGGGTAAAGGTAAACGCAATATATATGTGTAACACCCCTTCCCTCCTCCTACAGGAGATTTGGCTGATATGGGTGTTATGGTGCTAAGCTGTTAGGCTTACAAGAGGCTTGAGCTTCCACGCTTGGGGATCCTGGGGTGGCAGCGCCTCCACCCGTGAGGATCCCAGCATTGGCGGGATAGCCCCTCACGGGAACGGGTATACCTCAAATAACCACAATATGTGAGGGCAGTGCTTCCTTTCCCGTGTGGTGTTGGTGCACATGAGTACATTCCTGGGTACTTCCTGGGTACTTCCTGCTCAGACAGGCTGCATCCGTAATCCTACGATGCAGGGCCTCCAACACAATCCCCTCTCGCCTTACGTATGGTAGTACCGCACGGTCATTCCACCATGCCTGAAGAATCCTCCGCTGCGGTTCCGTCTGCTTCACTGGATCTTCCGCACACTAAGGGGGCAAGTCCCTTACTATTGGCCAGCCCTACAGTACTCTACTACAGTGTAGGGGAAACTAGTTGGAGCCACAAGGAACGGGACTGGCCTAGTCCAGGGGGGCTTGACTAGCTCCCCGGACACTACCTCTCCCTTCGCCGACTCCATCATGACTGAGCATGCCGCCTCCAGTCCGCAGAGGAAATCCTAAATGACAGGACCTCCTCTTCCTGCAGCGCCAACCCCAAGATGGCCGCTGCCTTACACACAGTCCATATGTATGTGGCCACACCAAACCAAACATGGCTGATGCAGCTCATTCAAACACGCCAATGCGACGGGACAATTACCAGGGAGGAGGCAAGGGAGTGTACCCTGCAACACGTGTATATCAAAGTCAGAATAAATTGGAATTTATAATGATGTATGTTACTACAGTATTTGAAAACTCTTTTAGATGCATATTTTACCCCTTCACATAAACGTAACAATAATTGCACTGACAGCTGGAATATGGTGGAAAGGCCTCAGTGTTAACTTTATTAATAGATGCACTTTAATAAACTCACACACCTCTTTCCTCCCAGCCCAGACGGTAAATAAATAAGAACAATACATTTAAACCAAATGTGGTCTCCCAGCCAAGAGCACAAATTATGAAGCACATTACTGCTCAAAGTAACATACCCACTGTGACAACCATAACGTTTTTACTATTATTATTATTACTATTATTATTTTTATTTGTACTTACTATAAAGTATAACATATTTCAGGTTAAAAAAGAAAGTGTATTAATTTTTTTTTTTAAATCCCAATGTTAATTGAGAACAAGTTACACAATCCATAACTGATAGGGAGGACGGGTTTTATAAATTGGCTTAATTGAGACACAGCTGCTATCACTGGTCTCACACTTTATATAACCTCCAATCCCAACAAAATTCCTCACGAGCAGCCATTTGCACACCAGTAGCTGCTCGTGAGGCCAAAATAGCCACACTACATTAAATCTCTAGCACACCAACAGCCAATGGACAACTGCCACATTCTCTTCCTTAACTACCAAAGGGGTCAATGTTCACACTGACCTGCTGCCCCTTAGATAAATGCCAAATATGCCGCGAAGGTCCAGGGCAGAATGCATGTTTTACCCCTTCACATAATGTTATCAATAATTGACACTGACAACTGGAATATGAAGTCTTGATCCGGGGTGGGAAGGGAGCGATGATTTCAGGAGCACACCAAAATAATAGAAAAAATAAAAACAATAATAGTGCATTATATCAATACAATCAGAGTATAGGACCTATACTGACAGAGTCAGACCATTGCCCATTTATATTCCACTTGTTGTAAGTAGAAATTTTTACAGAGCCAAGATATCTAATATACTCTGATTGTATTGATATGCTGCACTATTATTGTTTTTATTTTTCTATTTTTTTGGTGTGCTCCTGAAATCATCGCTCCCTTCCCACCCCGGATCAAGACTGCTATTGTAGGGAATCCTTGCATATTCCTTGGAAGGTTGAGAAGTATTTTTTTGGGTTACACATCATCGTATGTAATATTTTTGTTGCATTTTTTACTAGTACTGTGGGGATTTTAGCGCCGATTCAAATCACTTGGGTTTAATTGGAATATGAAGGCCACATAGTTCACTTCAAAAACATCAAAGAATCACAGTCAGAAGGTATAAATAACATAAATTAAACTGAATGTAATATATCGCCCGGGAGTACATTTGAGGACTCAAATTGGACTTGGAGCTCCTGAAAAACAATGCTCTGTCAACCCCATCTTGGATCTCCAAATTGAAGATATCTAAACCAATATGTGATAAGTGAATCAAATCTGACCTACTGTATAAAAGCTTACACCAACAATCTCCCAATCTCGTAATAAAAAGACATAAAGCTCCATTTAGTTTTTTCTTTGACAGCATTCCAGGGGTCTTAAGTTTTTTAAACTATCCACTTAAAATAAAGGACCACCAATGACGAAATAACTACAGAATATGGAAATGTTACCTCAATTTGAGCAAAAAGCTTTTAATTACATGGATTAATTCCAGGGTTTACATTTCTCCAATGACATTACAACCCACATGAGTAAGAATTACAGTATGTCAGGATACCTGGAACCACTTTTCTAATCTATCAGCCACGGCAACACTTTCCCCCATTTTTAACCAAACCATTCAATTGACATTGACACTTATTTTTTCAACACCCAAATACAGCCGGGTTTTTCAGCATTTGGATTCCCATCCACCAATCTTTACATTCATGCTTTCATCAATTGTAGCCTCAGTCTCACTGTTTCTATAGCAACTCCTGTCCTAATAAGTGAGAGCCATTCATAAACATTAACACCCACATTTCTAAAACCTTTTTAAGATCGAGAAGTGTTTTTTTAATGTTCCCCTATCTTGGAATAAGCACAAATATTTTTTAGACATTGCAAGCACCTTTAGGTACATATGTTTTTAACTTCTACAAAATGTTTGAAATTAAAACTGAATCGATTTCTATTCCTAAAAAAGCTAATAACCATAACTGGACTTACAGCCTTGTCAGTATCTATAGGCACGCTGAACTTCTGTGCAAAACATAGATACGTTAACTAATTAGAATATCTCCTACAGTATCCTGCTGGCCCTATGAAGAGAAAGTTCTCTAAGTAATGTAGTAAAGACTTGCAATTAGATTGAAATAAAAACATGACCATGAATAGACCATGACCATGGGCAGTCATTGGTAAACAAATACATACATTGATGAAGAGTAGATCAGCACAAAGAAACCCCTATTGTTGCACTCAACCAAACACAGTTAATTTAAATACAGGATATAATATCTGAGGCGAGGTGAATGACCACTGATCTCAGTGATGCACTCTACTGAGAAGGGTATTGTCAGTTAAAATAAAACAATACAATTTTAATTAGTCCATAACTCTTCTAAGTGCTCAAAAAAATACATTGAAAATGAATATACTGTATATTAAAATCTCCAATGGTAGGTCTGCTATTCCAAGATAAGAGTAAATTCTAGTATAATATAAATACAAATTAATAGTATATTGTATTCAAATCTCCTAATTCTCTTGGAAGGACACCAGATATAGATATGTCTCATATGTATTCTCTATATGCTGTCTCCACGGTAGACATACAGTACAGTATTAATAATTGTATTTTGTCTACCACATCAAAGGAAGCAGCCATGGTGTATACAGAGTCTTTAATAGATACACTGTCATTTAGCGATCCTGCCCTTCACTCAGCATTACCCAATCAGTTGCTACTTCAGTGTTTTAGCAATGTACATAGTGTAGCGAAATGTGTCATGTCTTAGTAGTAGTAACAATAGCTAAGGAGACAGTTTTGATTCTAACTGACACACATACAGGTAGTGCTATTGTATCCTTATTGAAAGGGTGCCATTTATAGGCAAATCTCATGTATTCTCTATGTGCTGCCTCCACAGTAGACATGCAGTGTTAGTCAATGTATTTTGTCTACCACATTAAAGGAAAATACCAGAGTGTATACATCTACAATAGATATACTCCTACTAGATTGCCCAATAATTCACGCAGCGTTACCCAATCAAATGCTGATTCAATGTGCTAGGGACGCACACAGTGTAGCAACATGTGTCATTTCTCAATAGAAGTAACAATTGCTAAATAGGCAATTTTGGGTCCTTGCTAACACACACAGTGCTTAATGTATCATTACTGTATATACTTCTGGGCATAGATGCCTGCAGCAATACCAAGGATTTATACTTTACATGAGGTGCATATTAGTACAGAGAAGAAAGGGAAAATTCTATCGCCATAAAACCGTTTGTAAGTGCAGCGTTCTCAATCAGTGTCGGTGTCCGTCTCCACCAGATGACGTCATCATACCGTCATCAGACCCGATGATCGTTTCGCGTAACCCATACGCTTCTTCAAAGGGGGAGGAGTGATAATCTACGGTGGCAGGTAGAGTTTAAATAGCCCTTCTGAGGGGCGGAACGTGGGCGTGTATATTGATGTATAGACACATTAGGTATGACTTTGGTTGAGTGCAACAATAGGGGTTTGTTTGTGCTGATCTACTCTTGATCAGTTGTTGTATGTGTTTACTCCTATTCCCCATGCACCCCATACTTTACCATACTATAACCTTTAAAGTACAGCTAAACCCCGTTATAACGCGCCTCGCTATACCGCGATTCGGTTATAACGCGGTTTTCCCGTGGCTCCCGTTTAAAAAAAACGTTTTTTTTTTGACACATGCACCACACTGCTCACACTGACACACACTGCTCACACTGACACACACTGCACACTGCACACACACTGCTCACACTGACACACACTGCTCACACTGACACACACTGCACACTGACACACACTGCACACACACTGCTCATTGCTCACACTGCACACACACTGCTCACACTGACACACACATTGCTCACACTGCACACACTGACACACTGCTCATTGCTCACACTGCACACTCACTGCTCACACTGACACACACATTGCTCACACTGCACACACTGACTAAGTAATGTACAATAACCCCATGTATTTAAATCCACCCTACAACAATCCTGCATACATGTTTGGTACCAAGTAAAAATGTGAGAATTTTACAGCATGAAGGACCCCCAATGCATTCCTCCTTTGCAAACCGATAAAGAATGAGTTTGTGCACTATAGGGGACTGCTAAACATTACAGGATAGTAAGTTGCATGCCTTCTCAGTAGTCACAGGACTGACCTGTTTTTTTTTCTACCTGCTGTGTCTTTCCACAAAAATGTGTAACCTTTAACCAACCCCCTCCCCCCCCCAATCATGAAGGCCCCTCCTCTTGATCCCTACCCTACCGTGTTTATCTGCAACTTGTCTCAAGCTTCGTTCAACAGGCTGTTTAAGGAATCCACAGCTCTCTGAAAGCTCAGATAGGAAAGGCAGGGCAAAGAAGCTGGGAGGATTTTGCTCCTCCCAATGGTTTACCTACTATGTACTCTGCCTCCTGAAAATAAACACATCTGCAGGTTTGACCGAGCACAGCAAGAACGCTTTACAGCTTCCAAAAAACAGCACTTCCAAATGTTCAGCAACCCATTCCAGTGCAAAGGTCTGATGCTCCACCTCAACGCTGTTGTGCAGCGGCAGTAGAGTAACAGCACAGAGCTCTGTCACCACTTCCTACTAGAGCTGCCCTTCTATTCAAGGAGACGGCTGCTTTGCCTTTTGCTACTCTAGTACTACTCCAATGAATAGAGCACACACACACACACACACACACACACACACACACTAAATCCCCAGTACTAAGCCTCTCCGGAAGAAAAAAAAACACATGGCTGCCGGGGGCTGAGAGAGAGGAGCCTATGAGAGGGAGGGGAGAGGGAGGGGGCTGTGAGAGGGAGGGGACTGGGAGGGAGGAGGGATGAATCGTGCCGTTTTTTTTATACATTTTATTTATTTAATTAACTGGCGCCCGTCATTGCGGGCCCCACAGAGAGGCCAGACGGGCCCGCATGTTGTGCAGGCCTCTTCCTTCCTTCCCTCCTCACTCCCTCCCTCCCGATCAGGCGCGCGGCGGCCATTTTTTTAAAAAAATTAGCGCGACCCCGTTACTAACGCGGTGGTCTCGGGGTGGACCCCGAGGACCGGGTTATAACGGGGTTTAGCTGTATTAATGTTGAGCGGTTGATACCTTTTTGTTTATATCTTGTTGTGTGCAGAGGACATTAAGAAATATTTATCTGAATTAGACACTCTATATACTGTAGCCTTCAAACAAAAACATGGTGGGAGGTAGCTAGCTATAAATTGTTATGCAAGCCCATGTCGAGAAACAAAACGAAAAAAGGTTTTTTTTTCAGACTTGAAATTCACATTGAATGAGAAGTGATTCTAGCCACAGCCCTGAGAAAGGCTTTTCACTTGTACAGTATGCATGCACGTTTGAACCCGGGCTCGGAAAGATTACACTAAGCCACAAAGCCTCCAATTACAAATGAATGGTTTTGGGGGAGGTGTCGATAAGAAGTAGAAATACTTTAGCCTTGTGTGTGTGTGGGGGGGGGGGGGGCTGTATACTGGATTATTAGTTCAAATAAATATTTTCAACAGGTCATCATAATGTTTTGAACCCACCTCATAAAGTACAGTATAGTGTACATGATTAGTGTATAATTATAAAGCAAGTGATTGATTCTCAAGAAACAAAACAAAAAAAAGTTTATTTTTTCAAACTTGAAATTCACATTGAATGAGAAGTATAACACGCATGTGCCTAAATGTGATGACACGCATATGCGTTTCAACAAGGTTCCAATGAGACATACACACATGCGCATTAAATAAAAACAGTATGAAAACAAGAGAAAGCCTATCAAAAGTTGAAAGAATTGAATAATACATATAGAACAAAAGATATATATTTTTATTTTTGGGTCTTCTTAAAAGAGTTAATTAAACATGCAAGTGTATTGTAATTATACTGCAAAATGCAAATCAAACAGTAGTGATGATTACAGTACAATGTAAAAAGTATTGAATATGAAAACAGCAGCATACTTTTTAAGGTTTTCCACTGTATAAAGGTCACAATTATTCTATCCTAATCAATAAAAATTGCACTGTCACTAAATTGTTGCCTACAGAACTTGGATTTTTATATCAGATTCACAATGCGCAAGCAAAGTTTCAAACAGCGATATTATACTGTACAGTAGGTCCATAAAAATCCCTCCTTTTGCTTTTTTCCACGATGTCAAAGTTTTTTTTCCGGGGAAAAATAACATGATGCTATTATTTCCGGTATTGCGCATGTCGAGTCATTGGGAATTAAAGCAGCAGTTCAAACAACTTCTGATAGGCTCTTGAGCCCCGCCCTCTCCCTAGCTGTCCACCAATTGTATCTACTGTAGTAACAGCACAGTCAATCATATTGCAGGACTACTGTACATTTTCAATAATTGTGCAAGAATTAAATAACACTGGGCAAAGCGATTGATTATAGGCGAACGGACTGATCTGCAGCTTGCTGTAATTAATCACTTGTTTGTGTGCATCTGGCTTGGCGGGCTCCCGTAGTTGACAGCTGATGAAGCTGGAAATCTTTTTGGTACATGCAAGCTTGCTGGAAGTTTTTCACGTATTCTGGCGGCGACAGATAGCAAGGATTGCTGATTGCTGTTCACAAGGTTTTCACCGACGGTCGGACCGTTATTGTAAGCCGGTGCAGGCACTCTTGGTGGCCTTTTGAAGTTGCCATGCTCAAACACAATGCAAAAAGGGGCTGCGCAGGTTACGCGCGGTGCACGCGCACACTCTAATGCGGTCGATATTGGCTGTGTAATGGGACGCACCTGCATGATCCAGCAGCCTATCCTGAGCCACAGTCCTACTTCCTGGTTGCCTCCCATTGGTGGGAGATCCCATTAATATTCTCTCAGAGCTCTCAGTCATTGGACCATGACGACGCTGCTCTCTCCTGCACTGACCCTGGCTTTGGCTCTACGACTACTCTATGCTCTCCAATCCTGACTCCGGCTACGTACCCCAACGATCCACTAATCCATACTCCAAGACCCGGTAAATACCTCATTTACGCTGTCTTTTGTTACCCTGATCCGGCCTGCAAGACTATCCTACACTCTAGACGCGCCCTCGCGGTTGTGGTCGGCCTTTTGTACCAATCCCTACTTCAGCCCCGCGGTCGCACCTCGTTTGTGGTGAGCTACGCATTACAGTATACTCGGCCAAACAAACTTCGGCCCCGCTGAGGTAGGAAGAGTCCTGAGCACGCACGCCAATGCCCTGTCAAGTCTTGAAAATAAATTGGAGTCTAATGACCAAAACTTGAGAACCCTCAGAGAGGACTTTAGGACCTTATCCCTCTACCTCAAAGGTCCTCGCCCGGATTCCGTGCCTTCAGTCACTAGTACTCCCCACATGCCTGCTTATCTGTCCGAACCAGTCTTCCCACACCCAATCGGTATGGGGGAAATTCTCACGAGTGTCGGGGCTTCCTTAACCAATGTTTCATTCAGTTTGAGATGAATTCTTCCCGCTTTTCTTCTTCCCGTTCCAAGGTAGCCTACATAATTTCTCTCCTCGTTGATGATGCTCTTGCCTGGGCCTCTCCCATCTGGGAGCGAAGATCCGACCTCATCCATAGCATTGGAGCTTTTACCAAGGAGTTCCGAAGGGTGTTCGATACCCCAGGTCGAAAGGTATCCACAGCTTCTGCTCAATTCTTTATTTCTCAGGGTAACCGCTCTGTTGCTCGAGTTTAGGGCTATTGCCGCAGAGACGGATTGGAACGGAGAATCTTTGTCTGCTGGCTTCTGGCAGGGATTGTTTGAGACTGTGAAAGATGAACTTACGACTCATGATCGACCTACCGACCTGGAGGATCTCATTGCGATCTGCATCAGGGTGGACCATCGCCTCCAGGAGAGAAGGACTGAGAGACGACATCATCGCACGGTTACCTCCAGGATTAACCCCAAGCAAGTCGGTCAGTTTGAATTTCCTGTCCCAGATTCTTCTGAACCTATGCAATTGAGAGTCACTTCACTCTCACACACTGAGAAGCAACGCCGCATAGATGCTGGACTTTGTCTGTATTGTGGGGTTCTGGACATTTTGCATTCTCTTGCCCAAACAAGGCGGGAAACGCAAGGTTCCCATGAGGTCCAGGGGAGTCTCATTTGGAATGATCTCTCTTTCCCCTATCACTACTTCTAATCCTACAAAGATCCTTGTACCCATCTCCTTGTCCGGTAAGGGATTCTCTGTCTCCACTTTGGCCTTTCTTGATTCAGGTGCCGGGGGCAACTTTATTGATCAGAGTTTTGCAGAACACCACAAGATCCCTTTAGTGTGCAAGAAGAACCCCATCGCCTTGGAAGCCATTGAGGGTAGACCACTTCAGCCTGCATTCTTTTCGTTGGAGACCCAGATTATTCAGTTAAGGTCTGTAAATAACCATGTGGAGGATATTTCTTTGAATGCCATTCACACCCCTTCTATTGCAGTAATCTTGGGATTACCCTGGTTACAAATTGATAATCCACGATTTGACTGGTTGAGCAAGGAACCTATTCAGTGGAGTTCATACTGCGTTCAGAACTGTCTTGAAGGCTCAAGTAGCGTTTGTGCAACCACTGTATCTGAAGAGAAGGAAAGGGTACAGTTGACGGAGGAATACATCGACTTAAAGGATGTCTTCGACAAAGTCAAATCTGAAATACTTCCTCCACATCGTCCCTACGATTGTCTCATCGAATTACTTCCAGGTACGACACCGCCCAGATGGGCCTCTTATCCCTTGTCTATGCCAGAGACTAAAGCCATGAGAGAGAACATCGCTGATAATCTGCTTAGGGGCTTCATCCGCAAATCCACATCTCCCGCTGTGGCCGGCTTTTTCTTTGTTAAGAAAAAGGATGGGACCTTGCGGCCATGCATTGATTATCGTGGACTCAACAAAATTGCTATTAAAAATCGCTATCCTCTTCCTCTCATTTCCGAACTTTCGATCATCTTCAAGGAGAAAAAATCTTCTCCAAATTGGATTTACGGGGTGCATATAACCTTATCAGAATCCGTCAAGGCGACGAATGGAAAACTAAATTCAATACCGTGATGGACACTACGAGTACTTGGTCATGCCTTCTGGTCTTTGGAATGCTCCAGCTGTGTTCCAAGACTTTATCAATGAGATATTCAGAGATCATCGCAATTCCTTTGTAATTGTGTATTTGGCGATATTCAAATTTTTTCTAAGTCTCTTGAGGAACATGTAGGACACGTCAAACAAGTACTACAACTTCTGAAAGGAAAACTATCTGTTCGCTAAACTTGAAAAATGTCACTTTCACCAACCTTCTATCGTTTTCTTAGGATACATCATTTCAGACTCTGGCCTCACAATGGATCCTGCCAATGTCAAAGTGTTTCCAGATTGGCCTCAACCCACCACGCTCACGGCTGTACAGCCCTTCCTGGGGTTTTCCAATTATTATTGCAGGTTTATTCAGAATTTCTCTTCTTTAGTAGCTCCTCTGATGGCTCTTACCCAAAAAGGAGAATATCCCTCGTCTTGGTCTTCCGCTGCAGTGAAATCTTTTGATCTCTTAAAGAAAGTGTTCATATACGCCTCGGTTCTGGTGAATCCTGATCCTAAGCTTCCCTTTACCCTCGAGGTGGATGCGTCTGATTTCAGTGTAGGCGCTTTTTTATCCCAGAGAAAAAACTCTCAGGCCAGGTTGCATCCTTGTGCTTTTTTCTCCAAAAACATTTCCGCAGATGAACATAACTATGATATTGGTAATCGTGAACTTTTGGCCATGAAACTTACATTGGAGGAATGGAGACACCTTCTAGAAGGAATAGAGATGCCTATAAAAATTACGGATCACAAGAATTTGTTGTAATATAAGGAGCTCGTCGTCTGTGAGCCCGCCAATCCAGATGGTCACTCTTCTTTTCAAGGTTCAACTTTGTTATCTCCTACCTTCCTGGGACTAAATACGTTAAAACAGATGCTCTGTCCCGTCAATTTTCACTTGAGGGTAACTCTGAGGATCAACTCAAGTCTATTCTTCCATCCAAACTCATTCTTTCTTCCACTAACTTTGAGGCTTTAATGGATATCGTCCATCAGCAAAATCAGATTCCTGATAATCTTTCGGTCCTTGAAGGTCATCGGTTTACTTCTTCTTCCTTGCGCAAACAGGTCCTGGAATGGGGACACTCTTCTAAATCGGCAAGTCATCCCAGGGCAAAAAGGACATTGGATCTCATTTCCCAGACTTTCTGGTGGCCTCGGATGCAGAAGGATGTTTAAGACTTTGTACTTGCGTGCCCAACTTGTGCCAGAACTAAGACTCCTAAAAACCTCCATGCTGGGCTACTTCAGCCATTATCGGTCCCGGTTCGGCCATGGACACACTAATCCATGGATTTCGTGGTGGATTAACCTAACTCTAAAGGTATGAACACTATTCTTGTTGTAATAGATTGGTTCTCCAAGCAATCACACTTTGTACCTCTTTAAGGCTTGCCTAGCTCTCCCAAACTTGCTGAAATATTCATCAAGGAGATCTTTCGTCTACACGGAGTTCCTACAGTGATTGTATCCGATATAGGATTTATTTATTTATTTATAAAATGTTTTACCAGGAAGTAATACATTGAGAGTTACCGCTCGTTTTCAAGTATGTCCTGCACATAGTTAATATGACAAATACTGTAATACATGGTTACAAATACAGTTACATAAATGAACAGGGTAGACATTATATACAATACATTGCATGCACAGTTAGAGAAGATGTATATTATAGGCTAATGTAACAGTTACAGACCAGATTAAAATGTGAGTCAGCCTTAGTTTTGAAAGAACTTAAACTGGTGGTGGATGTGAGAGTCTCCGGTAGGTTGTTCCAGTTTTGGGATGCACGGTAAGAGAAGGAGAAGCGGCCGGATACTTTGTTGAGCCTTGGGACCATGAACAGTCTTTTGGAGTTAGATCTCAGATGATAAGTGCGGCATGAGGTAGGGGTGAGGAGCTTGTTCAGATAGTTGGGTAGCTTGCCCTGAAAGTATTTGAAGGCAAGACAGGAAAGGTGAACTTTGCGCCTAGACTCGAGTGATGACCAATCTAGTTCTTTGAGCATTTCGCAGTGATGTGTGTTGTAGTTGCATTGGAGAACGAAACGACAAATTGAATTGTAGAAGGTGTCAAGTTTGCCAAGGTGGGTTTGGGGTGCCGAGCCATATACTAGATCTCCATAGTCGATAATTGGCATTAGCATCTGCTGTGCAATACGCTTTATGACCAGCAGGCTTAGGGAGGATTTGTTCCTGTAAAGTACACCTAGTTTGGCATAGGTTTTGGATGTCAGGGCATCAATGTGCATTCCGAATGTTAAGTGGGAGTCAAACCATATGCCCAGGTATTTAAAACTAGTAACAGGAGTTAGGGTGGTGTTAGCATTGGTTCTGATCTGAAGCTCAGTCACTGGAAGCTTTAAAAATTTAGTCTTGGTCCCAAATACCATTGTTACAGTCTTGTCAGTGTTTAAAAACAGTTTGTTTTGGGAAATCCAGTTTTCGAGTCTCAAAAAGTCAGACTGATGTACGTGTTCAAGGTCGGAGAGGCTATGGCTCTGTGCATATAAGATTGTGTCATCTGCATACATGTGTATTGAAGCTTCCTTACAAGCTGTGGGAAGATCATTGATGAACACTGAGAAGAGTAGGGGCCCCAGAACAGGACGCCACAAGTGATATCCAGGGGGTTGGAGTTAGAGCCTGAGATGGACACATGTTGTTATCTACCTGATAGGTAGGACTGAAATCAGTGTAAAGCATGCTTCCCTATTCCAGAGCTCTGGAGTTTGTTAAGCAGGATAGCATGATCAACAGTATCAAAAGCCTTTGCAAAATCTGGGAATATTGCACCAGTGAGTTGACCACGTTCCATTCCGCACTGGATTTCAATGCTAACTTTTAGCAGGGTATTTACGGTAGAGTGTTTGGGGCGAAAGCCAGATTGGAATTGGCTAGGGAAATTTGTCTTGGTATAGAAATCGCTTAGTTGGCAGTGGACACATTTTTCCATGACTTTGGATAGGATTGGGAGAAGGGTGATTGGCCTGTAGTTTGAGACAGTGTTTTTGTCCCCACTTCTGAAGATTGGGACAACTCTGGCAGCTTTCCAGGTCTTAGGGACATGGCCTGCAGACAGGATAGAGTTGACTATGGAAGCAATTGGTTTGGCAATTGCTGGGGCACCAACTCTTAGGAACCTAGATTGTAGTAAGTCAGGTCCACATTGGCTGCTTAGTTTTAATTTGAGAAGCGCTTGTGTAATCTCCTCTTCGGATACTGGGCCAAATTGAAAATTGTGGGCATTGTTGGGAGGGGGTGGGGCTATAGGGGTACTCCCAGGATGAGATTCAGGTTTGTGGTTTGGGTTGCGTTTCACTAATAAGTTAGTAGCACACCCCACAAAGTAATCATTGAATGCATTTGCAATGTCGGTGGGGTTTGTCAGAGTAATATCGCCCTTAGTGATATTACTTGGCTGTTGGTGGTTAGAAGGCTGGAATATGTTGTTGATAACCTTCCAGAAGCTAGCTGGGTTTGATGTGTTCTGGAGGAGATTGTCAGAGTAATAGTGTGCTTTTGCATGCCTTGTTTGCCTTGTGCACATGTTCCGCAGGCATCTGTAGTGATTGAGATCCTTGGTAGTGCCAGTTACTTTGTGGCTTTTCCACAAGGCATCCCTGAACTGGTAGAGTGCTATAAGGTCAGGTGTTACCCATGGAAGGTGGGCACCCCGTACCCTTATTCTACGTAGTGGAGCATGGGTATACCAGAGTTTTAAGAACTCGGATTGGAAATAGTCAAGCACAGAATCAGTGTCGGGAATTAAATCGATTCTGTGCCAAGGGCAGTTGGTAAGGTCAGCCAGAAACTGTTGTGGGTTAAAGTTTCTAAATGTTCTAGGGAAGAGAACTTTAGGGCTTGATTGGGGCGGTTTAATTTTCCTTAGACAGTACACTATTGCATGGTCACTGAAAATATCAGGAAGGATGCCAGAAGATTGGATTCTGCTGAGGTTTGAGGAGAGAATCCAGTCTATCAAGGAATGGTTATGCGATTTCAGGTTTGTCCATGTGGGTTGGGAAATGATTTGCGATAGGTTAAGCGATTTGATGTGTAACTGGATTTTGTGGTTTTTAGGGTCAAGCCAATTGAAGTTAAAATCCCCAAGAACTAGCAGCTCACTCTTTTTATTCAGAGAGGAAATGGAGCCTAGAAACTGGGTGATATCAGTCAGGGATTGTAGAGGGGCTTTAGGGGGGCGGTAGATGCCAGCAAGCAAGATGGGCTTAGAAAAGGGGAGGCATATTCTGCCAACTAGGATTTCAAAAGAGGGTGGGCTTGGGCGGCAATTTAACAGTGTAAATTGTAAGGTGTCTGCAATATAAAATAACACCCCTCCTCCTCTCTTTGACCTATCTCTCCAAGAAATGGAGTATCCCTGAATGGCAATATGTGCATCAGGGGTTCAGGGGTTAGCCATGTTTCTGTAAGAATGATGGCTTTTGGTTTATGCATAAGGCACCATGCTCTTAGTTCATCCAATTTGGGCAGCAGACTCCGAATATTTATATGGGTGACAGATAGACCTTTTTGGAATTTGAAGGGGGTGTTCTCAGGGGTATGGGACAGAGCTGAAATGAGAGGGCCTGGGTTATATTCAATATCACCTGCTAAAGAGAGTAATAGTATGAGTAGAAATTTGAGTAGTTGTTTGCAAGTAGTAACTTTATGATATTGGTAATCGTGAATTTTTGATTTTTGCCAATTGAGTGTGCGGTGGTTGGAGTGCTGGTTTTCAGGGTTCTCCACCAACATTCAGTAATAGTGCAAGGCTTTTGAGTAATCCAGGGTGTATGGTGATGTTGGGCGTGGGCCAGGAGGGGGGAGTGTGTAGTGGATAGAGAGAGTAACATTTCAATGAGGCCACGAGAAAGAACAAAGTGGAGGTAAAAAGCAGGTTCATTATGAAAGAGGTAGGTAATGCTGCATGGAGCTGTTTTGAGCCAAGTGTGTGTGTGCGCAGACTAAACAGCAAAGATCACAGTGTGGTCAGAATAGCTCACCGTTTGTTGCCATGTGTAGAAGAGTTTGCAGAAGGATGCAGTCCCCAGTCACGATCTAGTCAAACTATAATCAAACTATATATTCTCACTTAAAAGCTCACTTTAAAATGCCTCACTATATCTTGCCAATTCAGTCCCTGCTAATGCAGGGGGGGTATTGGTTTTATACAGCTAAAACAGTCACATGACCCTCCCCTTCCCCAATAAATCAGCTTGTTCCAGTTGGTCAATTAGCAGTACATAGTTAAGAGAAAAAAAAAAGAAAACCTTTTCATATTCAAACATACCAACTTAACAATACTAAAGGCCGCTGGGTAAATCTTTTAAAACAGGACTTGCAGATCAGGGACATACCAACTTATCAATACTAAAGGCTGCTGGGTAAATCTTTTAAAACAGGATCACAGTTTATATCTAAATTTTGGCGCTCTTTTTGTCTCCAGTTGGACATGTCTCTTCATTTTTTTTCGGGGTACCACCCGCAAACTAATGGACAGACGGAAAGGACTAATCAGTCTTCAGAGCAATTCATTCTGTGCTTGTGTCCAATTCCTAGGACGATTGGTCGGATCTTCTTCCTTGGGCGGAATTCGCACACAATAACCTTTGTAGCGAATCTACCACTGAATCCCCTTTTTTCATCAATTACGGATTTCATCCAGCTACTCTTCCTCTTCCTCTTCCTCTACTCTTCCCTCCTACCTCAGGGGTCTATGCTGCCGATGACTGGATCAGGGAACTCCAGGGTCTATGGAGATGGACCAAAAAGAACATCAAATCTGCTGTTGAGACACAAAAACGTCAAGCAGATCACCATCGTAGACCGACTCCTAAATTTAAGCCTGGTGACAAAGTCTGGCTGTCTTAAAAAAATATTAGGTTAAAGGTTATGTCAATGAAGTTTGCTTCTAGATTCCTCGGTCCATTTTCTATTTCTGAAAAAATCAATCCAGTTGCTTATTGCTGAAATGCCTGTATGCCCGCAGACCTGGTCAGTCCCCAGTACTGAGGTGGGTAGGGTTAAAACACGCACCCACAGCAGTGAGGGCGTGCCCGGAGTGTAGTAGTGCGTTGCCGGGCCTGTAGAGAGATGGTTAGAGTATACTTGCAATGCCTTGGGATATAGAGTTCGGATAGTGATGTCCGTGTGCCAGTGTCTAGGGCAATAGAAAGCAGGATAGTGATGTCCGTAAGCCAGAGTCCACGGATAACGGAAGTCAGCAAAGTCGTGTCCGTAAGCAGGGTTCAAGGGCAGGAGAGAGCAGGGTAATCCAGAACAAGTAGAGGTCAAGACAGGGAGATCAAGGGGTAAGCAGGAGCAGGAACAAACGCTGGAAGACAGAGGTGAGCCAAGCATAGGACTGCACACACAGAGTTTACAAGAAACTATGCAGAGCAAAGAGCTAGAGGACAGACAGGGGTTATAAAGGAGAGAACACCAATGGGAGAGAGAGGAGGAGCAGAAGGTGAAGTGAGAGGCAGCAGGTAAGGTGACAAGGAGAGAGGGAGGAGACAGGTGAACCAGAGAGGGAGATAGATTGTACAGCATGAGAGGAGGAGCCAGAGGTCTGGGGAGGCTTACAAGAGGAGCGTGTGTTCGCGCCCTCTGTCAGATTAGGGTGCACGTGCACATGCTGTGTCAAGAGGCGTGGAGCGCTGCACCGCGGGGGCACCCGCCGAGGGCGGGGGGAGAGCCGGAGGAGAGTTTGCAGGAGGTAAGGGGACCGAGCGGGAGCAGAGGGGGACCGTGAGTGGGGAGTACTGCAGAGGGAGTTTGAGAAGGCGCGCGCACCCTGCGGGGAACGCGTGCAGACGCTGGGAGAGCGTCAGGGGATGCCGCAGAGGGACGGATGCGGGAGGAGGAAGGGAGAACAGATTGGGGAGGCAAGGAAGGGATATCAGAGGCAGGAGGGAGCGGAGCGCCAGGGACACATGGAGGGGAAGGAATCCCCTGTACCGTCACAGTATCCCCCCCTTGAGGATCGATCTCCGGGCGATCCAGCCATGGCTTCTGGGGAAATTTCAGATAGAACTGCCGGAGGAGTTTGGGGGCATGGATATGACGTGCTGGAACCCATGAACGCTCTTCTGGACCATACCCCTTCCAATGGACGAGAAATTGAAGGTTATTTCTGGACCAACGAGAGTCGATTAAGGAGTGAATTTCGTACTCTTGCTGTCCTAGAGTGGTCACCGGGTTGGGTTTTCGGGAAGGATCCGGGAAGTGAGAGCTCTGGATGAAAGGTTTGAGTAAGGATACATGGAATACAGAAGGAATCCTCATGGTGGGAGGCAGTGCTAGTCTGTAGGTGACCGGATTGATCCTTTCTATTATTTCGAAAGGGCGCATAAATCTCGGGGACAATTTGGAGATGGAGTCTTGAGTCTAATATTCTTTGAGGACAACCACACTCTGTCTCCGGGTTTGAACGAAGGACCTGGTTGGCGACGTCGATCTGCCTTAGCTTTTTGTCTTGAGACGGCAGTCTGTAGAGTTTTAAGGATCCTCCTCCAAGAATTCTGAAGGGTCGTAACATGGGAGTCCGCAGCGGGAACACCAGAAGGGGGGGAGGAGAGGGGAAGACTGCTAGGGAGAAAAACGAAATTGATGAAAAAAGGAGATTCTTGTGTAGATTCATTCTTAAGAGAGTTGATAGCAAATTCGGCCCACGGTAACAGGTCCACCCAGTTGTCTTGAGACTCGGAGACGAAACATCTGAGATACTGCTATAAGGTGTGATTCATCCTTTCAGTCTGACCATTGGTCTGAGGGTGATATCTGTAAGAAAAAAGAAGAGAAATTCCAAGTCTCTGGGAAAATGCACGCCAGAACTTAGAGATGAATTGTGAACCTCTGTCAGAGACAATTGAAATGGGAACGCCGTGTAATCTGAAAATTTCCTTGGAAAAATTATCGGACAAAGTAGCAGAATTAGGAAGACCCTTGAGGGGAATAATGTGTGAGTGTTTAGAAAATCTGTCTACCACAACAAGAATGGTATTCATTCCCTTAGAGTTGGGAAGTTCGACACTGAAGTCCATAGAGATGTGTTTACAAGGTTGCTCCGGGATGGGAAGAAGCATGAGAAGACCCGAAGGTTTGTGATGGGCAGATTTTTACTCTGGGCACATACTGGACAAGCACTAGTGAAATCAAATATGTCGTTGTTTATCTTAGGCCACCAAAATGTCCGTTTAATAAGGTCCGCTGTCCTCTTGAAGCTTGGATGACCGGCCGATCTAGAAGAATGTCCCCAAAGTAAGATCTTGTGGCGAAATCGTGGAGCTGCGTATAAGCGTCCCTCTGGTACCCTGAACCTGCTGGGAATGTGAACCTGGGCTTTATTGATTTCATCCAACACATCAAAATTATTGGCAGAGATTATGCACTTGGCAGGAAGAATAGGTTCCGTGGACTCATTAGATTCGTTCTCCGTGGCGAACTGGTGAGAGAGAGCGTCCGCTTTGATATTTTTGGTACCAGGAATATACGAAATGGTATAGTTGAAACGGGAAAAAAAAGAGACCAACGGGCCTGACGGGATCCTAATCGTCGAGCCCCCTCGATATACAGCAAATTTTTGTGGTCGGTGAGGATGGAAATAGGTTTCTTGGTGCTTTCTAAAAGATGCCTCCACTCCTGAAGAGCAAATTTAATGGCCAAAAGCTCACGATCCCCAACATCATAATTTCTCTCGGCAGACGAGAATTTCCGAGAAAAAACCCCACAGGGATGGAGTTTTTCTTGGGGAGAGGATCTCTGAGAAAGAACTGCACCAGCTCCCACATCCGAGGCGTCAACTTCCAATGTGAAGGGAAGGGAGGTATCCGGGTGATGTAGGATGGGTGCAGAGATGAAGGCTTTTTTGAGAAACTCGAATGCGTCAACGGCTTCAGGAGACTAAGACGTGGGGTCGGCACCTTTTTTGGTTAAGGCAGTGATAGGGAGAGCAATGGAAGAAAAATTACGGATGAATTTCCTGTAATAATTGGCAAAGCCGAGAAAGCGCTGCATGGCCTTGATAGAATTTGGCAGCGGCCAGTCGAGATCAGACTTCAATTTCTCTGGGTCCATAGAAAAACCTTGGTTAGAGAAAATATAGCCTAGGAAGGCAGTAGACGTCTGGTGGAACAAACATTTCTCCATCTTGGCATATAGGCGGTTAGCACGGAGCCTAGAAAGCACCAGTTTGGTATGGTGAATGTGTTCATCTAAGTTTTTAGAAAAAATGAGAATGTCATCCAAGTATACGATAACAAATGTTACCAATAATCCCGGAAGATATCGTTAATGAACTCTTGGAAGACGGCCGGAGCATTGCATAAACTAAAGGGCATTACTACACTGGCGACACACTTTATTCGAGCTCGGCTAGTCCCACGAATTCGGGTATACCCGGGTGTATTGAGGTTTGTGACTGTTTTCTGCCCGAGTGCATTGAGGTATTTTCCAAGCAGGGATTGAAGCATTTTATTCCCGCTGGCTGCAATACTGCACAGTATATATATATATATATATACTGCATTACAATTCATGAATTTATGCCATCTGGTAGACACGCGAAGCATTGCAGCCTATTAAATCCTAATCATTATCATTTAACAGATCAGCCGCCCGTCAGCCAGGCATGAACCCAGGCTGGGAAGGCAAACGCAACGGGGCTTGTCAGAGGTGAGGAGCGGCGCATTCCAGGTATCTGCCAGGTACATACTGGGTATTTGCTCGAATAAAGTGTGTCGGTGCAGTAGATACTCATAATGTCCAGATCACGTATTAAACGCGGTTTTCCGCTCGTCGCCCTCCCTTATGCGAATGAGGTTATAGGCCCCCCTTAAATCAAGTTTGGAGAAGATAGAGGCTCCTTGGAGACGATCGAAAAGTTCAGAGATTAAGGGAAGGGGGTACCGATTTTTTACCGTGATTTTGTTGAGTCCGCGAAAGTCGATACAGAGTCTTAGCGATCCATCCTTCTTCTTCACGAAGAAGAAGCCTGCCCCAGCAGGGGAGGTAGAATTGCGGATGAATCCTTTCTCCAAGTTTTCTTGAATTTAAGACGTCATAGCTTCAGTTTCTGGAACGGACAAAGGGTAAGATTTCGACTTCGGGAGGATGGTTCCTGGAATTAAATTGATAGGACATTTCGTATGGACGGGGAGGCAGAACTTCAGCATGTACTTTGTTGAACACATCCAGGAACTCATGATACACGGTCGGGAGAATCGAGAGATTGGAAGGAACGGAATCCAAACCGACGAGCACCGCAACAGGAGGAGACGTAGAGACTGACTTAGCGGAGGAGGCCACTGGATAGGCAAGGTGCCTGTCCAATCATTGCGCGGATTGTGGAGTTGAAGGCAAGGCAATCCTAAAATAAGCTGAACGGTGGGAGAATGGAAGATATCAAAAATAATTACCTCCTTATGACCGTCGGCCAAAGTCAAAGTGAGAGGAATGGACTCCCAGATGATGAATGCTGGCTGGAGTGGGTGACCGTCGATAGCCTCGAGACCAATGGGTGCTTTTCTCTTGACCAGGGAATTTGGTTCTCAGAAGCGAAGGTTTGATCCAGGAAGTTACCGCCAGATCCAGAGTCAATGAAAGCTTTTACTTCCAGTAGGAGGTCAGGGCCCTCCAGCGTAGCAGGAAGCATAAACTTCTTTAGGAGATCCTCAGGGAGAGAGGGGCAAGAAGAGACAGTACCCAGTAGAAGTCCTTCTACCTTTACTGGGTGTTCCCGTTTCCCGGCTTCATGGAACAGTTCTGGACGCGATGTTCCGAAGAACCACAGTAGAAACAGAGTCCCTTCTGATGGTGTCGCATTCTCTCTGTGGGCCGAAGTTGTTGGCTACCGATTTGCATCGGCTCTGGGGCGTCCAATGCCAGGAGGGGCGAAGAGGGCAACCTGTGAGAGACAACAGAGGAAGAAAGAGAATGGGAACAGTCTCTCATGCCGTCATTCCTGGGTGCGCTGGTCCATACGTACACTGAGAGTAATCAGTTCCTCCAGGGAGGAAGGCCGGGCATGAGTAGCAAGATCATCCTTCAAGGTGTCAGAGAGACCGTGCCAGTATGCGGCGGCGAGTGCCTCATCATTCCATTGAGTCTCCGCGGCGAGGGTACGGAACTCGATCGCGTATTTGGCAGCAGATCTTCGAGCTTGTGAGATATGAAAGAGAGAGAAGGCGGCCGTCTCCCGTCGTGCGGGAGTGTCAAACACTTGCTGGAATTCACGCCTAAATTTAGGGTAATCTTGGGTTAATTCAGTCTTATGTTCCTAGAGGGGAGAAGCCCAAGCGAGGGCATCACCGGTGAGCAAGGCGTAAATGTAAGCCACCTTAGAGCGGCCTGTAGGAAACTGAGAGGGAGACATTTCGAATTGCACCTCGCATTGGTTTAGAAATCCGCGGCAAGCGAGGGGGTCCCCATCATACCGGTTGGGAGGAGGAATACGGGGTCCAGCATTACCATAAGTCATAGCAACAGGGGGTGACGGAGCCACTGGAGTTTCCTGGCTGGATAGGTTAGCAAGTTGCTGGGAAACAGTGGTCAGCTGGTTGCTCACAAATTGTAAATGTTCCAAAGAAACACCTTGACCCACCTCAGGGGGGTCTGCATTTGTTGGGCTCTGCATAATGTAACGCCTGTATGCCCACAGACCTGGTCAGTCCCCAGTACTGAGGTGGGGTAGGGTTAAAACACGCACCCACATCAGTGAGGGCGTGCCCGGAGTGTGGTAGTGCGTTGCCGGGCCTGTAGAGAGATGGTTAGAATATACTTGCAACGCCTTGGGATATAGAGTTCGGATAGTGATGTCCGTGTGCCAGAGTCTAGGGCAATAGAGAGCAGGATAGTGATGTCCGTAAGCCAGAGTCCAGGGATATCGGAAGTCAGCAAAGTCGTGTCTGTAAGCAGGGTTCAAGGGCAGGAGAGAGCAGGGTAATCCAGTACAAGCAGAGGTCAAGCCAGGGAGATCCAGGGGTAAGCAGGAGCAGGCACAAATGCTGGAAGACAGAGGAGAGCCAAGCATAGGACTGCACACACAGAGGTTATAAGAAACTATGCAGAGCAAAGAGCTAGAGGACAGACAGGGGTTATAAAGGAGGAAACACCAATGGGAGAGAGAGGAGGAGCAGAGGGTGAAGTGAGAGGCAGCAGGGATAGGTGAGGAGAGAGGGAGGAGACAGGTGAAACAGAGAGGGAGATAGCTTGTACAGCATGAGATGAGGAGCCAGAGGTCTGGGAAGGCTTACAAGAGGAGCGTGTGCGCATGCCCTCTGTAAGGTTAGGGTAAGCGCGCGCAGGCTGTGTCAAGAGGCGCGCGGAGCGCTGCGCTGCAGGGGCAACCGCCGAGGGCGGGGGAGAACCGGAGGAAAGTTTGCAGGAGGTAAGGAGACTGGAACGGGAGCAGAAGCTGGGAGAGCGTCAGGGGATGCCGCAGAGGGACGGATGCGGGAGGAGGAAGGGAGAACAGAACGGGGAGGCAAGGAAGGGATATAAGAGGCAGGAGGGAGTGGAGCGCCAGGGACACATGGAGGGGAAGGAATCCCCTGAACCGTCACAATTGCTTGTCTTTACCTCCGTCCATGAGAATTCCCTTAGTTTTTCATGTGTCCTTGCTCAAACCTGTGATCCAGATCGCTCACTCCATTCCCGTTCTCCCCACCACTTCTGAATCAGTACATGGTCAGCCCGAATACGAAATCCAATCTATCCTGGATTCCAAATTATCTCAAGGCACTTTACATTATCTCGTTAATTGGACGTGATTTGGTCCTGAGGAGAGATCGTAGGTTCCATTGGATTAATGCGGCAAGAATGGTCAGGAGCTTTCATCTGAACTTTCCAGAAAAGCCTTCATGGAGTCACCTGGAGGTCGCTCCTAGAGGGGGGGGGACCTGTTAGGATTCTCTGTTCTTGTGCTTCTGCCCCTTTAACCTTCACTCGCCCATCTGATCCCCATGGCACTCGCCCATCTGTTCCCCATGGCATCGCCCATCTGATCCCCATGGCATCGCCCATCTGATCCCCACCTGGCAGTGGTACTTTCGCGCGGTGCGTGGGTTCTGCGCGGCCCCCATCGGACCCTTCTGTCTCTGGGCACCATCTTCTGTCTCCTCCTTCTTCCGGACTTGACGCACAGTGCGTGCGCAGTGCGCGGTCTCCCCGTTGTTCTCGGTCTCCGCCCCTCGGTCCCACCCCCGTCCTGACGTCGGTGCTACGCGGCGCGGTAGTGCTCCTCGCTCCGCCTCTGTGTCCGCGAGTCCTGCTCTGGTCTCCGCCCCCGTGTTTGTGCGGGTGTTGTGTCGCATGATGACGACGCGCGACCAGGTCGCCAACGGGTTGCGCAGGTTACGCGTGGCGCGCACGCACACACTAATGCAGTCGCTGTTGGCTGGTTATTGGGACGCACCTGCATGATCCAGCAGCCTATCCTGAACTGCAGTCCTACTTCCTGGTTGCCTCCCATTGGTGGGAGATCCCATAAATATGCTCTCAGAGCTCTCAGTCATTGCCGAGCATAACTTCAGTTTGTGTGACGCTGAACTCACTACCTTGTGCCTGTCTGCCTGACACTTGCTGCCTGACCCTGCCTGGAACTTACCTTGTGATACTCTCCTGCATTGACCTGGCTTTTGCTCTATGACTACTCTACGCTCTCCAATCCAGACTCCGGCTATGTACCCCAACGATCCGCTGCTCCATACTCCAAGACCCAGCAAGTACCTCATTTACGCTGTCTTCTATTACCCTGATCCGGCCAGCAAGACTATCCTACACTATAGACGCGTCCTCGCGGTTGTGGTCGGTGTTTTGTACCAATCCCTACTTCAGCCCCGCGGTCACACCTCATTTATGGTGATCTACGTGTTACCCACACACGAGCGTCAGGTGAAAATATTTAAAAATCATAGTTCGAAGTAAAATATTCACAAATTTCGGTAACAGTCGCCATGTTATCTGCTGCTGCAGCGTTAATTGCAGAACAAATTAAAAATGCATACCTACGAGGAGACTTCCGGTGACGTCATCCAAGATGGTGGGTTAGTCAGGGAGCTCTGAGAACCCTCAAGCATAAAAAGATCAGAAAATACCTTTACCCCCCCACAAAACCAACAGAGACGAGCCCTAAAAGACGTCTGAACCTCACAGCATGCCCCAGAAGGCAAAAGCGCCAGCTTCTAAAGGCGTTCCGAAATGTTTCCAGCCGCAGCAAAAACGTGGCCCTGCGAGCATGCAGGGACCCCAAGATGGCGTCGGACACCACGCGGCCACATCCCCGCAACGAGGTGGAGGCACGCAGGCTGAGGAGCCAGCCCTGGAAAGGGAAATCACACGCACCTACCTTGAGGAACTTTTCTCAAACATGCATGACAGACTTCACAAAACCCTCAAGCAGGACCTCAGGGAAATGGTGACAAGCCTGCGTGAAGAGATGGGTACCCTCACACCAGCACGAAGAGCTGGACGAGCGCCTAGAGAGCAAACTAGAAGAATCTTCTGCAAGCTCAAGCGGCGGAGAGTGAGAGATCATGCGCCATAGGTGAAGAAGTCAGACTCCGAAGGACACGTATAGAAGATCAGGAGAACCGGGACCGGAGGCAGGCAGAATATCAGGATTCGGAATGTCAAACGGAAACGGTTTCCCTGAACCTAATAAAACCCTTATTTGATTATTGATCTCTTTAACACACACTCTGCAAGTGACCTGGACAGAAGGATCTAGAAATAGATCCGAGACTGGCACACCACGCACTGGTCCACCGCTCAAATGACCCAACAAATGGTGGGACATCATAGTACGCTCATAGTACTCCACGAAGAGAGAAAGTGATGGCGGCGAGCAGAGAGAGGCGAACAACCTGACTTCAGAATGAGCCGGTTGCAAATATATCAGGTGACCTCGCTAGGATCACCAATTGAGGACAGCCGAGACCTCAGCCACTCACCCAACTACTGCGGGAAAACAACAGTGGGGATTCCCGGGTGGTGGGTTCCCCGTTCCTGGTTGTGAAGCAGAGGAGGAGAAGAAAGCGATTATAGGCTATCAGAAGAGATGCGCGGGATCGCCCTGCGAACTAGGCCTGAGCAGCACCTGGCGGAACAACGCGCGGAGGGAACCACGAGAAGCAGCCAGGAGCGGAGACCCATCAGAGCGTCGAGGAGAGATTGGCCGGCCAGCGGAGCAACAGACCTGATCGCCCAACGAGGAGAAGCCCTGCTGACCCAGAGCCCTTGTTTCCCTTCCTTGGGGGGCCATGGAGGAAGCTGGCGTGCCTACAAAGATCCGTTTGTTGGTTGTTCTAACCAAACCAGTGTCCGTGATGTGAGGAGGACCCCAGCACCCCATGGCCTGGTTAGCGGGAGCCAGACATGTGCACGCTCGCAAAGCAGAATAGGAGAGTGAGAAGCGGCGGAGAGCGGGAGAGGGGGAACCCGATCCACCTGGCAGCCTTTCCGGGACCAGGCCCCCGTGGGAACTCCTCGACTACCGTGGACATCGCACTAACCATAGAGCATGTTTGAATGTCCTCCCCCAGAGATAAACGTTATATCTGGGTCCGGCAAGAAATAGCTGGCCCCCCCAATTAGACGGATACAGGAACCATTACCCCTGTTGAGACTGTTAAGCACTCTTTCCGTGCCGCGAAACTCACGCCACCCCCCAGCACTCTTATGTGCAGTTCAAATCCTGGTTAAGAACCAAGTTATAGCTAGTTATAAAGCCCTTCACTATATGCCACAATAACCAAAAAAACGTACAACCCCCTCTACCGCCCATTGCCCCCCCTCCCTTCCCATCCAACCCCCTCCACCCCCCCCCCACCCTTCCCATGGTCCACCCGGCCCTCCACTCCCCATCCGCCCCATCCCTACCGGTCTATCCCACTCCGCCCCCCCTCTATCCTCCCTAGTCACCCCCCCCCCACACACCCCCACCCCTCCCCATCCCCTTCCTTTCACAGACCCTCTCGCACCCCCCTCCTATCACAAATGCGTCCCGCGCTTAACCACACCATACACAAGCAGATCGACTCACCTGAGCACTCCAAATAACGCAAGCATGCACGTACCCCAGAGCACCCCTCGGAGACATAAAACGAGCAGAACAATGCCCTGAGATGACCGCACTGTTTCAAGCAGCTGCTATACTGAACGTAGCTGCACAGTTAGCCACACACCCCAGGGACCAATCATGGTTACGCAAATAACTCCTCACGACCTCCCTCAATCACTCTCTCCCACCCCCCATCCCCACCCCCCCCCTCCCTCCCCATTCCCCCCCCAGCCCCCCCCCCCCGATAGAACAATAAGTAAGAACCCACATTAAAGGTCTCCACCTCACTACACCAAATCAAGCTGAGGCCATCTGCTATAACTGTCTATATGAATTACCAATGTATAACTGTATACTACGTACTTAAGTGATTGTCAAAGCAATGGGCCAAAATACTCCCCGTTCCCCTCCCCTTACAACCTACTCCCCCCACCCCCCTCTCCCCTCCCTACCTAAAACCCCCATCACCCCCCTCCCTCGCCCATTATCCCCCCCCCCCCTCCCCCCCCCCCCCGGACATGACAATAAGTACGAACCCCATCATAAAGGTTCCGCCTACTACACGCAATCAAAGCTGAGGCCAATGTCTATATGTATTACCAATGTGAAATAACCTATCCTAATGATAAGTGACTCAAAGTATGTGCCATAACACTCCCTTTACCTCCCCGGTACCAACTATACTCCCCCCACCCCGCCTACCCTCCCTCACACCCCCCCCTCACTCTAAAACACCCCCCTACATAGCCACCCAGCACAAGGATCACCTCACCTGCCACTCCAGAATCACAAGGTGCCACGTCCCTTGAAGCATCCCAATGAAGAATAACGAGCGGAACAGTGCCCCGAGCTGACCGCATTACCTACAGAAACCGCTACGCAGTATGTACCGAGCAAGCCAATCCGCATACCCAAAGGTGTACAACCACAGACTCACGGCACCCCACCACGAACCTATCCCCAATCATCCCCAATCGCCCCTCCCCTCCTCTCACATCCCCCCCCCCAGTTGGTTATATTTTTGGGTTTGTTGACACTCCCACCCCTATTCAGCCCCCCCCCCAGACACTACAGTGAACACGAACCCCATCACAAAGGTTCCCCACCCCCCATATGCAACCAAAGCAGAGTTTATCATGATATAACTGTCTGTATGGCTTATCAAGGTAACTAATTGTCTATCTATTGTACACGCGAATCAAAGCCCTGCGCCGCAACCACAATGAATAAGAACCCCATTACAAAGGATCCACACACCCCTTTATATACCCAAAGCTGGAGTCCTCATGTCATAATTGTTTGTATGACCTACTGAAGTGAAGAACTGTATATCTACTGTACATGCGAACCAAAGCAAGGCGCCGAAATGTTCCCCACTACCCCTTCCCACCACCATCCACTCCTCCACCACCCCTCCCTCTCCCTACTGCCACCCTTTCCTCCCTCTTGTCCTCCTCCCCCACATCACTCCTCCCCCTCCCCCCAGGATCCATGCGCTCATAGATCCAGCGACATGCAAAGGTACCAATGTATACACAGGAGAAATGTCCAAGATTTGATCTCCCTCACAAAGTCCGCTCCAAAATCTGGACGTTTCAAAGAGAGTACCCACTCCTGTTTACCGAGAACACTGATATATACAAGTATGCATGATAGCCTAATGTCAATATCTATTTAACTGCTGTGCACATACCTTCACCTGTGACGTGGAAACGCTCTCCAGAATCTCTCTTTTGTCTTACCTATCCCCCTCCATCACCTCCTCCCCCCCTCCCAGCACCCCCACCTACCGCCTCCCCCCCCCTCCCCACTCCTCCCCCTCTCCCTCTTTCGCACACCCTAAAACAAAAAGGCCCACAACCCACAGCTCCCGAGAGGGCAACCCTTACCCCTGAAAACAGTGCTTGAGGGCATCGACCCGGGATATCTGTCATCGATGATAGTGGGGGGAGACCTAAACATGGTCTTTAACCCCACCGAGGACAGATCAACCGCATTGGGTCACCCCCGTACAATCCACTCCCAAATCACGGGGAAAAGGTTCAGGGAACTAATGGACGAGTTCTCATTAGTGGACATATGGAGATCACAACATCAGGGCCAGAGAGACTATACCTTTTACTCGGCACCTCACCAGACCTATTCGCGCATAGATTATTTTCTGCTGACCAAAAACATCCTAGAGGCAGCCACGAAATCAGACATCGGCCCCATCACGTGGTCAGACCATGCCCCAATCACCTTGACCCTATCCACACCATTCGAAAAGACGACATCGTACTCCTGGAGATTGAATGACTCCCTATTGAACCACCCCGAGATAGAGAGAGAGATCAGAGCCTCCCTCAAGGACTACTTTTTCTTTAACTCAGGGTCGGTGTCATCTCCAGCGATCCTATGGGAAGCCCATAAGGCGGCAATTAGAGGCAAATTTATCTCTATTGCCTCTCATAGGAAAAAAGTGAAACAAAAATTGATTTCGGAACTCACTGATAACATCCTAAAATTAGAGCAATCCCATAAAGCTAATCCTGCAAAAAAAACCTATAAAGCCTTAACAATAGCCAGACAAAAGCTGAAACAGACCCTGGAAGACGTGGAAAAAGCCCTTAAATGGACTAATCAACATTATTATGATAAGGGTAACAAGGCGGACAAGCTTTTGGCCAGCAGATTACGAGACATTCAAAAAATGTCCCAAATAACAGCGATCAAGAATAGGTCTGGCGAAACACAATACAGTGACAAAAAAATAGCAGCGGAGTTCACAAAATATTATACAGAACTTTATAACTTACGACCCAAAACTGGTCGGCCAGAACCAAAAGCATCAGAAGCGATCAAAAAATACTTAGATAAATGTCAACTCCCTACCCTGACTGAAGAGGAAAATGAGGTCCTCAATGCGGAGATCACGAAAGAAGAATTGGAAGAAGCGGTAAAAGCATTAAAGATCTCCAAATCTCCTGGCCCCGATGGCTTCACTAATGTCTACTATAAGAGATTCTTGCCCATACTATCCACGCATCTACTAAAAATGTTCAACCATTTTCTGGAGGGAAATCCGATCCCCACCTCCATGTCCCTAGCCAACCTAGCCATAATTCATAAGGAAGGCAGAGACCCGATGCAATGGGGAAGCTACCGTCCAATCTCCCTTCTCAATAATGACCTCAAGCTATATAGCAAAATTTTGGCCAACAGAATAAACCCCATTCTACCGAGGCTAATAAACATTGACCAAGTCGGATTTGTGACAGGTCGACAGGCCTCGGACAACACACGTAAAATAATTAATATTATTGAGCATATCCACCTCACAGGAACCAAAGCAATATTACTCAGCCTAGACGCAGAGAAGGCGTTCGATAGAATTGACTGGCTATTTTTAGACCATACTATGCGTAAATTTGGCTTTCGAGACGCATATTTAGAAGGGGTCCGCAGACTTTACCAAGATCCATCCGCAACGGTAAAATTACCAGGAGGCAATGCCTAGAGTTTTGGCATTCAAAACGGCACGAGACAGGGGTGCCCCTTGTCCCCTCTCCTCTTCGCACTAACTATAGAACCCCTGGCGGCTACTATCCGAAATAACGTAGATATTCAAGGGATAGAAATTGGGCGTACGCATTACAAAATATCCTTGTTTGCGGACGATATAATATTAACACTCTCAAGACCCCAGATTTCCCTCCCAAACTTACAAAAAGAGCTTTTAGACTTCGGAGTTATATCAGGTTATAAAATCAACAACGATAAATCCGAAGCGCTAAACCTCAACCTGCCAGAGCCAGAGATGAAACTCCTTAAACTAAATTTTAATTACCGATGTTGCTCCTCCTATATCAAATATTTGGGAGTAAAGATATCGGGGAACTACCATTCTCAATACCATCATAATTATCCGACCCTCTTTCGGAAAATTAAAATAGACCTAGATAAATGGGGAGCATACCAAATTTCATGGATCGGGAGAATGATCTTGGTGAAAATGAACATACTCCCCAGATTGCTATATTACTTCCAGACACTCCCGATCCACATCCCTGGCACAGAATTGAAAAATATCCAGAAACAAATTCTCCACTTCATCTGGCAGGGGAAAAAACCAAGAGTCGCAGGAACCGTTCTACTTGCTTCGAGGGGGAGAGGGGGCTTGGGAGTCCCCGACATTATGCGGTACTACCAAGCCACCCAGTTAAGGCAGGTAGTAGTGTGGAACGCGGAACCCGGACAATATTGCTGGCTAGACATAGAAATGCAATACGCCGGCACGCCTTCTCTGCCAGCATGCCTTTGGTCCCTGAGCAGGGAAGACTTGCAGAAAAACAAATTCCAATTAGGACCGATGAGGCATACATGGGAGACCTGGACGAAATGCAAACTGAAATTTAAGCACACAACCACCAAATCTCAACTCATACCAATTACCCAAAACCCCAAATTCCCACCAAGCTGTGAGCCCAGACAATTTGAGCAATTCACATCCAAAAACATAAGGGCGATTGCTGACTTCCTGAGCATAGGGGAGCTCCTGAGCTACCAAAGGCTACAAAACAAATATGAAATACGGGGATTGAACGTCTTCAAATATCTCCAAATTCGGCCCTACATCCAATCAATATCACCAACGTTGGAATTTCCCCCTCTCACGAACTTCGAAAGACTATACAAAGAGACATCACACCAAAAAGGTCTAATAACACAAATATACTCAGAACTAGAAAGGGCAACAGATGCCCCGGTTCATGACTACATGCTCCATTGGGCAGCAGAATTGGGCATAGTTATAGACCAAGAGGACTGGAAAAGTATTTGGGACTCAGCCTCAGAAACTTCCATATGTACCACAATCAAAGAAAATATATACAAAATACTGTTTCGCTGGTATCTTACCCCAGTCAGAATAAATCAAATCTACCCTCTGGCTTCCGACCTATGTTGGAGAGGCTGCGGACAAAAGGGTGACATGGCCCACATATGGTGGTCATGTCCAGAAATTCAGAAATACTGGGAAACCATACAGACTCTAATCACAGAGGTCACAGACCTCACAATACCCATTGATCCGCTGACCTACTTGCTGGCCAGGCCAATCGAGAACATTGACCGCCCAACAAGAAAATTGATCTCCTTCATTCTCACGGCGGCTAGATGTGCGGTGGCGGCCTCATGGAAGAAGGTGTCTCCCCCCCCTAGGCAAACTGTTAAAAACAGAATACAGGAAGTTATGTTAATGGAAAAGCTCTCGGCCTTCTTAAAAAGGAAAACGGAGCCCTTTTATAACACATGGGAACCATGGCTGTCCCGTATGGCAGACTAACGATGGCCATCCCCCGCAACAGAAGACAGTAGTAGCGGAGGAATCTCGTGCAATGGACTGAGGAGGAAGGGCCCTCCCATCCTCAGATCCCGCCCCCCCCCCTCTCCATCTCTCCCTCTCTGCCTCTCCCCCTCCCCCCCACTCTCTGTTTCTATCCTCACGCCAACCCTCCCGACCCACGCTTGAAGGTCGGGGGCGCGTTGAGTCTTTCCCTCTTACTGTCATTAAAACAAGAAAACCTGTATTAGGCAAAATGATGTTTATTCAGCATACAATGTATTTCTAATAATGCCTAATAAAAAACTTTTGGAGAAAAAAAAAAAAATGCATACGTACAGTCAGGTCTTTTATACAGTGGTGTACTCATTGCGTCCAGTCTGCAATAGTGCAGGAGAAAGAATGTAAGAAGAAAACAAGACACAGAGCATTGAGTTTTTAACAGTTTTTATTAAGAAACGCCTTAAAAAGATACTGTAACTTCTTCAAGGTTAATTCACAATGGACCACTCTGGCAGACTAGGTTTTTATCTGTTTTTTAAAACACCTGCAAGTCGACACAGTAGCGCAAGTACAGTACTGTACACATTACAATTCATTACAATTCATGAATTTCTGACACGTGGCGGATTCGCGAAGAATTGCTCCCAATTAAATCCGAAACCCGCCCTGTTTTAGTCTGCACGGCTATATCCTGGTTGCCTATTGTCTTTATAATTTAAAGGATGTCCACCTCTTGCTACCATGGACTTGCATAAATAAGAACCACCACGGTTTTGGTAGCCACGGTATCCCGAGGGGTTCACCCCCATATTTCTTGTCATTAAATTAAACAGACTAACCGCTGATCAGTCAGGCGGCGGGAATGCGGGATGAACGGGAATGCAAAATTAATACTGCGTGGAATACAGAAGAGTCAACGACAACGGCTCTGTGATCTTTTACAAATATGGCCGATACAGCTGTATAATTTGGTTACAATCACATATTTTTATGTGTACCAAAATGTATCGGGGGGTGAAGTAAATAAAATCCCTTATTAAAACATTCCTTTTTAAAATACTTCGTTTTCATTAGTATGTAAACATATGTAAAAATCATATGTAGGAGATTCCACCATAGTGACATTATTTTCATAAGGTAAGGGTTTGTATTCTTACAAAATGATCTGGTTTCCACTTTTTAAGCACTGCAGTGTAAATTAGACACACTTAATTGCTTTTTCTCAAATACAGCTGGAGTCCAGGGAGCCATTGGTTATCCATCCTCAGTGTTCACACTGCTGGACCCTACACCGGGGGATAAGGATAGAATTATCTTTAATAAACACACAATGCCAGCAAGCTCTAACACCAGTACCTACCACATCATATATATTTGTGTCAAAAAGAGTGCTACTGAGCGTGGCCAAATGTGTACAACAAAAGACAAAGAAACCCAATGCTACAGTACATCCAATGTGACAAAATGCATAGTTAAATACTTCAATGTTTTATTCTCATGAATAAGGGTCATTTAGTTAAACCCTTTGGCCAAAGCATTATAAGCCTGCAGCCACTTCGCGGCATAACCACTAAGCAGGTCCTAACACTACATGTGAAAATTCTCATTTACCTCTGCTGTGGAGGGAGAATGGCCTTAATAGACCTGTCCTGCACAGGAACATGGGAAAAACGGCTACTTAAAATGTGGAGTTGGGTGATCTTTCTTTCTCATATAGCTGGAGTCCAGGGAGCCATTGGTTATCTGTCCTCAGTGTACACAAGTTCACACTGCTGGACCCCACACCAGGGGATAAGGATAGAATGATCCTCACCTGCACTTCCACTAGTTGTATCAGTTATCAGATGCAGAAACCCCCTCTACAGGTGGGGATAATGATTGGTAGTAAAAACTGTGACTAGTGCCTGAAAATTTCCAAGTACAGAGCTGCATTTACTGAAGTGTTATAAAGGAAAAAATATTTATTATCACTTCACAAGGCTATAAAGAATTGTGTATTATGTTTTCAACTACGTTTGTACAACAGAATTCCACTTTAGTATACTATACTTCCCACTCTCTGACCTGTATGTACATCAGCTTCTCAAATTGTTGAAATTGCTTGAGGTAGGGAACAAAACATGTAAATAGGTCTTGCAAATATTTCACTCGATTGTATATTGATCTTTTAAGAGTATGTAATAAAAAATTATTAAGGAAATGTGATACCACGAGAATAAAGTGCTTCAAGCATGGAGAGTCCATAATTACCCACTCTATGGTTAATTATAAGCTGCCATAAACACACATCTTGTGGGAGCGAGTGGGAGGGTGAGAAATTCCAGGGCCACAACAACACTGTGTGAAACACCAAAGCTTTGTAAAGGTTCTGAACGGAATCCCTTTTTCCCCCGACTATTCTGTCACCTATTGAAACCCCTTAACATTCAAACAAAGTAAAACATATCATTTCTGTTGTTGATGGATCAGTTAATTCCATTTGTGTTGTTTCACAAAACCACTATTATGTCATTTTAGGGGATTAATTACATCTGAATTTTAGCTGACGTAAGCCCCTCTTTTTTTTTTTTTGTAGAAATTCAGGATATTAGAAATGCAATAATATACTATGTTATTTTTAACATTATTTAAAGGATCACATCCACTGTATGGATGTTATGTATGTAGCCCCGATCCCCCTTGGGGCTCCTAGTAGTCCCCTTACCCCTGCGCCTGTTGCAGGGGCGCGCGTGTGCCAGCGCAGGGTGCGCGTGCCTTTGGGAGTGCTGGGCTAGTCTGGCAGGTTGCCAAGAAGTGCAGGGAGCACACCGGTGCTTCGGAGGCTCCGCGGCAGCCCGCACGCTCAGGGCACCGCCATTTTGGTATGTTGCGCATGCGCAATTGATGTGACTAGCGCGGTATCCATTACAAAGTTTGCGCATGGACAACAGAGCACAGGAACAAGGCTCCACAGGGAACTACAGCTCCCACAAGGCATAAGGCTACGTCCCCGCTCCCATAGTCAGCGCGCCCGCACTGCAGACAGGAGGGGCGCTGAAATACACAGACCGCGATATGTGGTCTGTAGGGAGCGGGAGCCGGAGCGGGAGGTGGGCGGGAGTGGGAGGCTTGAGCGGGAGAGGAGGCTTGAGCGGGAGTGGGGGCGTGGCTTGAGCGGAGGGACCAGCTACTCTCCCCCCCCTCCCTCCACGGCTCGGGCTGCTGATTGAAGGTAAGTAAAGCAACACACACAATACACAGACAGAGGCAAGCACTCATGCACTCAGGCACACACATACACACACACAGACAGGCACGCACGCACTCAGACACACACACAGACAGGCACTCACGCTGCTTTCACTCCACACTCCTCCCCGCTCCCCGAAGCCTCCCCTCCTCCCAAAGCCTCCCCCCCCATTGGCTCACAGCCACACCACGTGACGCGTCAACGCTAGGGATCACCATTCTCTTGTATCCCATAGTGGCTGACGCGCCACAGCGTGTAGTAAGCTGTGCAGCCAGGGGGGACCGGGACCGGCTCCGCAGGATTCCCCTGCTGGTGGGGAACTCGCGTGTGGCCGCCCGCGCCACCGAGCTACAGGGAGACACTGCAGATTGGTGCAGGCATAACAGGCCAGGTGAGTCTTGTTGGTAACCTGAGTATGCCTGTGCAGTGTGCGGGGGCGGAGCCTGAGGTCCGGGGGACGGGAATAAGAGTGTGCAGACTGAGCGTGCTCCGTAACTCGTGTACGTGTGTGAACCGAGCCAGTGGATGGTACAGGTGTGCGTGCAGGAGGGCGTGGGAAGGGGGTGCTCTTTGTGGGGACCGTGGAGAACACCGATTCCTGACAGTACCCCCCTCTTCTGGAACGGCCTCAGGACGATCCAAGAACGGTTTATCTGGAAACTTTTTCCAGAAGGACTTAAGAAGGGCCGGGGCATGAATGTCCTTTGAAGGTACCCAGGATCTCTCTTCAGGGCCAAAGCCCTTCCACTGTACCAAGAACTGGAGCTGACCCCTGGATAGGCGAGAATCCAAAAGAGAGTGAACTTCATATTGCTAGTTATTTTGTACAGTAATGGGATCCGGTTTACGAGTCTGATCCGGAAAGAAGTGACTGGAGATAAATGGTTTTAAGAGGGACACATGAAAGACATTGGGAATCTTCATATTGGGTGGTAGTTGGAGCCGGAATGCCACGGGATTGATTTGTTCGCAAATAGGGAAGGGACCCAGGAACTTAGGTGCCAGTTTAGGAGATGGTACCTTGAGGTGGATATTCTTAGAGGAGAGCCATACCAAATCCCCTGGTTTGTAACTGGGCGCCGAACGATGACGACGATCGGCCTGTAGTTTCGATCTGTGGGAGGAGTTGAGAAGGGTAGACTGAATCCTGGACCATGCGGTTTGGAGGGAAGAAATGCGTTCATCTACGTCTGGTACTCAAGAAGGGATGTTGGGGATGGGAAGACAGGGAGGATGGAACCCATAATTTATAAAGAAAGGTGACTCCCGGGTGGACTCGTTTTTGGCAGAATTGACGGCCTACTCTGCCCAAGAGAGGAGTTGAACCCAATCATCCTGGAAATAGGATATGAAACATCTCAGGTACTTCTCCAGGGATTGATTGATTCTCTCCGTTTGTCCATTGGACTGAGGATGATAGGCGGAAGAGAAAGAAGAAGAGATGCCCAATCTCTTCGTGAAAGCTCTCCAAAATTTGGATACGAACTGAGAACCTCTGTCAGAAACAATAGACGAAGGGATCCCATGAATCCGGTAAATCTGCTCCGTAAAGATATCAGCAAGGGAGGGAGAGGTGGGCAAACCTTTAAGTGGAATGAAATGGGACATCTTCGAGAACCTGTCCACGACCACCAAGATAGTGTTCATTCCTCTGGACCTGGGCAACTCCACGATGAAGTCCATCGAAATGTGGGACCAGGGGCAGTTGGGAACTGGAAGGGGTAACAGAAAACCCTGAGGCTTTTGACGGAGAGTCTTGCTTTGAGCGCACGTGGGGCAGACGCGGGTAAACTCCAGAATATCTTGAGACATCCTTGGCCACCAGAAATTTCGACGAATGAGATCAGTAGTCTTCTTAAAACCTAGATGACCTGCAGATTTAGAGGAGTGACCCCAAGACAGGACCTCTGGAACAATTTTGGAAGGTACAAAGAGTTTGTTGTCGGGAACGACCAAGTCCTTGGGAATGCGTCTCTGGGAGTGCAAAATCTTGTCAAGATTCTTGAAAGAAGACGTTGCGAGAATCCTCTCATGCGGAAGGATAGTCTCCAAAGATTCCTCTGGCCTCTCTTCAGAAGAATGTACAGTACCGACACACTTTATTCGAGTGTGGTCGGTACCGCAAGCCGGGAAATCTCCCGGCTTGCTAGTGGCCGCCCCTCGGCGTGCCGCGCGTCATAGACGCGCGGTCACGCGTCATCGGGAGCGTGCGCCCCCTGCACGTGTGTCCAGGGGCTCCCCGAGGGAGCCCTGGTGTCCCGCGATCGCGGGACAGCGGCAGGGGGTTCCGGGGGACCCGGCGGACCCGGCAGCGGTCTTTGCTCCTCTTGCTCTGTCCTCACATCTGCACAAGAGATCTTAGTTTCTCGATGCATTCACGCTCCTGGTACCCATCCCTCTTGGTCTTCTTGGGCTAACAGCTAACAATCCTCTCATTGACTGGACTCTCCTCTGCTCCCATTTCCTGGAGGCCGAGGTCAGGCGAGACTCATCAACTGCTGGCCAATACCCTCGTTTCCCGAAGTTATTCTCACTTTCCGTTTACCATCAATTCCGGGACGTTTTCAATAAGGTACATCACCCTCTTGCCGCCACCAGGGACTCACGATTCGTCCGATCGTTCTAATTCGGTTACTCCCTACCAAGTCCAAGACACTAACTAAAAAACCTTACTACCTACCCAACCAACTATCCCCTTGTCGTTAACGCAGAATCTCACGCTATGGATATATATCCAGGAAAATCTCAGAAGGGCTTTATTCGTCCCTCCATTCCCCAGCAGCGCTGGGTTTTCTTCGTCAAGAAAAAGGACGGGTCGTTGAGGCCTTTGCATCGACCCAAGGGTTTAAACCCACTAACTATTAAAAATCGTTAACTCCCCTTCACCTTTATTACCGAACTGTTCGATAAATACAGGGGCAAGATTTTTTCCAAGTTGGATCTACTTGGTGCTATAACTTGGGCGCACCAGGAACGGGGATGAATGGAACGGCCTTCAACACGCGTAGCGGACACTCTACGAATATCTGAATGCCTTTCGGCTTATGTAATTGCTCCCGCTGTCTTCCAGGATTTCATCAACGACGTCTTTCGTAAGGTACCAATATTTTTGTTTATTGTATACTTGATGATGATACCTGATTTTTTTTCCAAGCACTCCAGGACCAATACTGCCACACTCCCTACGTCCTTTCACGTCTCCGTGAACACCATTTGTACGCCAAAAATGGAGAATTGCACCCTTTCATCAGACTCTGCTCTGTTCCTGGGGTACATCATTATCCGATGAGGGCTTTATGATGGACTCCGGTAAACTCAAGCAGTCACTGAATGGCCAAACCCCACTCTCTCAAGGCCCATACAACGTTTTTTAGGGTTTTGCTAATTATTATTGTAAGTTTATACTGGGTTTTTTCCCCCGTCTCTAAGGAGATGTGGGCCGGGGTAAGAGGACGTCCATCGATACCGACGAGTGCGATGGGAACCTTCTTTCTCATGAGTGGTATGCGGTTTAACCTGGCGAATTCAAGATCCACAAAGTTTCCTCCAGCTCCTAAGTCAATGAAAGCGGCGGTAGAAGTCTTGCACTTATCGCCTGAAAGGGAGACTGGAAATGTAAGTTTCTTAGGGAGTTCACCTTTAGAAAGGGGACGTGGAGACATTACACCCAGAGAGAGCCCCTCTGTACTCACTGGGTGTTCCCGTTTCCCGGATGCAGTGGACACTCCCGAACCAGATGTTCCATGGATCCACAGTAGAAACACAATCCCCCGGCGTGGCGGAACTGCCGTATCGGTGTGCGGATGCGTTGTACCCCAAATTGCATTGGCTCTGGCAACTCCCGTGCCGGAAGAAGAGGTATGGTAGCACTTGGGGGAGCAGGAGTGTTGCTGGGAGTACTGGAGAACGGAACTTGAAAGTTATGGAAGTGAGTGCGATGACGCTCAGAGCGGCGTACCTAGATACGTTGATCCACTCTCACAGCCAAATCAATGAGGACCTCCAATTGATCCGGCCTGGATTGGCGAGAGAGTTCGTCCTTGATGGGATCTGCCAGGCCTTGCCAGAATTCGGAAACGAGAGCCTCTTGTCCCCAGTTAGTCTCGGCTGCTAGAGTCTGGAATTCCACAGCATGCTGTGTCACCATTCGCCATCCCTGAGTGATCTGGAGGAGAGAAACAGATGCCATCTCCCGACGAGCGGGAGAATCGAATACTCGTTGAAACTCGGCTTTAAATGCCGGGTAATCTTGGGTAAGGTCAGAACGTCGCTCCCAAACCGGGGAAGCCCAACAATCTTGCGATCAGTATTGTAGAGATGGGGGGCCATTTCAAACTGCACCTCACACTGGTTTAGGAAACCCCTACAATCTTGCGGTTCACCTGCATAAGGCTTGGGGGGAGGAATCCTTACAACTGCGCTTGCGGAGTGGGGGCTTACATCTGGCGGGGTCGCGGTCGGTACCCTGTCTGAGAGTACTGCGACCTGGCGTGTAAGTGCCACAATTTGGTCCGCCATGACCTGGTTTTGCTGAAGCAGATTGGAGAGAAACTGTGAAGTTCGGTCTGGTCTGCATCTTGTGGGCTCGACATAATGTTACGCCGGTGCTGCCCGCAGACCAGACCCATCTCCTGAGCTGAAGGGGGAAGTGGTAATACACGCACCCGCAGCAAAGGGAGCGTGTCCGGAGTGTGGTATGAAGCGTTGCCAGGCCAGGTGTAGTAAGGTAGACAATACTTGCCGGTACCGGTTGTAGAGATAGAGTGAAGGATGCCTCGCCGAAGTCAGGGAGTGGAGAGTGGAGATAGGTCATTGTCCAAGCCGTGTTCAAGGGGTTACCAGAGTGAGTGTTGTCCAAGGAGTGCTGAGATCAAGAGCCAGAGGGGGTAGTCGTACAAGCCACGTCAGAACCTGTGAAAACACTGAGAGAATCCAGAAGTACTTCCATGCAGAGACTATGTCGAGCAACGACTGAGAGCAGAGAGGAGCTAGATAAAGCAGGAAGGTCCAATTAGGAACGGAGGCGGGACAGGAAGAGCTACAGGGAGACACTGCAGATTGGTGCAGGCATAACAGGCCAGGTGAGTCTTGTTGGTAACCTGAGTATGCCTGTGCAGTGTGCGGGGGCGGAGCCTGAGGTCCGGGGGACGGGAAGAAGAGTGTGCAGACTGAGCGTGCTCTGTAACTCGTGTACACGCGTGAACCGAGCCAGTGGATGGTGCAGGTGTGCGTGCAGGAGGGCGTGGGCGCGCCCGGCGCTGAGCAGAGGAATCGCCGAGGGGAGTGATCCCGCGACGGCGGCAGGGGCGAGGAGCCGTGGAGGCCGGTAAGGCAGGTTTGTTTTGTGTGTCCAGGGACTCCCTGCGGGAAGGGGGTGCTCTGTGTGGGGACCATGGAGAACGCCGATTCCTGACAGGATCTTCCTGAGGATATAGAAGCCTCACTTGGGGTCTGAATTAAAAAGTGTGGATCCCCACCTTTTATATCTAGGGAGTGACTTTGATTCTGCTCCCAGTAACTGGGCAGATTAAGGATAGTTACATGCCACAATCCTGACATGTGACCCTCAAGCACTTTCCAGACATCACCAGGCCAAACATGTGCCTGGAAGTGCATATAGTTACATAGTAGTTACATAGTAGATGAGGTTGAAAAAAGACGTACGTCCATCAAGTTCAACCTATGCTAAATTTAGACAACCGATACTTTATTCTATATCTATACTTACTTATTGATCCAGAGGAAGGCAAACAAAAAACCCCATTAAGGGGAAAAATTAATTCCTTCCTGACTCCAAGAATTGGCAATCGGATTAATCCCTGGATCAACATCCTTCCCATGTATACTTATTTGGTATATCCCTGTATACCTTTCCCATCTAAAAAGATGTCCAACCTTTTTTTGAACAAATCTATTGTATCTGCCATCACAGTCTCCATGGGTAATGAATTCCACATTTTAACTGCCCTTACTGTAAAGTACCCATTCCTTTGTTGCTGGTGAAATTTCCTTTCCTCCAACCTTAAGGGATGGCCCCGAGTCCTTTGTACTGCCCGTGGGATGAATAGTTCTTTTGAAAGCTCCTTGTATTGTCCCTGAATATATTTGTATATAGTTATCATATCCCCTCTTAGACGCCTCTTTTCTAATGTAAATAAATCTAATTTAGCTAGCCTCTCCTCATAAGTTAGAATGTCCATCCCCTTTATTAATTTGGTGGCTCTTCTCTGCACTCTCTCTAGTTCCATAATGTCTTTTCTTAGGATTGGTGCCCAAAATTGTACTCCATATTCAAGGTGTGGTCTTACTAATGCTTTGTAAAGGGGCATAATTATGTTTACTTCCCTTCCATCCATTGCCCGTTTGATGCAAGATAAGATCTTGTTTGCCTTTGCAGCTACTGCATGACATTGGGCACTATTGCTAAGCCTGCTGTCTACAAGCACTCCTAAATCCTTCTCCATCAAGGATTCCCCCAATATATCTCCATTTAATTTGTAAGTCGCCTTTTTATTCTTGCATCCCAAATGCATAACCTTACATTTATCTGTATTAAACCTCATCTGCCTTATTGTGTTTCTTTGAGGAGGTAAGTAGGAATTTAGAACCCAGGGTAATGCATAGTTGATGTTCTACTTAGATTTTGCAAAGGCTTTTGATACGGTTCACACAAGAGGTTGGTGTACAAAATAAAGAAATTGAACTCAGTAATAATTATGCACCTGGATTGAAAACTGGTAAACAGACAACAGAGGGTTGTCATAAATGGAACTTTTTCAGGTGGGCTAAAGTCGTGAGTGGAGTACCTCAAGATCGGTACTGGGACCCCTGCTTTTTAACTTATTTATTAATGACCTTGAGGTTGGGATCGAGAGCAAAGTCTCCATCTTGCTGATGATACTAAATTGTAAGTGTAATAGAATCAGAGCAGGATGTAATTTCTCTTCAGAAGACTTGAGAGACTGGAAATGTGGGCAGTGTAAATGGCAATGAGGTTAATCA